>PVIW01002732.1:11077-192370 GCA_004026585.1 Noctilio leporinus | reverse complement strand
TGCCCTGACTGGGAATCAAACCAGCAACCTTCTCTTTGTGGGACAACGCCCAACCAACTGAGCCACACTGGTCAGGGCTAGAAATAGCTTTATAAATCACTCAAAACACCTGTTGTCACCCTGAAAGGAGAACAAAGCTTGTAAGTGACTCTAGATTGGAGCGCTGCTAGAGGTGGCTAGACTATTCCAACTAAGCAACAGATACTGACACCACAAAGATATGTTTGCAACTAATCCTGATACATCAAATACCGGTGTTTTATTTCATTTCAGTAATTTATTGTAGTTTATTTCATTACAGTGATCTCTTAACAGTGAGCAGATTAGAATTATTGGTGCAGCAATTAATACATTCCCTTCCTTGTCTATTTTGTTTGATTTTTTTATATACATTTTCAAAGTTTCTAAACTACTATCATAATTGCAAATGAGTCATTACATTGTCATCTTTAGCTTGCTAGAGGTTTGTAAAAGATCCTTTCCATTTTCCAAAAACTAAAGATATAAACCCAAAAAGGCCTTGTCAAATTCTAATCTATAATATTTCACTAGGAAAAATACATCAATATACAAAGTATGATGTCATTTTATGTGAAAAACAAAACACACAACAGAGAAGAAAAGACCAAACCCTGCTGGTGGCACAGCGGATAAGGGGCCGGCCTGAGAACCCAAAGGTCACCAGTTCAATTCCCCAGTCAGGGCACATAACCAGGTTGCAAGTCAGGGCTCCAGCCAGGTCCATGGCTGAAGGCAGTTGAAAGGCAACCCATACATTGATGTCCTCTTCCTCTCTGCCTCTCTCCCTCCCCCATCTTTGAAAATAATAAATAAAATATTTTAAAGACCAGTGAATTATAATTTTTATTTTTAATGTATTTTCCAAAATGTCTAAAGTGTGTATATATTGCTCTTATAAATGAGAAAAAATAATTGTCACCAGAAAGCTTTCCCTTACTTACCACCCTAGATGAAATATGCTCTATTTTCATTGTTCCTCTATATTACTCATCATATTCTGTTCTATATCATAGTTACATTCTCTCAGATCTGTATTGCCCGTTAAGAGTGCAAACCAGTTGGAGGATGAACCACATATGTTTATCTTTGTGAACAATACAATAATGTCTTAATATGTGTTCACTAAGGCTATATTGTGCTTCAGCTGAAAACAGTAAGGTACAATAAAGCACAGGACCTTAATCTTTGGAATAAACTGCTGTTGAATCCACACAACACAAAAACTAATTATGCACTAAATGCATGTACCAACATTATAGTTCTTTCAACTAGATATATTCAAGGCATCTTCAAGTATCATTCACCTAAGGCCAACAGACCAGCCCTTTGCTAGACCTAGCCAAGTAGAAAAGTCTACAACTTTATCTCTTGAATTCAGTTGGTATAGAAAATCCCAATGTAATGATTACCTTTCTCAGTTTACATGAAAGGTGACTATATTTCAGTGGAAGACCAGTTAATTCTCAGGCATGTTTTATAGCTTAGGTGAAGCTTTATGAATTGTTTCCAGCCCCTAAATGATTCAGAACATTGTACCTACCACTCACTCTGCATAGTCTGAGTTTTTTTTAAACTGAAGAGTACTTTCAATATCTACTGACCCTCACTTCAATTCAGTGAGCTCAGCACAGGTATTATCTTTCCCATTTGACAGAATATGATTCTGAATGAAGTTAAGAGCCTTATAGATAAAATTGTAGTCACTACCTTGTGAGACTCAAAACAAAAGTTCTCTTGAATCCAAAATCCTGGATTATCCATTATTCCACATGTCCTCACAAAGGAAAAAACAAAAGGAATTTAAGTTGTGAACACTATTAAACTAGAGCCATAATGAACTCTCCAGTCTATAAAACATCTGCTATAATATTGTCCCTGGACACATACTAAGCAAATAGAAACCACAGCTATAGTGAAATTAATTAACAACCAACATTGCAAAAAGTAATCTTCCCCTAGGCATCACTTGTAAAATAATACTTCTTTCATGTTACAGAACACTATTTGATACTAATGTTGTAAGTTTACATTTTATAATAAGCCAGAAGAATCTAAATTCAGTTTACTATAAGTAAATATACTAACTTCTGTGGACCCAGTGAACTCATCTGTAAAATGAGACTATAATAAAGATAAACTAATAAGATTATTTTTAAGAATTATTAATCCTCACCTGCTTATTAGCAGAAAGCTTGGCAAAGTGTAAAGGCTTACTAAATCTTACCCTCTGTATTTCACTGATTCTAAGATGGTGGGACATTTTCTCATATTTGAAGAATCTGAAGTCAAAATGTGTCTTACAAACAGTAACATGACCTGGACTGGGTAGCTAGGTTGGTGACAGTGTCATCCCGACATGCCAAAGCTGCAGGTGTGATCTCTCTGGTCTGGGCACATACAAGAAACAACCAATGAATGCAAAAATAAGTGGAACGACAAATCTCAATCTCTCTCTCTCTTCTTTCCTCTCTCTCTCTAAAATCAATAACAAATTTTTAATTACAAAAATGTGTCACAACTCAATCAATAATATTTTTTTCTCAATGGTACATAAAATAATGCGATCTCTGGCATCTTGTAGTCAATGAAATGTAGTATACTATGATGAAAATGCTGAGTAAATGTTCACCCTGCCACCATTCCTCCATCCAACAAATATAAGACCAAACCTACATCTCTAACCCTGATCTCCCAAGTCAAATTTCCAACTGTAACCCATAGACAGGCTGATAGCACCTCAAATTTAACAGGGTCAAAACCAAAATTATCATCTTCCCAGAAACTGTTACTCTTTTCTGCTTCCTATCCCAATTAATGACATGAACAAAAAAAAACCTGGCTCCACCTTGACTTCCTTTCCACTCCCAACTGAGGCCTTTCAGTCTCCCAGTTGGAATCAAACACTCCCTTTCTAAACCCCATTTTATTGTGTACTTCTGTTTTAGAAATTACCAAACTGTATCTTACAACATATTTATACACATGGCTGCCTCTTAAACCTCTATAAAGAAAGGGGTGAAAAGGGACTGAAAGTAAGTTACTATAATTTACAAAGAAATTTCACACACATAATCTCACTTAAGAGTGTAATTCTCTTGTTACCATCTTGAACAGATGGTAACACTTCATTTTTAAATTGGCTTAAAAGAGGCTTTGCCAAGTTTTCAGTGGTAGGAAAAGAATTCAAACTCAAATCTAATTACAATTCCCATGCTTTTAGTTTACAAACTTCTATCCTCCTGCCCCTCCCTCAGTCTCATTCCTACTAACTTTGCACCCTAATATGGCCTACAAGGTCCTATAGTTGGGCTCTATTTATCTCCCTAGACTCATCTTGACTCATTTTTCCCTGCCTCTGTACACACCAGCTATACTTGCCTTCTTTCAGCTCCTCCACACTACAAGATCTTTGCACATATTGCTTCCTCTAATCTATAATATTCTTCTCCTTCCCTCAACCTGCCTCCTCTTCTTCCAGAGTTCATTCAGTTCAATCTCCACTTCCTTAGGTAAGGCTTCTTTGACCTGAGTAGGTAACTTCCCCCATCACACGTTCCCATAACAGCATATACTCTCCTTTTTAGAATAAATCGTAATTGTGTTTTTTCCTAGTTACAATTTTATATTAATTTGTATGGTTCTTCTTTGCTTAATGTCTAGCTCCCTCACTAATCTATGTAACTCCCAAGAAGGCATGGAATGTTTTTTAATCATAATTCTGCTCCAAGTACCTGCATAATAGCTCTTAATAAAATGAATGAATGAAACCATTAGCACTCTCCTCGAATTCACTCAATCATCCTCAACTCTTCACTTTCAGCTGATAAATCTTGTATACTACTTTACAGAGAAATCAGTTATCATCTCTCCCTTTCCCCATCTCATTTTGACTTTCCTCTTCTCACAGATTCCTTCCCTTCATGCTCCAAACGTTCGGATTTACTCTTACAAGACCACTCTCAACCCTTCTCTTTATTGCAAAACTTCTGAATGCACAGCCTACTTGTGCTGATTCCACTTCCGCACTTCCAACTCCTCTACCACTGTTAATCTGATGCTTACTCTCAGCTCCTCTAAAGAAGCTGAGAGTTTTTAGATCCAGTAACCCCCTTTTTTTTATCCTCAACCAGTATCATTCATCTCTATCATCTGATTATTCCTTCCTGAAACTCCCTCTAATCTAGGCTTCAGACACAGTTCTCCATTTTCCTGCAGTTCAGACCACACCTATCAACAATTATTCTGCCCATCCCTTTAGCTACAGTATTAGCTCCTTTTCCTCTTTAATCCTCTATAGGAAAATTTATTCAAGCCAATGTGTTCACTACCAAATACCTACAACTCCCAAACATTTATCTCTAACACAGATTTCTCTACTAAACTACAGATCAACATTTTCAAGGGTCATCTGCAAAAAGATTATCAATACTTTCAACTCAACATATCTGATAAGTAATTTATCCTACAGACACCATAAACTCAACTGGACCTAACAACTTTCCTTCCTCTGTATGTATTTTCATCCTCGATTGAGATGTCTAGGATGACTCACAGTTTTCTGATCTTAAATGAACAGAAGTCATAGAGCTGCATAAGGACTGTTAATACTATTTTTTACATTAAAATAGTGGTTCACTATATGTCTGGGACAGTGCTAATTTTCACAATTATCTCAGAACACTTTGCTACATATATTTTTACCATCTCTAGTACTACCACCTTATTCAAGCTATTATCCATCTCACATCTGGACACTCCATATTAATAGGCTTCCTGCCTCCAATGTTTCTATCCATGATTCCCCACCCCAGACCATTCGCCATTAACTGGCCATTTGTAAAACAAAAAACATCACTCTTGCTTAGAACTACTCAATGGTTTCCAGTGCTGTTTAGAATAACATCCAGCTCTGGGTGGTATGGCTCAGTGGATTGAGCCTATGGACAGAAAGGTTGCCAATATGATTTCCAGTCAAGGCACGTGCCTGACTTGTGGGCCAGGTCCGCAGTTGGGAGCATGTGAAAGGCAACCCATCTGTTTCTCACCCTCTCTTTCTCCCTGTTCTCCCTCTCTTTAAAAATAAATAAAATTCTTAAAAATTAAAATAACATCCGAACTCTTTGTTATGAACTATATAGTACCTTATATAACCTAGTCTCTGCCTACCTCTCCATATAACAAGCTTCCTTCCAATAATCCCTTCCTGCTTTTTTGCTTCCTCTCAAAATATTTACTTCCAATTCACTGTTACTGAAAATTTTACCTTAGGTCTCCAACTAAGGGTCTCAGATCTCAGCTCCAATGTCTTCCTCCTCAGCAAGGTTTTCCCAGACAATCCCATTTCAAATAGTTTTCCCACTTAGATCACTCTCAATGCTTTTACTCTACTTTCTTCTCTTCATTGTACTTATTATCTGAAATTTAATTATTCATTTTATTTCTGTACTTTCCTTTAATAGAATGAAACTATTTAAAATAGGGGTTTAATGAATAGTTTTTGAATGAATGTATAAATCCTAAAGATGTGGAAGTTAAGATTCAATGAGGTTAGCTAACTCATAAGTGCAACTGATATATTTATCAACTTAGACTGTCTAAAACTAAAGCTTTTAACATCTATCCTATATCACAGTACTAAAAGCATAGTGAGAGTGAAAATTAGACAGACTGTAGAATATGATAAGATAGGTGGTGAAGTTTAAGATTATAAAAGCATAACACCATTCCAAGAAGTAACACACTCTATGATGTGATCATGGGTGTGAACAGTTGACATGAAGTAGACACAGATGTTTTTATTTATATCATTTACCCCTCTTCTCCTTGGCAAACATATTTTCTTCATCCTTTGGCAGATAAAAGCTCTACAGATTTGGCTCATAAATGATAGAAAACATATAGGTGAACTAGCCCTTTGAATGAATCATCTTTATCCCACTTTGAATCACACATAAAAGCAATTATCTTCCCCCTGTCCAGCTGCCAGTCCCAATTCAGTTGCTAGGCTGATCATCCTCACTTCTTGCCCTCTAGCCTCTTTCCCCTCAACATCAATCACAGTGTATCATAATAGAAATTAATAAAGCAAACAGCTGCAAAAGAAAATTACCAGCCCAACACAATTCATAGGCCTACCTGTTCTCACAGTCCCAAGTAAGTACTTACTTAATGCAAAGAGATAAAAGAAACAAAAGCACTAATAGGAAAAAAAAAAGATTTTTCATTTTGAAAATCTATTTCCTAATGACTAAGAATTGCTTTTCCCTATTTATATGATTCTTATACTACTTTAGAAGAAAATAGTTTGTATACATACACTATAGCACAACTTTCTCCTGTCATATTTTACCAGATATCTTATCAGTAGCAAAATAAATAGATAACAAGTCCCCTCTGACTCTTTTCCCTTTGATGCCATAGGCCTCTCTCACAAGTTCAGTGGATAGCTGCGTTTGGAGATAACAATTGAGAATAAACATTTCATTTTTACTGAAGATGACAAATAGATGAAGTTGAACATGAAAGTCTACCATATACCCACGTTTTTATTCCACTTCTCAATAATCACAGAAAAAAATCACAACAAAGAAGAAAATGCAAAGCTGATCATCAAACTTTCCTCATCCAAAGCAGCCACACCTTAGTATTCTAGATAGAAGAAAATAGGGTTTTTCAAGAGCCATAGGAAAATGGGCCTCACTGCTTTTCTGTGATGATTCAAATCTCATCAAGAAATTTTAATTTATGTTCAATGTAAATTACTCCTGCTATAATTTAAGTATGCCCAATTCTTCCCCTACTTAATTCAAGCTACACACTATCACCAGATTAATAAACACACTGAAGTAGCGCTTTCATAATGCAAGGCAGATCCAAATTTAACAGACACGTATGCATGATACTATCTCAGACACTTAAGATATATTATTCCATTTAATCTTTACAACAATCCTATTAGGCAGGATGTTAGAATGGCTTTTAAGTGCCTCCCACAAGATGCTTATTAGTTGCAGGGGGAGGAAAGGAAACAAGAGAGAAGCCAAACAATACCTGACTGGGTAATCAAGATTAGTATCAGCAATGAGAGACAGACATGGGCTTTTGATGTGATATCGTGAGAAGAACACATCAACTATGTAATACTTAGGGTGCTTAACATCAGACAAACACAAAATGAAGAATATTGTTCTATAAAAGACAGGGTATTGTATTTGTTAAAAAATGTCAACGTTCTTTTAAAATTTTTTGTTTTAAAGATTTTATTTATTATTTCCAGGGAGAGAGGAAGGGAGAGAGGTAATGAGGGAAAGAAACATCAATGTATGGTTGCCTTTCACCTGCCTCCAGCCACGGACCTGGCTGGAGACCTGGCTCGCAACCTGGTTATGTGCCCTGACTGGGGAATTGAACCGGTGACCTTTGGGTTCTCAGGCCAGCGCCTTATCCACTGTGCCACCAGCCAGGGCTAAAAAAAATTTTTTAAGGCTGTGGAAATGTTTCATAT
Source organism: Noctilio leporinus (assembly GCA_004026585.1). NCBI lineage: Eukaryota > Metazoa > Chordata > Mammalia > Chiroptera > Noctilionidae > Noctilio > Noctilio leporinus. The sequence goes on along the minus strand of PVIW01002732.1, from coordinate 184,845 downwards.
TAAAGGAGGCTAAAGAGACTAAACCACTAAATGTAACACCAACTCTTATATTGGACCCTGCAATGGAAGGGGAAAATGCTATAACTGGGACAATTGACAAAATTGGACTGTATAAGTGGCAGATTAAATAAAAGTATTGTATCATTGCTAAATTTACCGACGGCGGTAACTGTACTATGGTTATGTCTATCTTTATTCTTAGGAAATACACCATGAAGTATTTAGGGAATAGAGAGCCAGAATATCTGTAATTTCCCTCATCTAATTGTTCTTTGCAGTATTTTTATTTTGTAAATTTTCGTAAGTCTGAAATTATTTCTAGATAAAAAAAAACTTTTTAAAATTACAAGCATGAAAAAATACATGTGAAATGGTATTCAAAGAAAAAGTGGGCGAGAAGAGGGGCAAAATTATATGGAAGAAAGGCCCAGCAAGATCAAAACCACATAAACTGTGTCTTTTGACTGGGAAGGTGTTGTCCATCATGAGCACTCCCCTCCATGCCAAACAATTAATAAGGAGTACTACCTCAATGTTCTTCATTGGTTGAAAGATGCAATAGCACAAAAACAGCCACAACTACGGGCAACTGGTGATTGGCAACTTCATCATGACAATGCGCCCACTCATTCATCATGTCTCATGTAGTTTTTTGGCAAAATATCAAATCACCCAGATAACTCAGCCTCCCTACAGCCCAGATCTGACACCATGCAACTTCTGGCTTTTCCCAAAACCAAAATCACCCTTGAAAGGGAAGAGATTTCAGACCATCGATGAGATTCAGAAAAATACAATGGGACAGGTGATGCAATTCCAACAAAGGATTTTCCAGTGTTCTGAATAGTGGAAGAGATGCTGGGAGAACTGTGTGAGGTCCCAAGGTCCCTGCCTTGAAGGGGCCTGAGGTGTCATTGTCCTATGTACAATGTTTCTTGTATCTTGTCTCTTCTTCAATAAATGCTTTTATTTTTCATATTACATGGCTTTATACTTTCTGGACAGGCCTCAAGATCATGTTAAACTATGCCACCGGGATACTTAGTCTGTTGTTTGTTCAACAAACAAATTGCAAAGAATATAGGAGATGAAGATGAAGCCTGCATATTAAAAGAGAAAGCCCTTGCTAGGTAGCTCATTCGGTTAGAGCTTCATCCCCATACATCAAGGTTGGGGATGTGATCCCCAGACAGGACACGTACAAGAATCAACCAATGGCCCTGGTCAGTGTGGCTCATTGGTTGGAGCATCACTGTGTAACCAAAAGGTTGTAGGTTCAATTCCTGGTCAGGGCACACATGTAGATTGTGGGTTCAAACTCAGGTCTGGGCACAGATCCCCCAGGCATAATATCCTCCATCCAGGTGCCTACAATCCCCAATCTGGCAGTATATAGAAGGCAACCTATCCATTCTCTCTCACACAAATATTTATCTCTCTCCATTACTCTCTCTCTAAAAGCAATGAAAAGAAAATGTTCTCAGGTAAGGGGGAAAAAAAGGAATCAACCAATGAATGCATAAGTAAGTGGAACAACAAATCAGTGTTTCTCTCTCTCCTTTCCTCTCTCTCTCTAAAATCAATAAATAAAATTTTTAATTGCATATAAAAGACCCACCAACCAATAGCAATGTGTGGACCTTATTGTGGTCCTGATTCAAACACTCAAACTTTAAAAAAAAAAAAAAAAAAACAATAACATTTCTGAACCAACTGGAAATTCAAATGCTGGATATTTAATGGAATTAAGAAATTTTCTAAAATGTGATTATCAGCTTTTTAATTTTTTATTTGTTTTAGAGAGAGAGAGGGTAAGGGATGGAGGAAGACAAGGGGGAGAAAGAAAAAGAGACAAACAGACATTAATCTGTTCTTCTACATATTTATGTATTCAATGGTTGATTTTTGCATGTGCCCTAACCAGGCTTGAACCCACAACCTTGGCACATCAGAACAATGCTCTAACGAACTAAGCTACCTAGCCAGGGTTATGATTATTTTTTTAATCCTGACCTTTGGAAGGTACATACTGAAATATTTATAGATGAAATGTTATATTGTACAGATATGCTTCAAAATAATATTTCAGAAAGGAGGGAGACTGGATGGTATTATTAAAGAAATAAGAGTTGATAAATATTGACGCTGGATGACAGGAACCTGTGGACTCATTATACTGTTCTATCTACTTTCATATGTTTTAAATCCTCCATTATAAAAAAGATTAACAAAGTATAAACAGTAGTATTGAGGATTTGATACTTGATAAGTTTTGAATGATTTTTAGTTTTCATCCTTTACTTTACTTTAGCACTTTCCTATATTTTCAAGTCACCTTCATTAGGCCTATATTACCTACTATAAGCTTTGTGAAGACAGACCATACCTGTCTTCTTCACTTTTATATTGTCAATGTGCCCAATAGTTCTTGACGTAATAGAGCTAATAAATACTTGTTAAAAGAATATTTTCTCTCTTTAGAAAAATTATAATCCTAAATTTAGGAAGGGACTAGGCTACTATACTTGCTCAACATCATAAACACAAAGACTTATGTGGCTCAGTGGGGTGGGCATCCCGCAAGCTGAAAGGTCTCTGGTTCAATTTCTGGTTCAACATGCCTAGGTTATGGGCCAGGTCTCCAGCTGGGGGTGTATGAGAGGCAACTAATAATCCTCTCCTCCCTTGCCTTCTCTCTAAAAATAAATAAATATCTTTTAAATAAATAATTAATGTTAACTCAGTATTTCTTTTCATAAAATCATGGCCACACATTTTAGTCTTAAATATGAGAAATCATTTCGAATAAATATAATGAATCCCTTAGGTCATTAAAAACATAAAGACATTATTAAGCCTGCAGGATTAGCATATAAAGATATGTACTAGGTGGGAAAAAGGACAAAGGGGAGCAAAAAGGGGATGGATGTAATACAACAACAATGAAATTAAATTTAAAAAAAAAATGATATGTACTAATGCATAAGAAGTGGTTTCCATAACCTGGTCAAATGCTGAGAACTAAGGGCCATTCATTCCCTTTTAAAAAAATAGATATTAGAAATACAGTACTAGAAGGATAAATTGATAAATTTTGGAAAGCTGTTTCCCTGGTTTCACTTCCCATAGTTTCAATTACCTGCCATCAACCATGGTCCAAAAATATTAAATATAAAATTCCAGAAATAAACAATTCGTAAGTTTTAAATTGCCCACCATTTTGAGTAGCATGATGAAATCTCCTACACTGTCCCACTCCATCCTGTTTGGGACGTGAATCATCTCTTTGTCCAGCATATCCATGCTATATATCCTACCAGCCCAATAGTTACTTAGTGGCCATCTCAGTTATCAGATTGGTTATCACGGAGAGACCCCATTCCCATAACTTTTATACAGCATATTGTTTTAACTGTCCTATTTTACTCTGTTATCATTGCTAATCTCTTAACTGTATTTAATTTATAAACTGAAATTTATCATAGGTATGCATATATAGGGAAAAAAGTAAGTATGGCAGGTCCCTGAATAACATCATTTCATTCAACATTGTTTTATTATAATGTTGAGAACAAAAATATCAATCAGCAAGAGCCATTGTGTGGAGTTTGCAAATTCTCCCCATGTCTTCATGGGTTTTCTCCAGGGACTCCAGTTTCCTCCCACATCCCAAAAATGTGCACATCAGCGGTAAGTTGGTGTGTCTACACTGTCCAAGGCTGAGTTGGTGCAGGTGTGAGCGCACCCTGCGATGGAAGGGCATCCTATCCAGTCTGGATTCCCACCTTGTACCCTGAGCCTCTTGGGAAAGGCTCTAATCACTCATGACCCTGAACTGGAATAAACGGGCTGGAAAATTATCTTGTTTTTATTCATTTTTCTTAAATGTATATATAGCTCACATATGTTCAATATTTAATATTAGAAGTGTTTGGGGGTTTTACTTAATGGTTTGGTGATGTTTCTGTGACCAGAAATATGCCATAGGACCTTAACTCTTGTTTATGTCAATTAGCCTATGGTAAAATTATTTTCGTTATAGGCATCATTTTGATTTAAGTTGCAGTTTCCAAGAGCTTTTCAACGATGTTAAATGAGGACTTCTAGTATATATAGGACTTGGTATTATTTGTAGTTTCAAGCATCCACTGCAGGATCTTAGAACATATACCTGCAGATAATGGGGGATTCCTATATGTCAATCATACCTCAATTTGTTAAAAGTTCAAAAACAGGCAAAACTTCACGCTCAATTTTGCTGTGAACCTAAAACTGCTTTAAAAAATAACAGAAGTTGGTTCATTTTAAAAACACTAAACTACTCCCTGGTATTGGGGTCAGATAATGTTACCCTTGGGAAAGTGGGAGGGAATAATGACTGAGAGGAAGGATAAGGTGGGCTTCTGGGGTTGTTAGTAGTGCTCTATTTCTTGACTTAAATGATAGTCACATAAGTGTGTTCACTTTGTGGTAATTCATAAGCCTTATATTTCAGATACATGTAGTTATGTATATATGTAATAAGTCAATAAAAATTTTTTATATACAAATAGAAAATCTTCTCTGATCTTTAATAAAAGGTAGCCCTCTAGAACGTATGTAAAACACTCCCTAAACTGAAAAAAATCTTGCTTTAAAATTTTGAAAAAATAGTGCACTATTTTCCCACTCCAATTGAACCTAAACTTACTCTGCTTATCCCAAGTCAGACCTTATAGTCCTAATGGATTCTGGGTTTATATAAGAAAGGAGGTGTTTTAAAACTTATCTTGATTCCTTGGGCTCTTATCTACTACATAGATATGTATGATAAACAAGCACAGAAAAGGTACTCAATAAATATTTACTAATGATACACAGCCCAAACTTTAAACAAACTTGCATCACAAAGTCTGAAATAAAGCACAGGTAAAACAGGATAAAAACTCAGTCTACTGGCCTAAACAGTGCAACTTCCAGAAATCCCTCTTTTAGACACTAAGCAATTATAGAATGTGCTGCTTATAAAGAATAGAATAATTTAGGACCACAATTATGTATTGCAAAGGAAATTAGTGCTTCCCCCTTCACTGCTGCCTGGCTCAGACAAGGTAAAATCAACTTCCTGAATCCACAGCTAAGCAAAAGGAACCCAGGAGCAACTCTGCAATGGGCAGGGACTATAATGTGATGTAAACCCAGCAGCAAGGAATTAGCTGAGGCAGATAACAATAATGTTGCGGGAAAAAATGAGAAGCACTCGACTCTAAAATCTAAACTCTAAAATCACTACTACTTCTACTTTTCAGTGACAGTAAATCAAAATACAGATGACCCCCTGAAAAACTCAGGTTAGAGGCACTGAACCCCACTCCCATAGTCAAAAATCCACATTTAACTTTAACTCCCAAAAAACTTAACTACTAATAAAATAGCCTACCATTGACCAGAAGCCTTACCAGTAACGTAAAGTCAATTAACACATATTTTGTATGTTATATGTATTATATATTATAATCTATACAATAAAGTATGCTGAAGAAAAGAATATGTTATTAAGAAAATCATAAGGTTCATCTGAGTTTTTTTAAATGGTCATAAATTTCCAAAAATTGCTCCAATGTTTATTGAAAAATATCTGCATATACATGGAGCTGAACAGTTCAAACCCATGTTTTTTTCAAGGATCAACTCTGTATTTTTGGGTTCTCACAGACTAGAATCGGCCCACAATATGCATCCTGAGTGTCCATCAGAATTCACCTTCGAAAAGTTTCTCAATAGTATCTTTTCAATTAAATGATGGCTAGATGATGATAAATTATGGTAAACTTTTGTAAGGGCAAGTCACAACATTAATCATCTTGGTTTAGTTCTCATCACTAGTAACATTATTTTGTTCTGTTTTAAAACAATGAATTTTCAATATGGAAAATAGTACAAATATGGAAAATAGTTCAATTTCTTCTACAGCCCACTTTTTTTAAAAAAAAGATTTTATTTATTATTATTATTATAACTCTTAGAGAAGGGGGGAAGGGAGAGAGGCAGAGAGGGAGAAAGACTTCAATGTATGGTTGCTTTTCACTTGCCTCCAGCTACGGACCTGGCTAGGGACCTGGCTAGGGACCTGGCTAGGGACCTGGCTGGGAATCGAACCAGCGACCTTTGGGTTCCATGCCAGCACTTTATCCACTGTGCCACCAGCCAGGGTCTTATAGCTCACTTCTTCTACCTCTGTAACATTTTAAATAAACTTCCTCTTATTTAAAAAAAAGGGGGGGGGGGAATTACAGGTCAAACTTAAGAGCTGAGTGAGGTCTTTGGTCTTTTTGATAGGATAAAATGTTACCTACTGGTAAAACACCTACCTCTAACAGAGAATGCTGATCTGAGAGCACTGAGGCATTTGGTTTGCTAAGAGATCGAGGTAAGTGTATTATGCCAGGAAAACACAGAGTCCTGGTGGAAGTCTTATTGGAGATCTCCAAACATAACAAGACTATCTGCAAGGATGTTCACTGAAGCATGGTATATAACAGAATATGAAAACAATTCTGAATGTTCATCAATATAAAACTGATTAACTTATGTACACTCATAATGAAATGCTCCACAGCCATTAAAAAGAATGACTTTGATTCACATGAGCTAATAGGCAAATATATAATTAAGTAGTATTAAAAGCTGAATATTATATACATCCAACTGTACTATCTATATATGTGCATATGTAATGAAAATTTCTAGGATATGCATGAAACAGTAAACAGTATCTCTGGGGAGTGAAAATAGGGAATGGGAATTTCATGTCCTAAAGTGTTTCAATTTCTTATCATGTGTATATCTTTATGATAAAGACAAAACAATGAAAATAATGAACAAAATAGTTAACAATAGTGTTGAGGGGGTAGTAGGACAAAGATAATTTTTATTTTCTTATTTTCCTTTTTATACCTTTCTGCGTTTCCTCAATTTTCTATGAATAACAATATATTAGCATATCTTGCTTTTCAAATCCCCATAACTATTTTTTGGTTTTTATTTTTGAACAAGTCAAGTGTGAGATCATTTCTGGTTCAAATTAGAGGAGGAAAAGCCATAGCTCAATTATTAACACTGTGACAATTACTAAAAATAATATGGAAAGACTCAATTCTCAAAACACTTTTAATTTGTCTGTAGGAACTAGTCATTAACACCAAGACAACAAAGTTAAAGAAAATTCTTGATTTAGTTTACTGGAGTTGCTCATGTAGTACTGGCAGCAATGGAATCAAAAAGACATCAGTATTCTGAGAGAGCTATGCCAAATATTTACAGAAAGATAAATAAGTAAATTCTATAAAAGGGTGGTTTTTAAATTCGTTTTCAATTGAACCTCCCACTCAACATGGACATCCCTTTTAGAACACTCTTACCACCCATTCATATTCTGCTTAAAGTATCCTATGTCAGAGAATCCTCATTAGGAGTCCATTCCATTTGTTAAAAACAACCCTAATTTTTAAAGTTCTTACTTATGTTAAGCTAATATCTAATTTCCTACAATTTTCAATCACTCATCGACTTGTCCCAATTCTGTCCTCTGGAACAACAGTTTTTTTTAACTATTTTCATCCACTATTATGATCCTCTTCCTCTTAAATATTCTCAATACCAAGCCTCTTGATTCTTCAAATGGCATCTACACCCTCCATTATTCTAATTATTCTCCTCTGAAGAAATTCTAGTTTATAAATGTACTGTACTTCTTACAATCAAATACCCCCAATTGGTCATAAAATTCCACTTCTGCCCTGGCTGGTGGCTCAGTGGATTGGCGCCAGCCTGTGAACCTAAAGGTCGCTGGTTCAATTCTCCAGCCAGGGCACATAACCAGGTTGCAAGCCAGGTCTCCAGCCAGGTCCTTAGCTGGAGGCAAGTGAAAGGCAACCATACATTGATGTTTCTCTCCCTTTCTTCATCCTTCCCTGCCCTTCTCTCTGAAAATAATGAATAAAATCTGTTTTGAAAATTTTTTTAATTCCCACTTCTTATTGGACCAGTGCTATTACCACCTTTGTCAGGGTTACCATGAGCATAACAGTACAAGACTAGGTGCCAGAAAGTTTATAATCCACTGCCAATTTAGTGACACTGTTCAGATCATAAGTAATTTATGTTTTTAAGATTTTAAAGAATGTAAAAAAGAAAGATAACTGAGGAATTGAGGAAATTTTCAACAAACAATGTAGATTATAAACTGGGAAAGGAAGAATACCTTTTTTTTTTTTTGAATTTTTTAAATATATTTTATTATTTTTAGAGAGAGGGGGAGGGAGAGAGACGTCAATGTGTGGTTGCCTTTCACCTACCTCCAGCTATTGACCTGGCTGGAGACCTTGGCTTGCAACCTGGTTATGTGCCCTGACTGGAGAATCGAACCAGTGACTTTTAGGTTCACAGGCCAGCACCTTATCCATTGAGCCACCAGTCAGGGCAAGAATACCTTTTTGATAAGCAGAAAATACAGAAAGAAAACTATTTTGGAAATACAATCCAGGACAGTGCAAAGATAGGAATGAACCAAGTTAGTACTAGAGTAACGTATCTGTATAAAAATAGACAAGAATATAGAACCAAAAAGGAGGGCTGGAGTCAAACTACTTATATTAAGAGCCCTTAACCTGAATGATTAAAGGGTCAGGTCAATAAATTCACTTCTTTTTTTTTTTTTTTTTTTAAGATTTTATTTATTATTTTTTAGAGAGAGGGGAAGGAAGAGAGGCAGAGAGGGAGAGAAACATCAATGTATGGTTGCCTTTCACCTGCCTCCAGCTACAGAGCTGGCTGGAGACCTGGCTTGCAACCTGATTATGTGCCCTGGCTGGGAATCGAACCAGCAACCTTTGGGTTCGCAGGCCGGCACCTTATCCACTATGCCACCAGCCAGGGCTTTAATAAATTCACTTCTTAACTATGATAGTCAAGATGACTAAAATCAATATCAGTTTGCCAATTTCTACACCAAATCAAAGACTGCTTGAATTCTGACTACAAAGAAAAAGTGTCTAATTCAATTCTACCCCAAGACAAACAGAAATTGAGTTTTCTACAATATCATTTGCAAAGGCTTCTTTCAGAATATGAACAACATTCCTAAGTGCCAAAATATAATGCAAGTAATTCATTTTAGAAAGATCTATTTTGATCCATTTCTGTAGGTTTCCCCGGGATGAATAATTTGCCACTTAATATGAATACTTCTATACAAGATAGTTGCCTGTTTCAGTAATTAGTAGTGTTCAGGGTCCCCATTCAAAAGGCAATGACCTGCTGGTCTCCAATCCCCCAGGTTCAAAAGAAATTTGACTAATGAACATTAAAAAGTTAAAATACAGTCGAATTTCCAGACATGAATGCTGCCAAATACACAACAAATAAAACAACAGCCCCTTCTTTGAAATGATTTAAATTCAACTAAATAGGAATCTCTGATTCAATAGTGCTTTTGCCTAACGACTTCTTAATAAAACTAGCTCTATAATATGGTGTAGCAGCAGAGATTTAAACTGCCCAAGAGTCTTCCACAGCTACTCGTCTGCAGCTGTTCTTGTGACATTCCTCTGTGGGAAAGGAATTGTTACACAATTAAACATCTCTTTCTTAGCAAAACAGAAAGTGGGCATATGACAAACACAAGATGTATTCTGTAGTTTTGCATGGCTAAGGAGATGATCCTTTTTGAAATAAATTAAGATTTGTCATGTGTCTTGGATTAGGTTAAAAAGGTATAATAGCCCTGGCTGGTGTGGTTCAGTGGATTGGTGCCAGCCTGTGAACCCAAAGGTTGCTGGTTCGATTCCCAAGTCAGGGCATATGCCAAATCTCCAGCCAGGTCCTCAGCTGAAGGCAGGTGAAACGCAACCATGCATTGATGCTTCTCTCCCTTTCCTACTCCCTCCCTGCCCTCCTCTCTGAAAATGATGAATAAAATCTTTAAAAAAAATCAAACCAGAGGACATGAACTAAGGCGGGTGGGACTGCAGGAAGGAATTGGGGTCCTGGGTGGAGGGGAGCAAAGGAAAAAGAACCTGGGACAACTGTAATAGTAAGTCAATAAAATATACTTAAAAATACATAATAGAATATTTAAATTAAAAAAAATCCTGTCCAAGGGGTCATTGCAAAACCCAACCTCTCCCAAATCCTGCTACTCAACAGCAGGGATCTGAAGGAATAAATAGACTCCCAGCTGCTGAAAGACATGTCTTACTAAAAGCAAAGCAAAATTCTCATTAATGAAAAACCAACCATAAAAAAAAATTCTGTGTGTCCTATAATCCCTGGAAATAGCCAAATCCATTTTGGATTAATGCAGATTTAACAGAACAGTGGAAGAGAGCGGAGAAAAGCAGTTCCATTGGTCAGCAGCTGGGGGAAAATACTTACCAGGGAGATCACAAACAATGCTTCTAATCCATAACCAAAAGAAACATGAACTCTAATTCACCAGTTAAGAAGGTTCAGACAGAAAAAGGGTTTTATAGATAAATTCTCTCACACACTCACAAGCATGCCACCTTATCCTATCTTACTCAACACAGGTATGACAGCCTGTAACTTGGCATTTCCCAAGATCAAATTCAATAGGTAATCCAAATCTTGCTTTTTCTAATCAGATAATCTCTAAAATCACAGTCCTTGCATTCATTCAAACCAGCACTAAGCTTCTACTATTTCAGGCACAGGGAAAACAAAAACCTGTAAGAAACAGGTCTCCACCCTCTTGGAGCTTAGTAAATGCACCTTGCCTCATCTTAAACCCCAAAGCCCTTGTCTTAAAATATCTTCTTAGATGGATCAAGAGTCCTCAGTGAAAAAGCAATAGCGGCCCTTCACCTTTAGTTACCGTGATAGAAGATAAATAAATTAGTCACGCTTCTTAAACTCTGCTCTGGAAAAGAAGTCAACACACCTTTGCAAGCCTAATATGAGAATAATCTTAGCCTAGTCTACAGGAAAGGAGCAGGGGACTATACACAAGCAATAAAGGGGTGCAAGTCAAAATATACACTTAAAGAAGGAATGTGACAGCTGTCCCACTACGTGTTCAAAGAGTGATTTTAAAAGGAGAACCTGCTACTAAACCTACCGTAGTTTCACGGGTGGCGGGAGGAGGAAGAAAAGAATGGAAGACTGACCACTACTGACAGACCCCAACTATCCTCGATCTCCTTGCTCGGTCCACTCTCACTGAAGTACAGAGAGAGTCACTGTTTGATTAATAGGAACTGGGCCTGCCAGCCCACAACACTGTCACATGGCCACCGGAATGGAGAGGTAACAGTCCCTTCAAAGAAGCGTGAGGAAAACCAAGAATGGAAGAACTATTTAAACGTTTATAAATAAGTTAGCATAATTGCCTTCCCGCTCCCCCGACAGACAGGAAGTTTGGAAAGCATGGTAACTCGACAAGACATCCGCTGGAAGCATGTGGGGACTTCACAGCGACCCCCGCCCTACCATACCCCTCCCCACCCTACCCCCAGGCCCCGCACTCACCACGCACGCAGAGCAGCGACATCTTCAAGGTGCAAGCGAGACTCCGCCGCCCCTCCGCCGCGTCGCTGCACACTCTTCCCTTTCAGCAGGTGCCTCGGCTACTCCTGCTACCGGCCCCAAGGGTCTGGCCACACTTCATGGTCTCGGTAGCTGGCAGCACTCTGCCGCTCCCCCGGATCCACTCCAATTCTCACCGTCTAAGGGGGTTCCTGATAATTGTGAGTACCAGCCGGCAGGCGGGGGATTGGGCGCGGCACCGCGGCGCCATCGCTGGGAGGCAGGAGCACCGGGATCCCCTCCCTCCACTCCACCCGGGATCTTTGCGAGCGCCTGGACCCAGCCAACCCCTGGCGCTCTGACTCCCAGCCAATCAAATCACGCCCAGTCCACCGACCCCCGCCCCTCAACAATCACGTAAGAGGCGGAGTCTCCCCTCCTGCTTTCCCTAAGTGCCTGAATGAAGGAAGCTGTGCCCACTAATGAGACTTAAAGCTGAGAAGGGAGGGGCTTCCCCTCACCTGTGTGAAGTGGAAAGTGAAGCCTTCTTCCCCCTTCCTCTAGAGCAGGCTTCCGCCGGGGAACTGATTCTGTTCATTGAGAATTTCCATTGAACTTCATTGAGAGGTTTATCCCTTAACTGATGGAGTACTAATCTATAATAATTTTAAAAGATCATGTCACGCAACGGGGAAGTTTTTAATTAGCAACGATGGCCAAAAAAATTATATATTGATATATGTAGAAATATAGATATAGATATAGATACAGATGTAAAATCTGGAGACCTAAGTTCTTTTTTTCATGCTCACCATTGTGCCTCCAATGTCTGAATACCAAGTATATGGTAATCAGTCCAAAAATACCACTGAATAAAGGATGAAGGGAAGATAGGCTTTTTAGCTGGGGGCTTCTGGCAAGATATATGCACATGTGATGGAAGAGAAAAAGACCAGAGCAGAAAACAGGAAGACACATTGTATGATGTATATAGATCCAACCCCTCACCACCCCAAGTGCTGATTTAACTGGTTTGGGATAGAGCTGAGGCATTCTCTTTTTTTTTTTTTTTTTTTAATTTTATTTATTATTTTTATAGAGAAGGGCAGGGATAGAGGAAGAATGGGAGAGAAAGATCAATGTATGGTTGCCTCCAGCTACCGACCTGGCTTGCAACCTGGATATGTGCCCTGACTGGGAATCAAACCAGCGACCTTTAGGTTCACAGGCCGGCGCCTATCCACTGAGCCACCAGCCAAAGGTTTTCTTTGTTTTGTTTTATTGTTTTAAAGCTCTATCCAGATAATTCTAATGTGATGCCAGATTTTTTTTTACTAGGTGCTTTTTGATGCTTCATTAGCCCAGCTAAGGTTTCAGGCTTTGCAAGCTTTAAGCCCCATAGAATTGACAGGAAGGGTCTTTCAATCTAATAGGGTCCTTACCTAGCCACGATATGATTCATCTCACTGGAAGAGGTGCTACGAGAGAGTGACACTAGAAGCTTAAAGAAGGAAAGGACAAGACTTGATCTTTCCAGTGTTTACTCACTTTGGAGCAATACATTGAGGAAGACTTTAAGCAGGGTGCTCAGACAACCCAGTCAACAGAAATACCTGACCTAAGGAAAATGGCCCAGCGTAGGTAAACACAGCTAGCCTCTTCGCACAACCCCTTCAAAATTGCAACAAGATTATAGAACAGCCATCACTCAGAATGATCAGAAATCAAGTTGAATGGAAATCTGACAACTACAGAATTTAAAAAAAAAAAAAAAAAAAAAAAAACATCCATCCAGACTGGTAGGAGGGGCAAAGATGGAGGATGGGGAATCGAATGGCCCCACATCCATGTGTGGTGGAAGGATATCTCAGGAACAAGGAATCCTAGCCCCACTGCAGGCCCCCCAGCCCAGGGTTCCAATGACAGGAAGATAAGTCCCTACAACTTCTGGCTGGACAGACTAGCAGGGATTGAGTTAGTAGAAGAAACTTCTGGAGTCCCAAGCAGTTCCTCTTAAAAAACTCACACATGGACTTCCTCAGACTCCCCTAAGCTCCATCACTGGAGTAGCAGCTTGAAACATACCAATGGGGCCCTGGCTGGTGGCCCAGTGGATAAGGCACTGGCCTGCAAACCCAAAGGCCACTGGTTCGATTCCCAGCCAGGGCAACATAACCAGGTTGCAAGCCAGATCCATAGCTGGAGGCAGGTGAAAGGCAACCATACATTGATGTTTCTCTCCGTCTCTGCCTCTCTCCCTTCCTCTCTCTGAAAAACAATAAATAAAATCTTTAAAAAAAAAAAAAAGAAAGAAAGAAAGAAAGGTACCAATGGCATATAAGGAGAAATTGAAGTGTCTGGCATCAAGACAAGAGCTGGGGGACAGCTTTCTCCCTGACAGAAAGGTGAACAGAGGCCATTATCCCTTTTCTGAATCCTCCTCACACAGAGCCACTGAGCTGGCAGACAAGTGCCATATCTGAGACTCCATCAACCTGGCTAACACTGCTTGCTTCATCCTGGAGATCACCCGAGGTTCCATCCTACCAACTTACAGCTGCTAACAGTCGCTTTTCAAATTAATGGCTGGCCTTGGTTCATATTTCACAACTTCCTAAATCATCCCAAATAGGCAATACCCAGGCTTAGTGAGCCACCAACCCTGTACCTCTTGCTAAATGGACAGTTACAGACCACATCAGAGCACCACCACCATGCCCCTTGCACAGCTGTCCTCCACGGAGGGCAGAAATAGGAGATAAGTGGTCACAGCCAACCCTTGTAGCTGACTGACAGCCAATCCATGCAGGTGACTGACATGGGTAAATTCTTCCAATTGATCTGCCAACAGCAACCAAGACTCAACTACAGGAGCAGGGTGCACTCAGCCCATACAAAGAACATACCTCAAGTACCCAGCCTGCCTGTGTCATGGGACCCTACAGGACATCTATTACATTAGGCCACACTACCAAGACAGGGCGTAATAGCAACTCTATCTAATACATAGAAACAAACACAGGGAGGCTGCCAAAAAAAAAGGAGACAAAGAAACATGGCCCAAAAGAAATAACAGATCAAAACTCCAGAAGAAAAAACTAAACGAAATGGAGATGAGCAATTTATCAGATGCAGAGTTCAAAACACTGGTAATAAGGATGCTCAAGGAAATTAGCAAGGACCTCAACAGCATAAAAAAGATCCGGTCAGAAAGAAAGGATACATTAATTGAAATAACAATTTACAAGGAAACAACAATAGATTGGATTAAGCCAAAAATCAAATTAATGATTTGGAACATAAGGAAGCAAAAAACAACCAATCCAAACAACAAAAAGAAAAGGAATCCGGATGTAATACAACAACAATAAAATTAAAAGAAAAAAAAAAAAAGAAAAGGAATCCAAAAAACTAATGGTAGTGAAAGCATCCTCTGGGACAACTTTAAGAGGTTCAACATTTGCATTAAAGGGGTGCCAGAAGGCAAAGAGGAAGAGCAAGAAATTGGAAATGTATTTGAAAAAATAATGAAAGAAAACTTCTCTAATTTCATAAAGGAAATAGACATGCAAGTCCAGGAAGCACAGTGATTTCCAAACAAGATGAATGCAAAGAGGCCCACTCCAAGACACATCATAATTAAAATGTCAAAATTTAAAGATAAAAAGAGAATGTTAAAAGCAGCAAGAAAAAAGCAGTTAATTACCTACAGGAGAGTTCCCATAAAACTGTCAGCTGATATCTTAAAATAAACTTTGCAAGCTAGAAGAGATTGACAAAAATATTCAAATTCACGAAAAGCAAAGACCTACAGACAAGATTGCTCTACCCAGCAAAGCTATCATTTAAAATATAAGGGCAGATAAAGAGCTTCTCAGACAAGAAAAAACTAAATGAATTCATCATCACTAAATCATTATTATATGAAATGTTAAAGGGACTTTTTTTTTAAGATTTTTTTATTTCTTTTTTTTTTAGAAAGAGGGGAAAGGAAGAAGAGGCAGAGAGGGAGAGAGACATCAATGTATGGTTGCATTTCACCTGCCCCCAGCCACAGACCTGACTGGAGACCTGGTCTGCAACCTGGTTACGTGCTCTGACTGGGAATCAAACCTGCGACCTTTGTGTTCGCAGGCCGGCGCCTTATCCACTGTGCTACCAGCCAGGGCCTAAAGGGATTTATTTAAGAAAAAGAAGATCAAAACTATGAACAAAAAATGCAAAATAAATAAATAAATACATATCTATCAACAATTGAATCTAAAAATAAACTAAACAAACAAGAACAGAGACAGAATCATGGATACAGAGAATATTTTGATGGTTGCCAGATGGGAGGGGATATAGGGGAACAGATGAAGAGGTAAGGGAATTAAGTACAAATAGGTAGTTACAGAAAAGCCATGAGGCTGTAAAGTACAGTATAGGAAATGGAGTAGCCAATGAACTTACATGCATGACTCACTGACATGAACAATGGTATGGGACCTAGTCAGGGGTGCTGGGTGGAAGGTGGCAAAGGGGAAAAAACTGGAACAACTTTAATCACATAATCAATAAAATATAATTGAAAAAAGTAAAGATAAGGGGCATTCTCTGTGCTGCTGGAGGCTGAAATATCTAGCTATTTAGCCCAGCTGTCCTAAACCACAAGAGCAAGAAACAAAAACAATGTTAAACTTCTGGATTCTGGAACTGACTGAGAATAACCACAACAAAAAACAAAGCTCTTATGAAACCAGGGATCCTTCTAGGGGATGCTGAAGCCATCCACTAAAGAATGGAAAATTAACCTGCATTTGGAAACAGTGTAGAGTAGTGGGAAACAACCTAATAGATTGTGAAGTGCATGATCTTTGAAGCCAGTCAGATTCCCAAATTTAATGGCTTAAAACAACATTTATTATCACATAGCTTCTGTGGGCCAGGAATCTGAGTATGGTTTAATTGGATCCTCTGATTAAAGTTTTCTTGCAGACCACAATCAAAGTACCAGCCTGACTATAAAAGGATCCACTTCCAAGCTCAGTCATGTGATTGTTGGCAAAACTCAATTTCTCCTAGCCTGTTGGACTGAGAGCCTCAGTTCCTTATTGGCCATTGGCTGACCTCATGTGGGCTATCCAAAATGGCAGCTTGATTCATCAAAGCATTCAAGCTGATAAGACAATAGATTCTGCTAGCAAAATAAAAGCTGTAATCTAATCACAGAAGTGATATTCTCTCTCTCTCTCTCTGTTAAAGATTTATTTATTTATTTATTTATTTAAGAGAGGGGAAGGGAGGGACAAAAAGAGAAAGAAACATCAATGTGTGATTGTCTCTCTCACGCCTCCAACCAGGGACCTGGCCCACAACCCAAGCATATACCCTGGCTGGGAATCAAACCAGTGACCCTTTGGTTTTCAGATCAGCACTCAATCCACTGAGCCACACCAGCCAGGGCCCTCTCATTTTTGTTATATTCTCAAGGGATGAGGATTACATAAGAACATGAACACTACCATAAGCAGGATCATTGGGGGCCATCTTAGAAATCTACCTATGACACCTGGATTTGAGTTCTAACTCTCATATTTGTGACCTTCAGCAAGCTTACCTGACCTCAATTTTCCAAAAAATAATAGTATCTAAGATGGTTTTGAGGGTCAAATGAGAAATTCCATTTAAATTACCAGGTACATACTAAATGGCCACTACATGTTTGTTCTTACTTAGGTTATAGACACAAGGGAAGGGATGTTACTGGGAGGTGAAGATTGGCTGAGCAAAGCAAGAGTTAATATCTAAAAATGTGATGTAGGCTCTGAGGCAACCCAATTTACCAGTTGAAAGTTAAAAGATTCAGCTTTCTGTCAGAGGGTAGATTCAGGTTAAACAACATTTAGCAATCACTGCCCCTACAGAGAGCAGTCACCACATTAATTAATGGCTCAGATTTTGTGCTTAGTAGTTCAGAGGCCCCCAGGCAGACTATAAACTCTGACAAAGGGTGTGGAGTCTCTCATTTGTACAGATTGCACTCATTACAAGTTTACCAAGTCAAGAATTCCAAATAAAATGTTTCAGTTTTCACCTGCAGATGATGAAAAATATGGTGGGAATCCATCCACAGCACCCTTATAATCCACATATTGTTATCAGAATAAAAAGTATAAAAAGACATCCATATTTGGAGAAAGGTGTAACAAAGATGCTTGTATTAGAAAAAACTCCTCCTCAAGGTCACAAGAACATCCTTTCAGTGAATGAAAAAACTGAAAGTGGTCAAACATTTGGTAAGAATCAAGCCCCTGAGTTTGCCACAGGACTTCCAACAGAGCCCCCTCTGTTGGCTCACAAGTACCGCAGGAGAACTGGGGAGTTAGTAGCGCAGTGGTATCCAAGCTTCACGGACCAGGAAGCAATTAAGTCCTAATACCAGAGCAGTTTCAGATTTTTTAAAAGTACACATCACTTTTATTTAAAGACAGTGAGAAGGTGTTCTCATTAAAATGTATTTTAAATGCTAAAAAGAAGATAATAAGGTCCTCTGCCCTCTAGGTACTTAATTTATCAGCTTGGTAAGTATCTCTTTAGAAGCAACTCAAACAGGGATGGAAAACCCAGCATTTGAATGCAATGCACACTTGGATTTAGGTGACAGGTAGCTAGAAAGTTAGGACTCTTGGATTTAGGTGACAGGTAGCTCTGAGATCCAGAAAATGAGGAGGGAAAGAGGGATCAAAAAAGTAGGTAATGAAAGGATCCTAGGAATCTCAAAAGGATAAATCCAAAATACCCAGGGTTGGCACTATTGCCTTTTTGGGAGCCCTCAGGCAGGAGGGGGAAACTGGGGTAAGAGCTCTGTTGCTAGAAAACCCTCTGCCAAATTTATAACTATCTCTAAGACATGCTCTAAGGCCATTAAAAGTTTACTTTTCTTCAAGTTCTTCAAGTCTCCAAATCCTTCCAATTCAACAAATATTAACTATCTCTTAGATCAGGCATAGTGAGAGGATACAAAAGTAAACAAAACACAGTTCCTATCCTTAAGTAGTTTATCAGGTGGTGCAAAAGATCTATAAGAGATAATAAGAAAGAACTAAAGTAGAACAATAAATATGGAACCAAGGGAAGAGATGCTTTTAACACTTCCTACAATATTAAGGAGCTAAGGAGTGATAGAACTTGGCATACAATGACTGAATACAGTAGAGAATATCCTTTCTTTTGTAGCGTAAGTTTGGCTGAGAAGGAAAGAGGGAGAGAGTTTTAAAATAAGGTTGTCTAGGAGGATGATGCTACAGTTAACTAACAGATAGAAAATCTAGGAGGCATAGGTTTGGGGAGAAAAATTTGTTTCCTTTTGTACATATTAAGCTTGAGACTGTGTGGGATATCCTTGTAGATAGATGATATAAAATTGGACCCTGAGAGAACAATCCAGGCTGGAGATAGATTTCAATCCATAAAGATATAACTATTTTAATCCCCATTTTGTTGATAAAATGATAGAGAGCAGATGACAGCTAGTGGGGGGTGGGGGGTGGAGGTGGAGGAATTGAGCAAAAAGGAAAAGGGGCATGACACACATGGACGTGGACAACAGTGTGGCGATTGCTGGGGGCAGGGGGTATAAGGAGACTAAATGGTAATGGGAAAAATACAATAAAGATTACATTTGTTAAAATTAAGCAAAGCCAAAATTCAAACTCAGCTGTATCTTTCACTAGAACTCAAGCAGTTAGCCATAATGCCGTATTGCCTCTCAAGTACTAGAAGAATTCAACAGAAGCTACGGAAGGAATCCAAACAGGCACGAGGGAAGTAGCACGTGGAAGGGATAAATCTCAAAGTATAAGTAAGACTTCATACTTTGAAATGAAAGAAATGGTATTCTATACTCAGAGATTAAGCAACACAAACAGGAAATGAAAATATTGAACCTGCATAGGTATTTAAGAATAAGCTGTAAAGACTTTGATGGTGGTTGCCAGGAGACTATGTAATGAGAAGGGTACAAAGGTCAGCTAATATAGAACAGCTGCTAATGGAGTAGGACGAACTGACAGAAAAACCATGGTCAGAGAAGGAAAACAGGAAAATAAGCAAACTACTTGTACATTCTTCCATTATAAATCTTATATTATTGAAGACTAATTGCACTTCTACCTTTTCTTTACACTCAGAGCTCCTCAACAGCAAAGGACATGTTTTCTCTATCTTTATCCCTAACACCAGAGGTGCCCAACAATGATTTGTTGACTAATTGAATAAATGAATGACTTAAAGAGTGAGATTGTTTTTAAGAATTGGTTGTTGTCAAACATTAACAAAGCTGGACACTAGTCAAAGTGGTAAGAACAGATTTCAATCGGAAATATACTATTGTAATACGGAAAACAGTCTAATGTGAATTGAACTGAACTTTGATTTGTACAGAGCTGTTTAAAAAAAGAATGAGGCATAAGGAGGCAGTTGAGGGGGAGAATTCAGCAGAGTCAAAGATATGAAAAATTATAAAGAGCCAGGAGGGAGGGAGTTTGGTCCATGCGAAACATATCTGAGTTTGCTAACTAGTGTTTATCAAAGTAAGGCTCCTACCCTCCTACAGAGACTGGGAGACAGAGATCTTATCTTTAAGTGTTGGGTGAAACAGTAAATATTTTATCAACCTTCAGTTTTCTCAGGCAGGTGCTTTAAGAGAGGCTACAGTCATCCTAGGGATGCCACATTGAGCTGTTAGAAACTACACTAGTGTTTGTTCAAGTCTTTATAGGACAAGGTGGAGCACAAGCTGAGAAGAAGGATCAGAGGACTGTGGCTAGATTTTGACCAACAACAGAATCTTTGTCATTACTAAAAGCAGGATGGGGCAAAAGTGAGTTCACAGTTGTGAGTACATGAAATAGTTTATTCTTGAATTATTATTTATTAATTTTTGTGTTATACAAACAACTGTAAACCTACTTTTGGCAATCCTATATTGATTAATTCTTCAAAGATTCCCTTCTAACAGCTTTATTGAGATATATTAACTTGTTTTAAGTGTACGATTCAATAATTTTTTATAAATTTTCAGAGTTGTACCACCATCAACAATACAATTTTGGAATATTTCTCTTGCCCTCAAAAAAGTTCTGTTTTTCCCTAGCTGGTGTGGCTCAGTGGATTGAGCACCAGCCTGCGAACCAAAGGGTCGCCAGTTTGATGCCCAGTCAGGGCACATGCCTGGGTTGTGTGCACAAGAGGCAACCACATATTGATCTTTCTCTCCCTCCCCTCCCTTCCCTTCTCTCTTAAAATAAATATAGAACCTTTTTTTAAAAAGCTGTTTCACCTATCTATAGTCACACTCTGTTCCCATTCCAAGCTCCAGGCAACCACAAATCTCTCTGTCTCTCTAGATTTGCTTTTCTGTACCTTTCATATAAATGGAATTATACAATAATACAAAGACACTATGCCCTATGTGCCTGGCTTCATTCACTTAGCATAATAATTTTGAGATACATCCATGTTGCAACATTTGTCAATACTTCATGCCTTTTTATTGATGAACAGTACTCTACTGTATGCATTGGATTTTGTTTATCTGTTCATTAGTTGATGAAAATTTTAGTTGTTTCCAGTTTGGAAATGTGAAGAATGCTGCCATCTGTGTGTGGACATATGAAACTATCAAACTGTTTTTCAAAGTAGTTACACCATATGTCATTCCCATCAGCAATGTATAAGGATTGCAGTTTCTCTACATCCCTACCAATACTTGGTATTATCTGTGTTTTTTATTGTAGCTATTCTATATATGTACATATACTAAGTGGTATCTCATAATTTTACTTTGCATTTGCCTAATGACAAATGATATTGAGTGCCTTTCCATGTACATACTTCTTAGCCATTTATATGGCTTTTATAAAATGCCTTCTGTTCAAGTATTTTCCCCATTTTTAATTACATTACTTATCTTTTTGTTATGCTGCAGAGCTTTTGAGGACTGAGCAAACTGCCTTTGAATCTGCTATAGTAGACAATTTCCATTTGGGGAGATTCCTAATATCTGTAACACCATGTGTATTACATAGAAGATGCTCAATAAATTTTTCTTAAATACATGAACCCCTACATATCTTGTATGGCCTCTTCTTCTGATAGTTATCTATCAGTATAAGGTTACAGTGTTGCTCATAAATCGGCTTTCAGTAAATAATCAACAAGAATAAATAAATTGACTTATTAGAATTCATTAAATTGTTGGGCATTTTAAGTTTCAGATTTCACTATTTAGATAATCCTTGTACAAATGTATTTTTTTCTGAAAAGAACTGTGGGGTAAATATTTAGGCATTGTGGACAAAAAAAAAATTGAAGCTATTATGTAAGTACTTATATAATAAGAAAAAACAAATTTTCATAATTTTTAAATTGATAACATTCAAAATAAAATAATGATAATTTTATTCAATTTTTGTAACATGGGTCTACTAATAAGAGGGATGAAACTCTTTTGGGAAGTACATTTTGCTTTGTTGAGGTTCTTTGTAGAAACAGCTTTCCCCCTTTATTTGAATTATTTTCACGAAATATATCCTAACAAGTGGATTTTTATGACTTGAATTCCACTGAGTTTGCAATATGCCAGAGAAAAACATAAATTTTAGACATGGGAGTAACATTTCTATTTTACATTTTCTGCTTTGGGATTTATAACTTTTCTCTGTCATAATAACTATATATGGGGCCAGGTGGGTACTTGAAGCAGTGGGGGGTGCATGTGGAAGTAGGACACTCCTTGAAGTGCATGATTTTTTTCATTGCTAAGAAAGAGGGATGGTGGTGGCAGAGACAGAAAGAAACATCAATGCATGAGAGAAGCATCAATTGTATGTACCCAGATTAGGGATTGCACCCACAACCTAGGTATGCGTCCTGACTGGAATTAAACCTTCAACTTTCCAGCTATGGGACGACATTCCAACTGATTGAGCCACACCAGCCAGGACAAGTGCATGATTTTCTAACAACTTTGCAAATGTTCATCTATTAATTCTCATCTGTAATAAGATTTTTATGTATCTTATGTCTTTTTACACCAATATGTACTGCCACATAATTATATGTTCATGATGTATGATTCAATTGAGCGTATTTATTGCTTGGAAAACATTTATAAAATTGTATTAGGTTCTACTCTTGATACTACCTCAAAAAATTATAATAAAACTTTACCAATGCTAAGCAATAAAATTGCTTTGTGGTAGGGCAAATCAAGATATTCACCTTATATTTCTGACAAAAACAAAACATGGAACTAATGATGGTTAGGTTTATAATAGTGAATAAAGTCAACTGTTGGCACTATTAGTTTAATAACACATGATAAATTGAAACATTATCTGCACAATACTTTCTGGAATAAATAACTATATGCTTTTAACACACTACATTTTCAAAAGACTTGTAAAGATGTTGAATTAAGCCTTTTTCTTTTTGGCTCCACATATTTTTGTATTGATTTAAAAGAGAGGTAGAGAGAGAAATCAATTTGTTGTTTTACTTATTTAGGCATTCACTAGTTGCTTCTTGTATGTGTCCTGACTGGAAATTGAACCCACAACCTTGGCATACTGGGACAATGCCCTAACCAACTGATCTAGCAGATTCTACTTCAAGTTGCACTGAATTAGCATTTTCTCAACTTCCTTGAATATTTTTACCTGTAAATGCAGACTATTCATAGAAACTAAGTCTTCAGTCACTTCAAATTCAGCATTGACTGAGTAAATAAACAACAACTGGATAATATTGGTAACATGGAGTCATTAAGAGTGAAGAAAAACCACTTCAAATCATTCATCTTATTTTTTAATTGGCTATTACATCAACCTTGTTATGAAAATAAAAACAATAAAATAAAATCAATCTCGCTGGCAAAAGGTCCCTTCCTGCCAATATAGAAGAGTAAGAAAACATATTTTATTGTTCAGTAAGCACTAACAAATTATATGCATATAAAGGTAGCCTAAAAAGTACAAATCTCACATAATTTATACAGTTAAGTAGAAGACAGAATAATATTTCCTCAAAAAACAAGGGTCTACACCTGTTGATAATTTCCTATACATTTTCAAAGAGACCCTTGTTTACATATCTAGAGGCCATTTTACCCACAACCTTAGAAAAATCTCTATATTGTGAAAACTGGAGACTGGGCTTAATCCTGAGAGAGATTTATCTTTACTACAAAAGTTAGAGTCAGGACTCAGATTTACTATGTCTCAAAAAAAAAAAAAAAAAAAAAAAAAAAAAAAAAAAAAAAAAAAAA
This sequence comes from Noctilio leporinus, assembly GCA_004026585.1. Classification (NCBI taxonomy): domain Eukaryota; kingdom Metazoa; phylum Chordata; class Mammalia; order Chiroptera; family Noctilionidae; genus Noctilio; species Noctilio leporinus. The sequence goes on along the minus strand of PVIW01002732.1, from coordinate 161,012 downwards.
AAAAAAAAAAAAAAAAAAAAAAAAAAAAAAAAAAAAAAAAAAAAGCCATTCTAAGAAGAGAGTATAAAACAGTCTTTTTGCCCTTAATTAAAGGAGACAGTAAATTTTCATTTACCCTTAAACTCCCAATGTCCTCAACTCTCTAGGCAAGTGTTCTCACTGAAAAGCAAATATTATTATACAAATTTATTTTCCTTGGACATATTTCTTTTTTTCCTTTTTTAACAAATTTATTTATTTATTTATTTATTTTTAGAGTAAAGGGAAGGGAGGGAGAAAGAGAGGGAGAGATACATTGATCAGTTGCTTCTTGCATGCCCCAACCAGGGACCTGGCCCACAACCCAGGCATGTGCCCTGATGGGAAATTGAACCAGCAACCTTTCAGTTTGTGGGATGACACCCAACCCAGTGAGCCACACCAATCAGGGCTGGCCATATTTCTTCAGCTGCTACAACTAAACATTTCTCTGCAGCTGGGTGTACCGGGGAACACTAAGTTAAGGTAACTTTTTAAAATTTACCATATTATATTATTTTCAGGTATACAACATAGTGACATTTATGTAACTTAGTAAGTGATCACCCCAATAACCATACATAGTTATTATATATTATTGACTTTACATCCCCATGGCAGTTTTTATAACTGGCAATTTTTATATCTTAATCCCTTCCCCTTTTTCACCCAGCCTCTCAACCTCCTTCCAATCTTGCAAGCATCAAAATGTTCTCTGTATCTCTAAGTTGGTTTCTGTTTTATTTATTTCTTTTCTCTTTTAGATTCCACATATTTTAAAAATCATATGGGAGGACTTCCAGTCAAGATGGAGTTGTAGGTAAACATGCTTTGCCTCTTTGCACAACTACAGCAAAAATTACAACTAAACCTCAAATGAAATATCTCCCAAAACCACCAGAAAAATCAAGCTGTATGGAAGTCCAACAGCCAAAGATTTAAAGATGCCACATTCATCCAGGGTTGGATGACACAGAGACAGGAGGAGAGGCACAGAGGTGTGGTGTGATGCAGAGAGGCATCAGAACAGGTGGTCCCATATTCACAGGTGATGGATAAAAATCAGAAGGGATACCCCAGAGGCAAGGGACCCCAGCCCCCTGGCAGATCACACAGTCCAGGGTTCCAGCACCAGGAAGACAAAATCCCATAACTTCTAGCTATAAAAACCAGAGGGGGTTGGGGTAGCACAAAACTGCCAGGTTTTCAGAAGACTCCTCTTAAAGGACTCCCATAGACCTAAGACTTGATGCAGATCCAACCCTTCTGAGAATCAGCATCAGAGCAACAGCTGGAAAAGCACCAGTCACATATAGGGAGAAGGTGAAGTGACTGGAAACAAAGTGATGCCGGGAGACAGCATCCTCCTGAACAAACCCCTGGAAGCCAGGCAGTAGCACTGTGTCCTCTCCAAGACCTCCACATACACACAGAGCCACAAAGTGGTGAAGTGGGGTACCTGCAACGGCCATCACCTAAGGCTCCATCCTTACAGGTGCCTTTTCTACAATAGGCCACACTGCTAAGACAGGGAGTCAAAGCAATCCTACCTAATACACAGAAACAAACACAGGGAGGCTGACAAATTGAAGAGACAAATAAATATGGTCCAAATGAAAGAACAGAACAAAACCCCAGAAAAAGCACTAAATGAAACAGATAATCAATGTATCAGATACAGAGTTCAAATCACTGGTTATCAGAATGCTCAAAGAACTCACTGAGTACAGCAATAGCATAAAAATTTCACTAAGTGAAATAAAGAAATATTTACAGGGAACCAATAGTGAAGGAGATAAAATCAAGATTCAAATCAACAATTTGGAATATAAGGAAGAAATAAGCATCCAATCACAACAGCAAGAAAAAAAAAATTTTAATGAGAATAGTATAAGGATCCTCTAGGACATCTCCAAGTGTACCAACATTCAAATCATAGGGATGCCAGAAGCAGAAGAGGAGGAGAAAGAAATTGAAAACTTGTTTGAAATAATAATGAAAGAAAACTTCCCTAATTTGGTGAAGGAAATAGACATACAAGTCCAGGAAGCACAGAGAGTCCCAAACAAGTTGGACCCAAAGAGGACCATACCAAGACACATTATATTTAAAATGTCAAAAGTTAAAGAGAGAATCTTAAAAGCAAGAAAAAAGAAGACTTACCTACAAAGGAGTTCCCATAAGACTGTCAGCTGATTTCTCAAAAGAAACTTTATAGGCTAGAAGGGAGTGGCAAGAAGTATTCAAAGTGATCAAAACCAAGGACCTACAACCTAGATTATGCTATCCAGCAAAGCTATCATTTAGAATGGAAGGGCAGGTAATGTGCTTCTCAGATGAGGTAAAGCTAAAGGAGTTCATCATGACCAAGTCATTATTACACGAACGTTAAAGAAATTTATTTTTAAAAAAGAAGACCAAAACTATGAACATTAAAATGGTTCCCTGGCTGGTGGCATAGTGGATGAGGCCCCAGCCTGAGAACCCAAAGGTTGCTGGTTTGATTCCCAACCAGGGCACATAACCAGATTGCAAGCCAAGTCTCCAGCCAAGTACTTAGCTAGAAGCAAGTGAAAGGCAATTATACACTGATGTTTCTCTCTCTTTCTCCCTCTCTCCCTTCCCTTCACTCTATAAATAAATAAATAAATAAATGAAATCTTAAAAAAATTTTTTTTTTTTAAAGAGAGGAAGAGAAACATCATCAAGTGGTTGCCTCTCACATGCCCTCAACTGGTGACCTGGCCTGCAGCCCAGGCATGTGCCCCGACTGGGAAATGAATCGGCAACCCTTCGGTTTGCAGGCCAGTGCCCAATCCACCGAGCTACACCAGCCAGGGTTACTGCCTATATTTTTTCTAGGAGTTTTATGGTTTTGACTCTTACAATTAAGTCTTTAATCTATTTTGAATTCATTTTTGTATATGATGTAAGAAAGTAATTCAGTTTTATTCTTTTGCATGTTTGTACAGTTATCCCAACACCGTTTATTGAAGAGACTATCTTTACCCATATATTCTTGCCTTCGTTGTCATAGATTAATTGACCATATAGGTGTGTGTTTATTTCTGGGCTCTATATGCTGTCCCTTTGATCTCTACATACTAAATTAGTATTTGCCAGGCTTTGAAGGCAAATGAACTCCAAAAGAATATGCTTGCAACCTGGTTCTTGCAGGCAAGTGGCTATAATTCCAAATTGAGAAAGTAACCAACAGGGTAGACGTCAGGTATTCTTATGCCTTTTACAACCTCTCTTAAGGCAAAATTAAGGTCTCCTTAGTAGTGAATGTGGCTGGTGTCTCCCTAAAGAATCTGCACCCTGATTTAGGCACTGATGCAGATAAGGAACAGTGGAAAGAAGTTCACAAACAGGTGGTTGGCAGTGCTTATGAGGTGATCAAACTGAAAGGCTGTAATCCTGGGCCATTGGACTATCTGTGGCAGATTTAGCAGAAAGTATCATGAAGAATCTTAGGCAGGTGCATCCAATTTCCACCATGATCAAGGGTCTCTATGGAATGAAAAAAGACATCTTCCTTAGTGTCCCTTACATGTTGGGGCAGCGTGGAATCTCAAATATGGTGAAGGTGGCTCTCACACCCGAGAAGGAGGCCTGTTTGAAGAAGAGTGCAAATACACTTTGCAGGATCCAGAAAGAGCTGAAGGGTTGTTTTTTTCTTCTTCTGGTATTATTTATTATTTTTAGAAAGAGGGGAAGGGAGAGAGGTATAGAGGGAGAGAGACATCAATGTATGGTTGCCTTTCACCTGCCTCCTTCTAAGGAACTGGCTGGAGACCTGGTTTGCAACCTGATTACATACCCTGGCTGGGAATCGAACCAGCAACCTTTGGGTTCTCAGGCCAGCACCAGTCCACTGTGCCATCAGCCACGGCTCAAAAGACATGCAGTTTTAAAGTCTTCTAATGTACCACGTCACTTTCTAGGCTACAACAGGATTTTAGTTGGAGATTGTGCATATTGTCCCTTTTATCTGATCTTGTGGCTAAAAACACATCAATTTCCTAAAGATAGAAATAGTAATGGTTCATAAAACCCTGTATCTGAATCCTGGTGCTGGATGGCACTTATCTTGTGTGGCCTTAAACTGGTTAGTGTGAAATAGTTTCCCCTCCTCAAAGACACCACTGCCAATGTTGCACACACTATAGTTGCCTTTCAAACCAGATGTGTATTCACTGTGTTCTATCATGTGTGAGTCCTTTACCCAATGTGCCTAGTACAACTTTTTTTCTCCAGTCAATCATCCAGGGATCCAATGTATAAATCCAGTATTGCATGTATTGTGCATAATTGTTCTTAAGGAACTTGTTTTCTGTACTAGATGAACCTGATAAGTGTACATTGCCATATAATGTAAGAAGAAAAGTCTACATAGGAATATTGCAGCCATTTATCCAAATGTCAGACCAACTAAAACACTAAATAAACCTTGAACAGTGAAAAATATATATATTCTTTTTCATTATTGCAATCAATATACAACCAATCTGTTGGGAAATGAGGCACACAGATTTTAAGGTAAATTGTTTTTAAATAGTAATACTCCAGTCATCTGCTAATTTATTTCCCTTGTTTAACAAAGGACACAAGCCCTGGCTGGGTAGCTCAGTTGGTTAGAGCGTAATCCTGATACACCAAGGTTGCTGGTTAATCTTCTAGTCAGGGTGCTATGGAGAATGGAGAGGACTGACTAGATCAATGGGGAGAGGTAGGGAAGGACTGGAAGAGGAGTTTGCTGAGGCAATGGTAAGCAGTCTAGGACAGGATTGACTGAGAAGTGGAATGCCTCCAGAGCACATGGAAATAAAAAGAGGGTTGGCTCTGTGGCTCAGGCTCTTTGGCTCCTGGGCTGGCTCTCTCTGGTTTTCAGGCTTTTCTTCCTCGAAGATGCCTGGATGATTGTGCTTTGGATGGGAAGGAGCTCTGGGAGCAGCCTAGGGTTGGTCTGACCTGGCAGAGGGTGGCGGGGTTATTCTTTCAGTGTTCTAGAGGGAATGAGCTCTGAGGCAGAAGCCTGCCATTAGTCCAAAATTGTGAAACTTTCGTATCTTATGTTGTTTTAGTTTGTAAACTAACCTTATGGAAATAAGATAACTAAAAACTAACAGGGAGTTATAGGAGAACCAAGGTGTTTAGCCTTAATTGATAGGCTTAAGCAATTAAAGCTGTAACTAAAGAGTTAAAGAGTTCAACCTTAATTGACAGGCCTAAGTGACTAATTCTGTGGCAAGCTGTTATTTCAAAATTGTGAGGCTTTTGAATAAGAACTCTAGAATTTTCCCTAGAGGGTGGTGGCGATCAGTGGGACCCCAACTTGCTATTTGGTAACAAGAGCACATAAGAGAATGAACATATGGTCCCTAGCTGGTATGGCTCAGTGATTTGAGTATACCAATTTGTGAACCAAAGGATTGCCAGTTCGATTCCCAGGCCTGGGTTCTGGGCCAGATCCTCAACTGGGCATGTGAGAGACAACCACACATCAACATGTCTCTCTCCCCTGCCCTCTCTCTAAAAATAAATTAATAATTTTTTTTTTTTATAATAAAGGTACGAGGTCTGTCCAGAAAGTATCAGCCTTGAAAACGGTTTTAATTGTATTGACGTTGGCTACATACTTTTGGGACAGACTTGTGGGAATGCATAAATAAGTCAAACAACATATTGATGTTTCTCTTCTTCCTCCTTCTAAAATCAATAAAGGGGGGAAGGACACACCCTTTTGGGCTCAGAGAGCATATGACTCATAAAGAAGTTGTATAAGGGTTTTATTTTCTATAACAATGAGACTTTTGATATGCAAATATGAGTATAATCTCCTGAAGGAGATGGGTGTGGAGAAATTGCTGGGCTTGATAAAGCTTCAGGAATAAATGTGATAGGAATTATGAGGGAGGGTCTCAAAAATAGTGTGGGATGGTTTAAAACTTTCAAGAATATTTAAGGATTTCAAATACCCAAATAATACATTTTAAGTGGTTTGTGTAGATATATTTGTGTCCCTTACCTTACCCCCAAAACTTCAGTAAAAACTGCTGCTCACAAATGCCTCCCACGAAAGGTTTTGAGAAAAAATAAAGGATTCCATGTCTAGGTTAGAAAAATATATAGGATCAAGGGTTATCGGGATGGAGAGGTGTTGGGGTGGGGAGTTGTAAGTGGAAGGAACTCAGGAATGACATAGCCCTGTCCAGTGGTCAAGTCACTAGAGGAAGCTCTCTGGCATAGACCAAACCCCGTCCCCACCCCCAGCATATATGCATTCAAAATCTTTGACCCCTCTACTATACCTCAGGTTCATTTTCCTCCTCACACTAGTTAATTTAGATGTGAAATAGAGCCCCAAATCTCTGTACACAGCCTCTCTTTTTCTTCCTCCACAAACACTAAACCATGACTACAGATATCTGCTATCTATATGTCAACAGGTTCTAAATCTGTATCTTTAGTTCAGACTGTTCTCCTCAGCTGCAAGCCCATCTATTCAATAACCTGCTCAATTGCTCTACCTGACTAGCTCCCTGGTACCTCAAATTCAGCACGTAAAAAGCTAAAACTGTTACTGGACAGGGACCAAAGCCAGAGCTGGTCTGCCTCAGTCTGGCCAGTGGTATGTAGGTTCTCAATTTCCTGCAGGAAAGATATCACAACATGAGACCAGGTAATTTTCAGAGTACAATTATTAAAGCTGGGGATAATGAAACAAGAAGGGGCTTAGGATAGAAGAAACAACAGAAGAGAGCCTAGGTAGGGCTGCTTCTGCTCCCTAGATATGTTATAGGAAAGATACGAGCATAGGTAGGTGAGCAGAAAAAAGGGGCTTTGGAGGCAGGTTCAGGTGTTTTGCTGCCTGCTGTTCCCCTGGTGCAAGTGCCCCAGAGTTGTTTGCTTTTTGTTTTTTGTTTTTAAAGTATGTACTAGAGAGAAGGGCGAGGGTGCACTTCAAGGAAGGCATGCCTGTATCCTTTTTTTGAGGGTTTTTATGTGACTTCTGCAGGCAGAAATCCTAGGGGAGGTCACAGGGGAGGGTCTCAGCAGAACATTCATCAGTTTTCCAGGTGAGTTCTTTAATATATTGATGTAAGAAAATGAGAGCACAGAGGGACAGGATGGAAAGGTATAATTTTCTGCTCAGTTTCACCTTCAAAGAATGCCTCTGAAGAGGGACTGGACAGAGGCGGGTCTGCCCCAGAATGGTCTGGAATGTGTAAACAAACTACTTGCTCCTAAGTGTCCTTGTTTAGGGAAGATAAGACCTTGGGTTTGTTATCTGATTGTAAATTGCTCCAGCAGTTTGTTTAGCTATCCATCTTGCTTTCCCCATTCCACCTGCCAACGAATATTCCTAGCTTCTTTCTAACCACCTCAAAACCACAGAAATGCCTTAAAATGTATATAGTGTGCTTGTTGACCCAGAAGTTCTACCTGGCAAAATAAAATCTCCTTCAATGTTTTACTTTGAAAGATCAGTGTGCTTAGACTCACTAAATTATTATTTTTCCTTTGGGCCTAAAGTGAAAACATTCCTATAAAGTTTTATAACCCCTTTACTAAACAAAGGAATGTTAACATTTGTAACAGCAAAACAAAACAAAACAAAACAAAACTAGAAACAACTAAATGTTTTATACATAGATTTAATGCACTCCTAATAAATCCAAGAGGGTAAGTTTGTGTGTGTGAGAGAGAAAATAAATAAATAACTGACAAGCTTATCCTAAAATGTATATGGAAATAGAATGAACAGAGACTACTCAATATAATCTTACCATCTTAAAGTTGCAGGATACACAGTACCAGATATCAAGACTTTTTACAAAACTACAGTAGTTAAGACAGTGAAGTAATGGTGCAAAGATGGACAAAGGCATAGACCAGAGGGTCCAGAAACAGTCCCACTATTATGAAACCTTTTTTTATGGAAAAGAACATATCACAGGGCAGTGGGGGAAAGAATTGTTTCATTAACACAAATCACCCAAAATTTTTAAATGCTGCAAACAAAAGGCAGTGGGGCCATCCAAATATTAATTACTCAGACAACATACTATTGCATAATTCATTATCCTTTTTTAAAGATTTTATTTATTTTTAGAGAGAGGGGAAGGGAGAAAGAGAGGGAGAGTAACATCATATTTGGCTGCCTCTCATGCACCAACTGAGGACCTAACCTGCAACCCAGGCATGTGCCCTGACTGGGAATCCAACCGGCAGCCCTTTGATTCACAGAATGGCACTGAATCCACTGAGCCACACCAGCCAGGGCTCATTATCTATTATTGATTAGAGGATAAATCTCCATGAAGTCACTTGTTATATATTTTTGTGTAGTAATGATTGGAGGACTCAAGAGTTGGAAAATTTTCATTTTAGATAATCGCTAATAAGCTTAGTAATTAATGCATGTAAAAAATCATTGTTTCAGGAACTGAAGGTATGACCCACCTTGACTCCAGGAGACCATAAACAGTTCTACCTTTGTGCCCCAAGATTTCAAGCAAAGATGGTATTTGAGCTATTGTACTCCAAGGTGAGATGATGACCACTGCCCGGGACACAAATAAAGAACCACCCGTCATTCCTGGCTGGTGTAGCTCAGTGTATTGAGCACTAAACTGTGAACCTAAAGGTCTGACCGTTTGATTGCCGGTCAGGGCAACCAATTCATGTTTCTGTCTCCCTCCCTTCCCCTCTTTCTAAAAATAAATGAATAAAATCTTTTTCTTTTTTTTTTAAAGATTTTATTTTATTATTTTTAGAAAGAGGGGAAGAGAGAGAGGCAGAGAGGGAGAGAGACATCAATGTATGGTTGCTTTTCACCTGCCTCCAGCCACAGACCTGACTGGAGACCTGGCTTACAACCTATTTATGTTGCCCTGGCTGGGAATCAAACCTGTGACCTTTGGGTTCACAGGCCGGCGCCTTATCCACTGTGCTACCAGCCAGGGCGGAATAAAATCTTTTTTAAAAAAGCATTTTAGCCCTGGCTGGTAGCACATGGATAAGGCGCTGGACTGCGAACCCAAAGGTCGCAGGTTCGATTCCCCAGCCAAGGGACATAACAAGGTTGCAAACCAGGTCTCCAGTCAGGTCTGTGGCTGGAGGCAGGTGAAACGCAACCATACATTGATGTTTCTCTCCCTCTCTGCCTCTCTCTCTTCCCCTCTTTCTAAAAATGATTGAATGAAATCTTTAAAAAAAAAAAAAAAGCATTTTAAAAAATAAAGAATTACCAGTCAACAGATGAAAAATGAGGCAACTTTTTTTTTTTTTTTTTTGTGGGGGTGGATCGCAGGGGTCAGCACATCCGGAGTGCAATGGATAAGCCTTGCCCTGGGAAAACCACCTTCATGATCATGGTATCTCCCCTGCCAGGTAAGTATGCAACTTTTTATCTGATTAACTTTTTCCTTGAATTCCAACCCCCTTACCTGCACTTTTTTTTTTTTTTAAGATTTTATTTATTATTTTTAGAGAGAGGGGAAGGGAGAGAGGGAGAGAGACATCAGTGTATGGCTGCCTTTCACCTGCCTCCAGCTATAGATCTGGCTGGAGACCTGGCTTGCAACCTGGTTATGTGCCCTGGCTGGTGAATCAAACCAACAACCTTTGTGTTTGCAGGCCAGTGCCTTACATCCACTGTGCCACCAGCCAGGGCTACACTTTTCTTCTCCTTATAAAAAGGGTCAGTTTGAAATGAAATGTAAGCAGTTGGTTAGGGTATATAACCTGCCATCTTGCTCATCTGAATAAAGCACCCATAAAGATTCAATCCCTGTCTCTGCTTTTTTTGTTCTGGTAGTGACAGGCAGCATGAATACTGGCTTTTCCAGTTTCGTTGATGCAAAGGATTTTTGGTTAGTAGAAAAAAGTTTATGGTTTTATTATTCTGCACATATAACTAGTTTTAGATGTCATCTAAGAAAAAATCTTATTCTCCCTGGCTGGTGTGGCTCAGTGAATTGAGTACCAGCTTGAGAACCCAAGTGTCGCTGGTTCGAGTCCCAGTCAGGGCACATACCCAGGTTGCAAGCCAGGTCTCCAGCCAGGTCCCCAGGTGGAGGCAGGTGAAAGGCAACCATACATTGATGTTTCTCTCCCTTTCTGCCTCCCTTCCATCCCTCCCTCCTATCCCCTCTCTCTAAAATAATGAATAAAATCTTTTCAGAAAATAAAAAATAAGCCCTGGCTCAGTGGATTGACACCGACCTGCGAACCTAAAGGTGGCTGGTTTGATTTCCCAATCAGGTCTCATAACCAGGTTGTAAGCCAGGTCTCCAGCCAGGTTCTTATCTTAGCTGGAAGCAGGTGAAAGGCAACCATACATTGATGCCTCTTTCCCTTTCTTCCTTCCTCCCTGCCCTTCTCTCTGAAAATAATGAATAAAATCTTTAAAAGTAATAAAAATAAAATCTTATTCTAATATACTTTTTTCAAATGCCTATAAATATCTGTGATGGATTTAGGTATCAATTTCACTGACCCACTTGGTGCCCAAATATCCAACATTATTCTGGAAATGTCTGTAAGGACATTTCTGATGAGATGAACATTTGACCAGGCAGACTATGTAAAGCAGATTGCCCCCTCTAGTGTGGGTGGGCATCATCCAATCAGTTAAAAGCCTCAATAAAACAAAAAGGCTGAGTAGGAGAATTTATCTGACAGACTGCCTTTAAGCTAGGACACTAGAATTGAAACATCAACTCTTCCTGGGTCTTAACCCTGCTAGCTTTCAGGCTGGACCTACACCGTCTGTTTCCTCAGTCTTTTGGACTGGGCCTAGAACCATAATATGATCAGCTCTTCTGGATCTCCAGTTTGTCAGCCACAAACCTTGGCATGTGTCAGCTTCTATAATCCTGTGAGCCAATTGCTTATAATGAAATCTCTCTATCTCTGTCTATATATCCCCCAATTCTGACTGATGCAATACCTAATTTCTTCAAATGTTCATTAAACATGCTTTTTACTATCCTGCTTATTCCCCTATTAATGAGTTAAATAAATTTTTGACGTGTTCATTCTATATTCTTTCTTTTTTTTTATAAGATTTTATGTATTTAACCCTGACTGGTGTGGCTCAGTGGATTGAGCACCAGCCTGAGAATCCAAGTGTTGCTGGTTCAATTCCCAGTCAGGGCACATACCCAGGTTGCAAGCCAGGTCTCCAACCAGGTCCCCAGCTGGAGGCACATGAAAGGCAACCCTATACATTGATGTTTCTCTCCTTTCTCCAGAAATAATAATAAAATCTTTTTTAAATTAAAAAAAAAATTTATTTAAGTTTTAGAGAGAAGGAAAGGAAGAGAAAAAAACAGGGAACTAAACATTGATGCCAGGAAAACATCAATTGGCTACCTCTTGCACATCCCTAACTGGGGACCTGAAACCCAGGCATGTACCCTGACTGGGACTTGAACCAATGATTCTTTGGTTCACAGGCTGGCACTCAATCCACTGAGTCACACCAGCCAGGACATCTATATTCTTATAAGAATATAGATGCTTTTTAACTTTTCTAAATTTGTACTTTGATGGCATTTTCAACAAAAGGTGCTGGATCAATTGGATAACCATATGGGGGAAAAAATGAATCTTGACTCCTACCTCATACCATACACAAAACCTATTCCAGATGACTTATAAAAGATAAGATAATAAAGCTTATAGACAATAACATAATCTAATGTATTTATTACCTTAGGTTAGGCATAAGACCTGAGTTCTGGAAATCCCAGTGTAATTTTAGTAAATCTCATTAAATCTGCTGCCTCCTCAGTAATTGCTGATGATAGTAACCACCTGTGTCCTTCAAAGATATGCAGCCTGTCCATGAGAACCTGGTAACTCCTCTCGTTTAGTAAGCCTCTCTGTTCTCAGAACCAACTCCCCCAAAGCCCTCAACAGAGAGTCTCTTCAACCCCCACCTCTTATCCCCTTTAAATACCCTGCCTTTCTTTTGTTAGCTGCCTTTCTGGTCTCAGCCTGCTTGTGCAGCTGGCCAAGTAAATCTTTTAAACTCACCGCCTGTTTCTTTGTCATTTCTCCTCTCACTCTAGCCAGACCTAACAAAATGCATTAGGCATAAATGGTGAAACTGAATAAAGGAAACCTCTTCTAAAATGGAGAGTAGCCCTGGCAGGTGTGGCTCAGTCAATTGAGTGCAGGCTTGCGGGACCTAAAGGTTGCTAGTTTGATTCTGGTTAGGACATATGCCTGTGTTGCAGGCCAGGTCCCTGGTTGGGGACGTATGAGAAGCAGCCAATTGATGTGATGTTTCTCTCACGTTGAATGTTGCTCTCCCTCCTTTCCCCTCTCTAAAAATAAATAAGTAAAACCTTTAAAAAAAATAAAATGGAGTGCAGAGCCTAGAAGGCAGAGCACTCACACACTATCACTGGATGTCAATTATATACCCAACAGGAAGAGTGTGTACCTCACATTTCCAAGAAGTGTACAAGCCCAGCCAACAGGAACTATTGCAACTCAGCCAATGAGAAGCCATCACCACCCTGCATTCTGGCTTTTCTCCATTGGACTTTCTTTCAAAGCACTCCATCCTAACTTCCTCCTTTTCCTCTATAAAGTAATGTTCCTTTCCTGAGTTTTCTTGGCTGGCCTATATTTTTTGCTATAGTATGCTTGGCCAATTTACAATTCTCTGCTATTCCTGAATAAGCCTATTTTTTGCTGATAAAACAATGGGCTGTTCTATTTTTTTTTTTTTTAAGATTTTATTTCATTATTTTTTAGAAAGAGGGGAAGGGAGAGAGGCAGAGAGGGAGAGAGGCATCAACGTATGGTTGCCATTCACCTGCCTCCAGCCACAGACCTGACTGGAGACCTGGTTTGCAACCTGGTTATGTGCCCTGGCTGGGGAATCGAACCTACGACTTTTGGGTTCGTAGGCCGGCGCCTTAACCACTGTGCTACCAGCCAGGGCCTGGGCTGTTCTATTTTTAAGTCAACATTACAAAAAGATAAAATGGACTATATTAACATTAAGAACTTCTGTTCACTGAAAGACACCATTAAGAGAATAAAAGGGCAAGCTACAGAGTGTGAAAAGGTATTTGCATTCAATTTCTCTAACAAAATAATCATATCCAGAATATACAAAGAACTCCTACAAATAGCAAAGACAATTATGTAAAGATGGGCCAATGACTTAATCAGGCAAGTCACAAAAGAAGTTAACGACAGACATATAAAAGGGTACCTGGACTTTACTAGCTATCATGAAAATGCAAACTAAAGCACCAGTGAGCTACCACTACATATACACAAGAATAGCTGAAATTTAAAAGATTGACAGCATCAAGAGTTGACAAGGAAGTAGAGAAACTAGATCTCTCATATACTTGTATTGTTGTGGAATATGAACTGTTACAATCTCTTTGGAAAACATTCAGAGACCATCTACTAAAGCTGAACATATGCATGCCCTATGACTCAGCAATTCTACTGCTAGGTATCTACCTGATAGAAATACATGTACATCAGTCAATAAATGTATTTTTTTAGTGCAAAGGAAAGATAAACACCAATTTAGGATAGTGGTTACTTCTGGGCAGAGAATGTGAAGAAAGAGGGAAAGAAGGGAACAAGAGTAAGAAGTATATAAAAAAAATTAAAGTGAAATAAAAAGATTAATAAGTATATAAAAGCTTCATGGCCCTGGCTGGTGTGGCTCAGTGGATTGAGCACCAGCCTGAGAACTCAAGTGTCACTGGTTCAATTCCCAGTCAGGGCACCATACCCAGGTTGCAAGCCAGGTCTCCAGCCAGGTCCCCAGCTAGAGGCAGGTGAAAGGCAACCATACATTGATGTTTCTCTCCCTCTCTTCCTCCCTCCCTTCCCCTCTCTCTAAAAATAATGAATAACCTGGCTGATGGCTCAGTGGCTATTCTAGCCTGAGAATCCAAAGGTCGCTGGTTTGATTCCCAGCCAGGGTACATAACCAGGTTTCAAGCCAGGTCTCCAGTCAGGTCTCTGGCTAGGTCTGTAGCTGGAGGCAAGTGAAAGGCAACCATATATTAATGTTTCTCTCCCTCTCTGACTTTCTCCCTTCCTTTCTCTCTAAAGATAATAAAATCTTTTTTTTAAATAATGAATAAATTAAAATAATAATAATAAAAGCTTCACATTTATCTGAAATATTAATTTCCTTAAAAGAAAATGTGTCCCTGGCTGGATTGAATGCCAACCTGCAAAATAAAGAGTCACTAGTTCAACTCCCAGTCAGGGCACATGCCTGGGTTGCAGGCCAAGTCCCCAGCTGGGGTCTCATGAGAGGCAACCACACATTGTTTCTCTCCCTCCCTCCCTCCTTGCCCTTATCTCTAAAAATAAAATAAATACATTTTTTAAAGAAACAAAAGAAAATGTGAAGTAAATGTACTAAAATAGTAGACTCGATAAAGCTGTATGAGAATAATGTGGGTGTTTGTTGTAGTATTATTTATAACTTCTGATATTCCTTAAAATATTCATAAAGAAATTCTTTTAATCTTGTAGAAGAATAAAGATTCAGAGAGTGTTTAGGAGCCATTAATTTTTTAAAAGATTATAATACAAATATACAAAATAATGCCAATATTGTGTATGTAAACATACCACATATACATACACATGGATTGATATGATGTGATGAAACTGGCACTTTATCTCTGTGGTATTCCTTTCCAAACGGATAATATAACCCCAAATGCATAATATAACCCTTTCCAAATGCATAATAGACAAAGCCCAACTGAAGGACATTCTACAAAATATCTGACCAGTGCTTCAAAACTGTCAAAGCCATCAAAAACAAGGAAATCTGAAAGAGGTCACAGCCAAGAGGAGATTAAGGAGACATGACAACTAAATGCAATGTGCTAGTGCTATTCTGGATGGGATTCTAGAACAGGAAAAGGACATAAAGTGAAAACTAAGAAAATCTGAATAAAGTATGGGCTTTAGTTAATGCATCAATATTGGTTCATTAATTATAAGAAATGAACCATACTAATGTAAGATGTTAATAATAAGGAAAATTGGGTATGGGGCATACGGAAACTGTACCACAATCACAATTTTTCTGTAAATAAACATGTTCTAAAATTAAAAGCTGTCCTGGCTGGTAGCACAGTGGATAAGGCATCAGCCTGAGAACCCAAAGGTGGCTGGTTCAATTCCCAGTCAAGGCACATAACCAGATTGTAAGCCAGGTCTCCAGCCAGGTCTGTAGCTGGAGGCAGGTGAAAGGCAACCATACACTGATGTTTCTCTCCCTCTCTGCCTTTCTCCCTTACCCTCTCTCTGAAAATAATAAATAAAATATTTTTTAAAAATTAAAAGCTTATTTCTTCACTTGATCTTAGCCAAAAGGCTGAGAAGTGATGAGTTTATTTCTTAAAGTCAATTAATTTAGTCTTGGCTGGTGTGGTTCAGTGGATTGAGCACTGGCCTGCAGGTTCAGGTCCCCAACTGGGGATGCATGAGAGACAATCATATGTTGAGGTTTCTCTCTCTGTCTTTATTATTATTATTATTGTTTCTCTCTCTGTCTTTCTCCCTCTCTCTAAAAATAAAATTTTTAAATATGTTTTAATCTTATTTAAAAAGTCAATTAGTTTACCCAAATTCATACAGCTAAAAATACACAATACCCAAAGTTCGAGAACAACCCAAATGACCTCAAATTCTGTGCTTTTCCCACAATACCCTTCTAACTTTCCTTTCTTTAGTATTGTATGGGTATTTGTATGACCATCTGAAACAAGTTCCTAGAGGCAGAGAAAAAAGTATTTTCCCCCTAGCACACCATTAATTTTCAGTAAGGCAGTTTAAGTTAATTACTCACAGAAAGTCATGGAGATCTCAAGAAACCAAGATCTAAGCAGATCCGACCTACCACACAACTATCTATGGACCTCCCGCTCCTCAAAGGGACCCTGTAAACTTTGGGTTTAGGGCCACTAAGTTCTGCAAGAGCCCTGTGCTGCCATCTACTGGTAGCTAATAAGCGTTCACCTCCCCAGCAGGAGGGAGTGGGGAAGTTGAAGACTCAAAACCTAATTAAATTACAGAACATATGTAAGTGTTACAAAGTTCACTCAACATCTGTTCAAGGAAAAGGCCCTACTTTTCATCACAGCTTTCAGGCTTTTATCTCCGTAGTAAAACTTTAGCTCTGACAATTCAGACTTCCTCTCTGACCTACCTCCACAGGTGTAGATCGGACTTGGATCTCTCACCTCCCAGAACTCAGACACTCCTGCACAGCGTAGGCTGCAGAAACCTGTCAATCTCACAAACCTGACAACCACCGCCTAGATTTTTACACATCTCTGAGGCTCTTTGCACACTACCTTACAAAAACGCCGCAGACCTCCCCTATTAGGGCAAATGAGCGTGCTAACCAAGACCTCCCCACAAAGAGGTTCAAGTTCCGCATGCAGCTCACGCTAACACCAAAGCCTGGGAGAGCCCGCATCAGGCTCGGACCCCTCAGGATAGCTCTCAGGCTCCAGCTCTGGCCCCCACTCCCGCAGTGAACTAGCCGGCGTAGGCCCTCAGCCTAAGGGCTGAGGCCCCGCCCCTCTAGACCTGTCATCACAGAAGCCGCACGTGGCCGGGGTGGGCCCTCAGGCGACCTGCAGCAATCACTTTGTCTCCTCTGCCATCCTTTGGGGCTGCTGCCTCCAATCAGAGCCAGCGGATCCGGGCTCGATCTCGAGCGCATGGGTAACGGGAGCAAGAGAAGGGGTGGGGGTGGAGAGGCTCTGAGATGGGAGGGGGCTAATGTTGGAAGGGGGCCTGGCACAGGTTCTGCCAGGCTGGAATTCTAGGGGCGGGTCCTAGTGAAAGGCGGAGAGACCAGAGGGAGGCAGGGATCAGGGGTGTGGCCAGGGACAAGCAGAGGATCCTGGGGAGCCTCTAAGAAGATGAGACGGAGCGGAGCCCGAGAGGGGCGTGGTCTAGGTTACGGGGGAGGACCCTGAGGAATTTAAGAAACTAAGAAAGGGGACGAACCCTTGGAAGGTGGGAGGTGGGACAAGGGAGAGGGTGGGTCCGGGAGTTGCGGGGGCGGGACTCCGACCTAAGGGGCGAGGTTTGCAGGCCGAGGCTGCAGCTGGGGCCGCTTGGTAACTGCACCAGCCCACTACCTCCCCAGGTGCAACGGAATTCACGGAACTACAGGTGTGGGGGGAGGTTCTGGTGGATGAAGGGACAAGGATGGGGGTGCGCTTGCGCGGACAGGAGGCTGTGAGGGGACACGTTAGGGAAGGAGAGAATCTGTAGACTGCGGGGGAGGGGGAGGAATATAGAGTTGGGGGAAGGAATTAGGAGCTCAATACGTGGACAAGGAGTTGCACTCTTCAGAAGCTCTTGTGGGGGAGGGGTGGGAGTGCTTTGTAGGGGAGGAAGGTAATCTGTGAAGGGGTGAGGTCCCTGTCTGATGTGGTGGATTGGAGATGATACTTGATGGGGAGGAGATCCAAAGGCAATTTGGGGGAACGTAGCACTGTGTGATGCAGGGCTGGTGGTCCACAGCATAGGAACGAGGGAGGGACTGGAGAAAGTACGGGACTGTGGGCACTGTATGAGGGGAAGGTGTTGTAGGCCCTATTTGATAGAAGAGAACCCTAATCTTTTGAGAAAGTAATAGTCTGGGGACATTGTAGAGACTCCAGAAAGATGTTTGTGTACTGTATACATTGTAGGAGTGAGGGTGATGAAATTAGTGGGGTGAGGAAGCCCTGTTGTGCTCCTGACTCCTCTGCTGCTAACTCCACCTTCTGGCCTGAGCACTGCTAGAGAGGAGCCAGGCCCTCCCTTTTTGCCACCGGGGCTTGTGTGACTGACTATCCTTAGTCTGCCTTGGATCTGTCTGGCTGAGACAGGGGTTCCTTCTCCTAGCTGGTGTCCCTGGGACCCTTCCCCCATTCAGCCCTGTTAGCCCCTCACTGTAGTTCCTCTTCCTCCCATTAGATTGCCTTGGTCCCTGTCTTCCCCCTCCCCCCTCCCCTTTGCCCTGCCCTCTTGCTCTGGGTGTGCTCATTTCCCACTTCCTTCCTCGCCCTGGGGCCTGGCCTCGTCCTTGCCCGTCTAGGAGCTGTGCCCTGCCCCAGACTTTGTACTTGATGTCCAGAGACCCTAATAACCAGCGCAAGCCCCAGGCCTCGCCCACCACTACTATCAAGGTCTCTCCCAACAGTCTGCCAGCTGTAGTCATATTTTTACCACTTGCCAGAAACTGATTTTCCCCACCTTTTTCCCTTTTCCTGAGTGAAGAGCTCTAGGGCCCTCAAAAATTCTGGACTTCTGTGGGAGGAAGGACACAGTGAAGAGTATTGAAGGTGCTTGATCTATGTTTTGAGAGGTGGGCCATGATTATAGGCTGAAGTAGGAAAGGGTTGTGGGGTTCCAGCTTCAATTGGGTGAAGGAGAGGGAATGGCTTCTCACAATCCTGGCTTGGAAGCTGACTATCAGCACTGAGACTAGAGCCCAGTCCTTTTGGGGGCTCCTCTGGTTCCCTGAGGAGACTTGATATAGTGCCAGAGTTCTTTTTGCCTCTGAGCTGCTTAGTTTACTGTGCTCAGGCTGGAAGAGGGTGGGAAAGGCCTGTCTTCCACACAGTGGCTGAATGAGTGTGACAGTGTTGTTGAAAGGGGCCTCTAGCCAGCCTCAGCTTGCTGAGAGACTGGCTAGGGAGGGAGGGGGTTCTGAGGCCAGACAAAGCCTTGGGGTAGGGTGGGGTAAAGGAGGGCAGGCTGATGCCTTTTGAGGAGGAGCAGATTGCTATGGCAACACAGCCTCCCAGACTGTCAGAGAGGCTGGCCTAGGGCAGACTCACTCCAGCTTCCTCAGGATTTAGGCATTTGTGTGAGTGGGTGGGGCATGAAGAGAGAAAGGGCATTAGTTTACTGTGCTTAGGCTATAGTATAAAGCCTTTCTAGTTTGGTACAAGCAGCAGGGCATTCAGATGTTTGGACCCATCTTCTGAAAATGGATCTGAATGAACAATAGCTATTAGAATTATAGCAGTTCAATTCTAGAGGTCCTCATTTATGCAAACCCCTCATTTTGCAAATTTAGAAATTTACCACCAAAGAGACTGCTTTCACAGTAGCAGAGCAGGAGTTAGGACCCAAATCTCCTGATTGCTGTTAACTCATCCCAGGACTAGTTGCTTCCTTCAGCCTGTATGTATTGCATGAACAAAACAAAGTTGCTATTCTCAGTGGAACTTCCATTCTAATAGGGAGTGAAAGAAAAATTGGGGTGGGGGGGGCAGTCAGCTGTTGAAAACGGCTCTGAAAACAATAAAGCAGTGTAGAGGGCAGCTGGGTAAGACCTCTTGATTATGCCATGCTGCTTTTCTAGGGCACACGGAGGCTTAGAACATCTTTGATCTTCTCTCTGAATTATTGTCCCCTGACCTTTGCAGGTTACCAAGGTCTGAGCCAATGGTAGTGGCACTAATAGACAACAAGTAGGGTCACCAAGAAATTATTCCTTTTATACAGTGTTCTGTGTCTACCAGAGAGCTTTTATTAGTATACTAGATACCTTGGTACTGTGTAATTTTGTCCAGCATGTTGAAAACTTCTTTACCCACGTTTCTTACATTTGGGGATATAGCAAGGAAATCAGTCCATGGCAACTGGATTCTTTTTCAGTGTCTGAGGTGAGGAGAAGGTAGAGGAACTAACTTACTTGCTTGTTCTTCCAAAGTCTAAGGCACAAGGAGGAAGTAGAGTGAGAGAACCTCTTTTTACTGTCCAGTGACAACCACAGGGCCCTTGGGTCTCACAGCGTAGGCAAAGTAGAAGGAGGGTCCTTGGGCCTTCTGTGGCCTCTGAACTATGAAAGAATGCCCCCCACCCCCCCATACACACACACACACTTCTATAGGCACAACCAGGAGGCTGCCCTGACTGATATTAATTCTCCATGAGTCTTTCCTCTTCTGGTTCTGTGTTTGCTTCCTGCTTCTGAGGAAGACTGGGAGCAAAAGCCTCCTAAGTTCCAAAGTGTTTGACTTGCTGATAAATGCAGACAGAAAGGTAGAAAGTGCTATCTATTTTCTTAGCGTTCCCCTAGATCAACCCCTCCAACAAGTTTCTTTTAATGCCTAATCCTTACAGAGGTTTCCATCTTGGCCAGTTAAAGAATAGGAGGACAAGAATTAGGAATCCTGGTTTTGCTGCCACTTAATTTGGCTGAGTCTGCGCTGGGCTTGGGGCCCAGTGATTCAGTGAGGAGGGTGAGGAGTTTCGAGAGAGCTGTGAGTCATAGGGGTGAGCTCCATCATAAGGTTTGGGCATGTTTCCCCCATTCTAGGCACAAGCCTTCCCATCCCACTTCCCATAGGTGTCCTGCCTCTTTGAATAGGGGCCTAGAATAGAAAGAATATGGGCAGAAAGGATGAAGCAACCTAATCTCAGAATGGGATTTCAGAGATAAGAAAGATGATGTTTGGATCTGGGAATTAAAATGTATCCCTACCTCATGAGCTCTTGGGGCCCCGCTAATGAAGGCAAAAGAACATCAATATAAAGAGAAGGAACACCATTTCTCAATGGAAGTGGGTAGTATCCCATTTCAGTACTTTTTCATTTATTCTGGCAAGAAGGAAACTTCTTAAGCTCCAACAGTTCTCTGCTCTCTGGAGCTTGGTTTGCGAAGCAGGGAGAGATGAATGGGAATGGGGATATTTGGGGTCTGGTGTGGGAAGAGCAGGCAGATTTTGGAAATTGTCCAACTGTGTCTGTGAAAACCCTTGGACCTCTTATTAAGCAGCCTCGAAAGAGAAGGGGTAAAGAGGGGAGGGAGAAGTGGGAAGCCTACGCCTTTGAAAGGGTTAATGGGTGGGCCGAGAGACGCTTTGGACTCTGGCAGATGAGGGGTTAAGGAGGTGGGCGTGGCCACATTGGGTAGGCCTGCCCCCTTGTGGGCCAATGGGCTTGCCCCTCTTGGAGCGGGTGTGTCTTACACTTGTGGTCCTGGGAGGCTGGCCTCCTGTGGGCCAATGAGCATGGTCATTGCCATGGGGGCGTGCTCTAAGGGGGGCGTGGCGGCCCAGCCGCCGGGGTGGGGGTGTTGGGACGCGGGGCGGGGCGGGGCAGCCCCATCAGCTGGTAGGAAATGGCCTGTGAGTCAGAGGGGCAGCAGAGTCGGCAGTGCGGAGCTGGGGCGGCCACCGGGAGGGACAGTCGCGGGGAGGGGCGAAGCAGAGGCTAGGGAGCTGTGGGCGCCAGGACCCGCTAGTGTTGCACACGAAGCTGTACAGAAAAGAGCCTAGCAGAGCGGAGCTCAGCCTGAGCCACCCTTTGTCTGGGTTGGGGGCCCGTGTCGGGGAGGACTGGGGATTCGAAGGGAGGGACGGGACCGAGGGGCCTGGAGCAGCGACCGCCGTGGCGGAGCCAATTTGGGAGCGGGGTGAGTGTGTTCTAGGGGGAAAGAGCAAATCTACAAAGCTCCAGTAGGGAATGGGGCCTGTCCCAGGCTGTGGGGAGGAGAGGGATGAGAAAGGACCTGGTAGGCTAAGCAGGGGGTGGGGGTGGAGGATCGTTCAGAAGGAATCCAGGAACCAGGATGAGTCTGCCAGGTTTAGTATGGAGGAGGTGCTGAGATCTGCTCCCTTTCCACTGAGGGTGGAGGGTTCTAGGCCAGTGGCCAAGAGAGTGGTGAGAGAGCAGAGGGTTGACTTTCCTACCCACAGTGGTGGCTTATGGAAACAAGCCCCCTAGTTTGTGTACACAAGTATGGGGACAAATGTAGAGCAGCTGGCAGCAGTTCTCTCTGAACAGGATGAAGGTGGTAAGCACATGGAGAGGAATTCTCCTTCCTGCCAGCCTCCTTGATCAGAGTAGAAATGGAAAGCTTTAATACTGAAGGGAAGGTGAGATGGACCTGGGAACTTATACCTATACCAATAACCGCCTATCCTACCTCCCAGGCCTAGCAGGTGTCTGAGGGTACAGACCCCATGGTATTCTGGGACTTGTTGTTTTTTTCTGGCCTTGCTCCCTTGGCATGTTGGGAACTGTAGTCTTTGCCAGCTGAAGCCTGGCACAGCTGTTTTGACGCCAGCTGCTGCCCACCCCCTGCAGAAAGAGGTTAGGCCTACCCTTCCCCCATGGCCCTGCCCCATGAGTCAGCTTGAAGCCATGGTCTAGAGCCAGACTGGCTGGGTGGCAGGGAAGTGAGTCTAAGAGCTTCTGATTGACAGGGCAGGAACTGAGAGGGCTCTGGGGTAATGAGCAGGTGCCAGACATGCCAGGGTCAAGAAGAGCATCATGTCATCACCTGGCTTCCCCAGGGCAAGGACTCAAGAGGCCATTTGGGATGATGTGGAGGTGGAAGTACTAAGGAAAAGGCCTTTCCTGAATCTGTATGGCTTGTGTAGATGAAAGGAAGGGTAGAGAGAGTACAAGTTGTACCCTCTGACAATGTTGCCATTGGCATTCTGCCCTTTCCTGACACCCCACCCACCACAGAGAACCAGAATTTTCTTAGGGATCCCAGTTTTAATCAGAACTTGGTGAACTAAGATATGCGGGGTGCAATGGTGGGAACTTAGTGTAGGAGAGCTTTTCAGTCCCTGGGTGCAAATTCTTCCTTTCCTCCTGCGTCCCCCAACTCTTGTCTCTGTTATTGCTGATTCTTATTCTCCCTATACAATTAACCCCTCTGATTCTCTCATTGTGGAAGCTTTTCTCTGCACTGTCAGGACTGCCACCCACATCTCTGGGGCTTACATTCTACTTTTTTGAGCCCTGCTCTGTGCTTAGCCCTGTGCTTGAAGTTGGACACAGTAGTAGTGCATAACCTATCCTCAAAAACCCTATGGCTAGTCTAGTAGATATCTTACCCTTAGAATGAGCAGGACTGTCGTTGGGTTACAGGAAGTACCGACACCACCGTATGTGAGATCTCAGAGAAGAGAAAGAGAAAGATCCGTGGTCTGGGTGGCCAGACTAAACTTTCTGGAGGGAATGACACTTGGCCTAGCCAATGAGGAAGGGTAGATCTCGAGTAGACAAACAAGAGGCATTTCTTTCTTTATTTTAATTTATTTTTTTTTCTTTTTTTTTTTTTCCATATATTTTAATTTATTTTTACCCAAGGACATGCCCATTGATTTTAGAGAGAGGAAGAGAAACATAGATCAGCTGTTCCCTGTATGCACCCCAACTGCAGACCAAACCCACAACCCAGGCATGTGCCCACCTGGAATCAAACCTGTGATCCTTCAGTTTACAGGAGGATGCTCCAGCCAACTGAGCCACACCTGCCAGGGCCAGGAGGCATTTCTTGAAGTAAAAATGTCATTGTGGATGTTAGACAGCAGAGGCTATTGCATTGCCAAAAGAGAAGCATTTAGTTCCATGAAGGGAAATGGTTTGCAGTTTGTCATTCCTCTCACCCAGTTTGTGTTCCTAAGGATGGACTAGTTCAGGAAGACCATCTTCTGTTCTGACAGAAAAGCAGTGGTTTGGGCTTTTGGGTATTAGATATGTGCTGGATATGTTGAGGAGGAGTAGAAGGGTACCCCAGGTTGATTACAGCTGTCCGACTGCCACTGCCTTATCTCTAGTTTGCAGGGCCTAAGGGGAGGAGTAGTGCCCTCTGGCAGTGCTCCCCCTCACCCCCACCCCACATACTTGTTTATGGTTAGATTTGTTGTCTCTTGTTAAGGGGAGAGACTGCTGGGGGCAATTGACAGTTTTAAGGCTGAAGGAACCCTGCTTTGAGACAACCTGAGGTTTGTACTTTTGAGAAGTACTGATGAGGGGTGAGTTTCAGATCTTTGCCCTCAGGATTGTGGGGTGTCACTTGTCTCTTTGGAGATAGATATATGGGAAGGAGTTGTGCAACTTGGTGGTCTTGACTAGGAAGGCTGAATTCTTACTCTGACCACATCTCAGCTGACATGGTCTCTTGGATCTTGGGGTATCTCATCCCCCTTCCGAAGCAGGGCACAAGTCCTCAAGGTGTTGGCTTATTACATTGAGCCAACACCTGCTTCTCTGTGACTCCTCAGGTAGCCCAGCTCTGCTCCCTGAGACCTGGATCCCAACACTGCCCCTTCTGTTTCTGAACAGTTCCTCACAAGTGGGGGGGATGTCCTGGGGTATATTCTATGAGCCCACAATTGGATAGCAGTCTTACCATTTAATGCAAGGATCCTGGTTTAAGTCTGTTCTTCTCTCCTCAGGATCCAGCTGAGCCCAGGAGCTGCACGGAATGGTGGCAGTCACCTTGCCAGTGCAGCGGGCATGGACCAGACTGCAAGTTAGGAGAGCAAGGCATCAGTTGGGAAAAGAGAACACTCAGCTAGGCTTAAGGCCTCTTCATCGGGGTGAGTTCCAGGGAGAGGGAGAGGAATCAGGTCCAGTAAGAAACCTGAGCTAAACATGTGACCCTCTCAGAAACTCTGAGTGGGCCTCTATATCCTATTAATCCATCTGGGGATTTGGACACCCTTACCCCTATAAACCTTCAAGGTCACTTTTCAGGCCAGGGAAAGATCTGAAACACAGCTGGGAGGGTGAAAACTCAGTGATTCCTCTGACCACCTTTTCTTTTCTTTTCTTCTCTTGCACAGATGTCCCCAGGCCCCCAAGCCCAGGCCCAGCATAAAGGCTGTGAGGGGGGGCCCCCCTGACCCAAGGGGGGACTTCATGCGCCACGTGCAGGCGGAGCCATCTCCATCCTCAGAGCCAGAGGCTGGCCCTTCACAGCCTGCAGTCAGGCAGGGGGCCCTCCAGGGTGGCCTGCTCATGGGCTACAGCCCAGCAGGAGGGGCGACATCCCCTGGGGTCTACCAGGTATCCATCTTTTCCTCTCCAGCTGGTGCCTCTGAGCCTCATAGGGCCCTGAAACGGCCATCCCCACTTACTGAGGGTCCCCGGGAGCTGAAGAGAGGCCCTGGGCTAGGGGCCAGAGAGGGACAACCACCTGAAGAACCATCTATTGAGGGGCTATTGAGCCCAGAGGGGCTGGGGCTGGGGCTGGGGCTTGGTGTGGCCAGTCAGCATTTCTGCCATCATGGCCTGTGTGTTGTAGAACAGGGAAGTAGCTCCACCTCACCTTGGACTTCAGGGGCTCAGATTACCCCCTGGCCCCTATCAAATGCTTCCTGCAATACTTTGCACACCAGAAACTGGGCTTCCCCAGATCTAGGGGGACAGGGGTCCCTGGGGGAATCGCCAGGGCGAGCCCCTCCAGGCCAGCTGCGCACACTTGACACTGATTTGCACAGTCTTGCACAAATAGGGGGTAAGAGCCCAGTGGCTGGGGTGGGCAATGGGGGCAGCCCCTGGCCTAGGGAGTCCCCTGGCACTGCCAATGGGCATAGTCCCGAGCACACACCCCCTGGCCCTGGACCTCCAGGCCCCTGCCCCACCAAGCGAAGGCTGCTTCCTCCTGGAGAAGCCCTGGATGTCAGCTCTGAGGATGAGGGGCCAGCCCCTCAGAGGCGCCGGGGAACCCTGGGTCACCCTCCTGCTGCCAACAGTTCTGATGCCAAAGCCACACCCTTCTGGAGCCATCTGCTGCCTGGGCCCAAGGAGCCTGTGCTGGTAAGCCAAGAGAGGAGGCAGTCTAGTCTACATTTACTCACATATACCTTACAAAATGATCACCACAATAAGTCTAGTAACCATCTGTCACTGTATGTAGTTATTATATTATTGACTCTATTTCCTATGCTGTACAGTTATATCCCTGTGTCTTATAACAGGAAGTTTGTTCTTCTTAATCCCCTGCCCAACACCCCATCTCCTCCCCTTTGGAAAAGATGAAGGCCTGGGGGCATGTTCCTATGAGAGCTTGTGATATCTGCTTCCCCAAACATACTTGGCCTCCACCCAGTCTTTTTTCCCAATCTGTCCTCTCCATAGGACCCAACAGACTGCAATCCTGTGGGGCGGAGGCTGAAAGGTGCCCGTCGCCTGAAGCTGTAAGTGACCAGCTTCTCCATCTGCCCTGTCCCTGGAAAATGGGGACAGAAGTCTGGAATCCTCTTTTTTACCCCAGGATAGGGGACCCCAGAGCAATAACCCTGGGTAATGATAAAGGGTGGGGCCTAAGGACATGAGCAGGCATCCCAGAATACCTCAAGCCAACCCACTGTGTATCCCGTGCTCTACCAGGAGCTCCCTTCGAAGCCTCCGGAAGGGTCCAGACCTGCTGAGCCCCCCCAGTGCCTCCCCTGTTCCTACCCCTGCCATCAGCCGTACCCTGTTGGGCAACTTTGAGGTACCCTTGGATTCCATGATTGGGACGGTCTTGGGGAAGTGGGATGGTGGAGTGTGGCTTGGATGGTTAAGAAAAAGGGCTAAACCCTGGCTGCTGTGGCTCAGTGGGTTAGTGCTGGCCTGCAAACCAAAGGGTCACCAGTTTGATTCCTAGTCAGAGCACATGCCTGGGTTGCGGGCCAGGTCCCCACTTGGGGGCACATGAGAGGCAACCATACATTAATGTTTCCCTCTTTCTCTCTCCCCTCCCCTCTCTCTGGAAATAAATAAATAAATAAAATCTTTAAAAAGACAAAGAACTGGCATCTCTTTCATAGTTTGTTTACCCACCCCAGGAATCATTACTTCGAGGACGCTTTGCACCATCTGGCCACATTGAGGGCTTCACCGCAGAGATTGGAGCTAGTGGATCCTACTGCCCTCAGCATGTCACGCTGCCTGTCACTGTCACCTTCTTTGATGTTTCTGAGCAAAATGCCCCGGCCCCCTTTCTGGTATGATCTGATTTCAACCCAAAATCAGCTTTTGAGGAGGATGAGGGATTAGGGGCATGAGGTATTCTTTAGGTGTTCCTCCCTAGAAGAGTCAGTGTGGTCGGGGACAGGGCCCAGGTCCCAGGTCCCAGAGTAAGACTGTGGAGTGGAGGTGGAATACATAAGTATTCAGGGTTCTCCTAGTGCCCACCTTGGCTGATGGCTCCATGGCCTTCCCAGGGCGTCGTGGACCTGAACCCTCTGGGGAGGAAGGGTTACAGCGTGCCCAAGGTGGGCACCATCCAAGTGGTGAGTTTACCCTACGGGAGGGAGGGAGTGGGGAGAGGAAAACAGCCCCCAGGCCCTTACCAACCTTGTCTATCCTGCCCCTAGACCTTATTTAACCCCAACCAGACTGTGGTGAAGATGTTCCTTGTGACCTTTAACTTCTCGGACATGCCTGCTGCCCACATGACCTTCTTGCGCCATCGCCTCTTTTTGGTGCCTGTGGGTGAGGAGGGAAATGCGAGCCCCACCCACCGCCTCCTCTGCTACTTGCTGCACCTCAGGTGAGGACAGGGCCCAGAAACAGCTTGGAATGCCCAGGTATCCTTTACTCAACCCAGGTGTTCCTTCCCTGAATAGGATCTCTCCTGGCTTCCCTTCTGCCATAATCATCTTATTTTGATCATCCATTCTCCCCCAGGTTTAGGAGCTCCCGCTCAGGCCGCTTAAGCCTACATGGAGACATCCGCCTGCTTTTTTCCCGCCGGAGCTTGGAACTGGACACAGGGCTCCCCTATGAACTGCAAGCTGTGACTGAAGCCCCTCACAATCCACGTTATTCACCTTTGCCCTGATTGCGAGTGCCCTGAACCCATGTGGGCCAAGGACCAGCCCATCCTGCTCTATCCTGGACAAATACATGGAGAGGCAGCAAGAGAACTTTCAAGCTTGAATTAAAGCCCTCACCATGCTTATGCCCAAATTGATTATTTGGGTATTAAGCTTCTGATCCTTACCACAATCTGCCCTCCTCTGGGTTCTCCGTGTGCCTGTCCCCTCCTTTGGAGTTCCCAGGCCATCTTAGGTAGTAGGGAGGAACAGTAGCTACCCTGAGGTTGTCCCAAGTTCCCAGGCAAGTCATGCCAGTGTTGCCTCCCTGTACTGGGCAGGGGCCATTTATTATTTTATTTATTTTTAATTTATAACTTATTCAGATTGGATTGCCTTGGTAACCTCCCAAACCTGACAATTGGCGTTGCTCCTCCTTTATCATCCACTCAGATATTGCTCCAACTTCTGGAGCTCAAGAGGCTGATGTAGAGGCTGAAGGAGAACTCTTCCTCAGCTGAGGGCAGGAATGCTATTCCAGAAGGACTGTGTCACTAGCCAAACACTCAACTCCTGTCCTTCCCATCTTTCTTCACTTCCCCTATCCTCTGACCCCTCTCTGAAAGCCAACTTATATGTGTGTATGTGTATGTAACATAAGCTTGTGTGTGTGGTATGTGTGTAAGAGAGCGTGCATGCATGTGCACACACATGGGGGTTAACCACCCCTCATCTAGGGCTCCAGATTCCAGTTGTCCCTTTCCTGCTTGTGTCTCCTTGCTTTGGGGTCCTGACTGAGGAAGGTGTTTAGGGGACAGAGTCAGGGCCAAGGGCTGGGGTCCTTCCTCTCACCTGGCCAGATTCTGACCCACCTACCTCAGCTGGGATGAGGGGCACCCCTCAAACTCAAAATCATGTGATTCCCAACTACCCCATATCCTACTCCAGACTCTGACCCAGCCTTAGCTCTGACTCCTGTAGCTGGGCTGAGGGGAACAAGCATTTGCTGAAACTTGAAAAAAACAAAACAAAAAATGAAAAAAAAATGTACCTGGTACTTCTTTTTTCTTTTTTTAGGGGGAAAAAAAAAAACTAAAGAAAATGAGAAGAAAGAAAGAAAATAAATTCTTGTTTGAAAACTTGAGCTAAGCCCTACTTTTTATGTTGGGGACAGTATGTGAATGGGGATGGAGGGCCTAATTGGAGCTGGGACTCTGCCTTTCTTTCAGAAAAGGGGCCTGTGGCCATAAAGTCCTGAGTCTGAGAGTCTGGTCTTTCTCTATTCATATAATGGGGTTGGGTAGTAGGGAAGATTCAGACCTAAAAGGTGAATTCTTTATGGACATGAATTCTTATACTAGTTCTGTTAATGATTTTAGCCCCTCTGAGCTTCAGTGCCCTGATATGTAAAACGAGGGTGGCTGTGCAAGTTTCTTAAAGGGTGTGTCAGAGCATCAGGGACATGTGCAGGGTGACATGTTCCAGACAAGGCTGAACTTTGGGGCTCTGTGCTGTCTCCTATGCAAGGGTACCAGACCTGATAAACCCTGATTAAGAAAAGGTTTAAAAAAAAAAAAAAGCTATGATGCGTTGGGAAAAGAGGGAAGGGGGAAATTTCAGTCCAATCACACGGCAATGTTAGGCCCAGTCACCAAGGCAACGGGAATGGGGTCAGTCCTCCGTAGGAGGGCTGGGTATAACAGCAGGAATGCCACAGAATGTCACTATGACAACCACGGTTCCGAGTCAGCTCGAATACTCTAATCTCTATGGTGACAAATGATCGTGGTTATAAGCTGAGGAGGGTAAACTAGTCTGTAGTGTGGGGTAAGAACTCGGTGGGAGGTGGTGTTTCTGGGACACCGGCACACGGAAAATAACCTCCATTTCGGTCACCAGGTAAGGGATCTTAATAAGCTTGATCAGCGAGAACCGGAATAAGCTCCACCCTTGGGTCCTCTCTTGAAGGTCTTCGTTTCCCAGGGAACAGTCTGATGCACGCTTCTGCCGAGGAACTGATTGGCTGAGTGTGAAACGAGTGGAAGGCTAGGGGACGGCCGGAAGTCCATCCGGGGGAGTGAAAATACTGGAGGAAAAAAAGGCTCAGGTCCGGGCTTCTAAAGGGGCCGCTCTGCTCCGCGTCTCGTTGGTTCCGGAGATCTTTGCGGCCGTGGGAAATGCTGGCGCGCGCGGCGCGGGGCACTGGGGCCCTTTTGCTGAGGGTATGGATGAGGCAATCTTCTCCAAAGGTCGGGCCAAAGATCATCTGGGTCCTCAGCTGGGAAGGAGAGGGATTCCAATTTTGGGTAGAGAACTGGGGTCAGAGATTCTGGTACCCACGTGAGCCCCTCTCCGAGGACCCTTGAGGGTCGCGGTTTAGGAGGATGCCCCCCGGACTGGCGCCTACAGGGGCGGAGTACCCCTCCGGCTGGCGTCTCTGCTAACTTGCATCTTCTCTTCAGAGCTCGGGGCAGGCTTCTGGCCGCGCTCCGCGCCGCGCCTCCTCAGGATTGCCCCGAAACACCGTGGTACTGTTTGTGCCGCAGCAGGAGGCCTGGGTGGTGGAGCGAATGGGCCGATTTCACCGGATCCTGGAGCCTGTGAGAACCTATTCTGCCTATCCCGGGCCAGCCTGATTCCCAGTTTCCTTAGGACATGCGGCTGGGGGTGGTGTGGTGGAGGTGGTAATGGAGGTAGCTTCTTGGGGCCTGCCCGCACCTTAAACATGCGACTCCCTAGGCCAAACCTAGCAGGGTCCAATCTGCTGACCGAGGTACCCGTGTTCCCACCTTTTCCAATTGCCCTAGTGTCTTACATTCCCCATTCTTGGGACCCTTCCCCTACCCAATCTCAGCTCCATCAGTTTGCATGAAGAAAGATACTCTGCAGGCTCCCATTCCTGTGATTTAGAGGCCCAGGCTCACATTCCTGTTCTCCCAGGGTTCACTACTACTGACAACCATAGCCTTCTTTTTCCTGGGCATGTTCCATATGTTGCTTCCTTACCTACCCCAGGCCTAGCTTGGATACCAACCTTACAGTCCCCATCCTTCTGAAGACCCATGACTCTTCTCCCCAGGGCTTGAACATTCTCATCCCTGTGTTAGACCGGATCCGATATGTGCAGAGTCTCAAGGAAATTGTCATCAACGTGCCTGAGCAGTCAGCTGTGACTCTTGGTGAGGGATGCAGGGTGACTTGGGTGCTCTGACACCATTAGGATGTGGTTGCTGGAGATCCAGAGCTTAGGAGAAAGAGCTGATTGGGAGCCAGAGGCCTGACCCTCCTCCCTTTCTCTCCTACTCCTATATTGCAGACAATGTAACTCTGCAAATTGATGGAGTCCTTTACTTGCGAATCATGGATCCTTATAAGGTATCTGTCTTCTGCTTTATTCAGTTCCTGAGTTGCTTTCCTCACTAAAATTCTGCACCCAAACTTCTTACACTATCCTTACTCCTTTCAGGCAAGCTATGGTGTGGAGGACCCAGAGTATGCTGTCACCCAGCTAGCTCAGACAACCATGAGATCAGAGCTTGGCAAACTCTCTCTGGACAAAGTCTTCCGGGTAAGGGGATCTGAACCAAAGTTAGGGCTTAAAGATACAGGCTGGCACTCTTTAGTCCTTTCTGGAGGTTAAGAGCAGCTGTAGGCCTTTCTCAGCTGAGACCCCTGATGAGTGTGGATTGAGGTTTACACCTCTCTTCCTCCAGGAGCGGGAGTCCCTGAACGCAAGTATTGTGGATGCCATCAACCAGGCAGCTGACTGCTGGGGCATCCGCTGCCTCCGTTATGAGATCAAGGATATCCATGTACCACCCCGGGTGAAAGAGTCCATGCAGATGCAGGTGGGGGCCAGGGAGGACTTCTAATATTCTAGTTGCATGGGATCCTGGACTTCCTTTTCTATTGCAATGGGTACAGTTACAGGTCTGTATAAGGGTTTTACTCTGATTTCTTGTTGATTGGGGTTGCTGGGGGCTTCCAGGTGGAGGCAGAGCGGCGAAAGCGGGCCACAGTTTTAGAGTCTGAGGGGACCCGAGAGTCAGCCATCAATGTGGCAGAAGGGAAGAAGCAGGCACAGATCCTGGCATCTGAGGCAGAAAAGGCTGAACAAATAAATCAGGCAGCAGGTCAGCAGAGCCTGAGGGAGGAGCAGGGTGTTTAAGGGTTGGTGCTGAGATAGGAGCTTGGAGTACCCTGACCTTACAGGTCAAGTTCTATCTCTTCCAGGTGAAGCCAGTGCAGTTCTGGCCAAGGCCAAGGCTAAAGCTGAAGCTATTCGCATCCTGGCTGCAGCTCTGACACAACATGTGAGATGCCCCTGAGTGGAAGTTGGGGACAGAAATTGACAGTGGAAGAGGTTCTTTCCTGCCTTTGTGGGTTCCATTGAACCAGAATACATGATCTCTTGCATTGTGATCTGCATATCCTCTTTCCAGGAACCTGACTTTTCTTGTCCACTCCCCTACCCCATCCTACCCCAGCCAGTTTAAGTCTGTAATCTCTGATTTTATCCCTTCTATGTCCACAGAATGGAAATGCAGCAGCCTCACTGACTGTGGCTGAGCAATACGTCAACGCGTTCTCCAAACTCGCCAAGGATTCCAACACTATCCTGCTGCCCTCCAACCCTGGCGATGTCACCAGTATGGTGGCTCAGGTTAGAGTGCCCTGATGATTTGGCACAAAGCACCAATGCCAGAGACCAAGACACCACCACCACTATCACCATTTATATACCATAGAAGCTTTCAGAATACTCTAAGACCTAGACCTCCCTTCATTCCATGTAGAGAATGAAATTCTAAGGATGAGACACCCCATTCACCTCTGGAGACAGGAAAATTCTTGAGACTTTTTTCCCCCAGATACCGTATAGTGTTCTGGGGGTGGCCCTGCTCTGGTAGTTTGTAAGATTCCTAGAACTTTTCTACAAAGCTTATAAGACTGTCATTTGAGAGAGGGAGAAAGGAAAAAAAGCTGACCGCAGCCCCATCTCTTTTTAACCATACATCCTCATGGCTTTCTCTGTTCCTCTCCTCAGGCCATGGGTGTGTATGGCGCCCTCACCAAAGCCCCACTATCAGGGGCCCAGGACTCAGTCTCCAGTGGGAACAGCAGAGACATCCAGGGCACAGATGCAAGTCTTAATGAGGAACTTGATCGAGTCAAGCTGAGTTAACGGAGTTGGGCTTGGCCAAAGAGGCTGGGGACAGAGAAGCAGCACTCCTAAACTCTGGCTCTAGCCTCCTTGCTGAGATTTTGGTTATTTTTTTATTTGAACTTTAATCATGTAATAAACTTGCCAGTAGCAAACAAGAAACTCTCCTCTCTGATTGGAAAATAGAAGTTAAGAAAAATCATTGTTTTCCTTGGATGAAAACTGCCACCCTCTTCATCTACCAGTTATTGGGAGCCAATCTATGAGCAAGAATGAACCTGATGTAATGTGAAATCATCTTTTTTGAGGAGAAGCTATGGAATAGGGTGGAAGGATTAAGCCACATGTTCACTGAACTGCCAGCTGAGAAGTGTAGTCCCTTTCTACTAAGTGTTGGGCTATGAATTTGTGCAGGTGTTTGGGGGAGCAGTTCCATGACAAAGAGAACTACCTTTGCAGGGTAGTACAACTCAATGCTTAAAGGGTCTTCACAGAGACTGACATTCATTTATTCAAAAACATTTAATGATGTCCATGATGTGCCAAGCTTAGTGCTAGACATGGGTTCTAGAAACAACAGACCTGGCAGTGCTTTGTTTCACAGAATACCAGGTCAGGGAGGGGAAACAAGGAAACAGATACAAAATGCTAAGTGTTCTGATAAATGAAAATTCTAGCTGAGGAGTACTGGAAGGAGAAGCATATCAGCTTGTGGGTGGCTAAGTTGCCAACTCTGCCATTGAGCTCTGGCTAGAAAATTAATGCTCTCACCGAGCTAGGGTTTAGGGCTGGAATATGCAAAGGTCCACATCACAAAAATTGGAACATTTAGTTACTTGCTGTGGCTGAATGGTGAAGTATTAGGGGGATATGACTATCGCAAGGACCAAATCACAGAGTTATAAAGAGTTTGGATTTTATCCTTAATGTGGGATGAAGGGGAGTACAGGAAAGGTTTCCTTGCTTCTCATGAAGAATTTCAAGAAGATGAAGGTAACCACATTAGTGTGTTAGATACAGCTGTTCTGCTGCAATGTGGACAGGATTTGAAGGAGATATGAGAGGCTGGAAGGACAATTAAGAGCTGCTTCAGTGATCCCTGAGTGGATGATGAAGCCTAAACTGAGGTAATGGCCCATTGGGGTGGAGGTGGAGGGATAATTCAACATACTTCTAAATGAGAATTTATCCATTTGATAATTATTAAACCCCAACTATATGCCATATAGACATCAAAAATACAGTAATGAAAAAATTCCCTCCTCTCAATGAGCTTACCTTCTATTTGGAAGGGACAAACCACTAATAAGATGTATAGCAGGGGTGTCAAAGTCATTTTCACTGGGGGCCACATCAACCTTGTGGCTGCCTTCAAAAAACCAAATGTAATTTTAGAACTATAAATGTAGCTACTTCTTAACAGGCAAACCAGTAGAAACAAGGTGTGGTGGAAGGTGCCAGTCTGTGTGTAGGATGAAAAAAGGTGGAGGGCCGGATTCAGCCCAAGGGCCTTGTGTTTGCCACCAGATGCTGATGAGTTTTGCTAGGGTAATTAAGGGAAGGAAGGAAGATGGGGGGTTTGAGGGTGAGGGGGTATCTGTAATATTAAGTAGAGGGTTCCAGGAAGCCTTGCTGATGTTATATTTGAATTTAGATATGGAGATGAGGGAAATCTGGGAGTAAATTAGGAGCAAATTTGGGCAGCTGGGAGTAAAACTAACAGTGGAGATTGACTACAAAGGCCTTAAGGCAGAGCTTGTCTGTCTTATAGCTGGAAGAGCAAAGAAGCTATAGAAGATGGAACAGATTAAAGGAAGCAAAGAAGTGGCAGCTAGATGAATTAGGGAAGCTGGGAGCTGGTGTGTAGACCTGTAAGGCTATGTGGAGCCACTATAAAAACTTAGGTTTTACTCTGGTATGAAAAACCAGAGAGTTTTTTGTTTTTAATATTAGCTTTACTGAGACATCATAAACATACAATATAATTCACCCACTGAACATGTACATTCAGTAATTTGTAGTATATTGAGTTGTGCAACCATCACAATTTTAAAACATTTTCATCACTGCTTCCCCATCCTCACCCTGCCACAAAAGTCCTATGCCCATTAGCAGTCATTTCCCTCTCCCCCAGCCCTAGGCAACCACTAATTCTCTTTCTGTGTCTCTAGATTTCCGTATTCATAAAAATGGAATAATGTGATACTTTGTTTATCCTTCATCAGTGAGGGCCATATGGGTACCTTGCACCTTTAAAAAAAAAAAAAAAAAGGTATTTATTTATTTATTTTTAAAAGAAGGGAGGGAGAAAGAGGAAGAGAAACATGAATGTGTGGTTTGCCTCTTGTGTGCCCCTAACTGGGGATCTGGCCTGAAACCTAAGCTTGTGCCCTGACTGGGAATCGAGCCAACGACCCTTTCTTTGGTTGGCAGGCCAGCGTTCAATCAGCTGAGCCACACCATCCTACATTGCACACTTTGACATGGATAATGCTACTGTGAACATTAATGTGCAAGTTTTTGTTTGGATATGTTTTCATTTTTCTTAGGAATATACCTATGAGTGGAATCACTGGATCATATAATTCTGCTTAACCTTTTGAAGAATTGCTAGACTGTTTTCCGAAACTGCTGCACCATTTTACAATCCCAACAGCAGTGTGGCGGTTCAACTTTCTCCACATCCACATGAATACTTGTTATTTGTCATTTTGATTATAACTACCCTGGTGGGTTTGAAATGTTATCTCTAGTGTTGTCCTGATGGCTTATGTTGAACATCTTTTCATGTGTTTATTGGTCAGTTGTATATCCTTTTTGGAGAAATGTGTATTCAGATCCTTTGCCCACTTTTAGACTGGATTATTTGCCTTGTTATTGAGTGGTAAGATTCAGTACGACTTGGAGAGAGGGAGAAGTAAAATCTGTCAGTTGGAATCAGCTAAAGGAAAAGGGGGAAATTATTATTTATCCCTATTTTATAGTTGAGGTGATACCCAATAATGACACGAACACATTTTCTGATTTTCCGGCCATAAAAGTGGTGAATTATGAATATACAAGTGAGTGGAGGATCTAGAATTCAAGCGGTTTTACTCTATAGACCTAGCTCTTAGTCTTATGAATGGAAAGTAGTTCTTCTAACTTTGCTTCTTGTCCCCAGTTCTCTAAATATTACAATTTGATTAAACTCTACTTCCTGTTAGCCCTGTACTCCTTGCTGAACTTCCTCGGAGGCACCGGCAGATGGCGATGTGGCCCCCATGGGCCGCTCTGCTCTGGTCGGCCTGCACACGTCTGTGGTGTCCGGCCGCAAACGCCACCGATGCACTTCCGGGCGCCATTCAAGGTGAGCCAGGGTCTCCGAAAACCTCCTTGTGAAACCTGTTTCTTCCAAGTAAGGGAACTTTTCCCCCAGCTCGCAGTCTAGGTGCCCAGTACTGGGGTTAGGGTGCCCTTGGAGGCCCGGCAGTCGCTGGAGGAGGCAGAGCCATCTCATCCGGACGACTGGATCCTGGCGAGGACCAAGTGGCTCTAGACCCCACGCCTCTACCTTGCTGCGCGGAGGAGGTCTCGCCTCTGGTCCAGTGATCCTGGCTGTCCGGAAGTGGTGTGCGCGACTCCTCCCCTTGGTCCCCGGAGTCCCTCCAGGCGGCGTGGTCAGCTGGGCCCGCAGGGTTAACCTACGTCTGCGAGCCCTAGCCAACCTGCTGGGGGTGTTGAGATGGGCAGAGAGGTGGAAAAACGGATTGTCAGAGAGCAGTCTACCACTTGGAATAAGTTTTCCTCGTGGACTGTGTTTTTCATCATTAGGATCTTCTGCAGTGAGAATTCCTATGCTCCACTCCCAAAGATCCTGAATCAGTAGATCGGGGGAGAGGCCTGGAAATCAGCATTTTAACGACCACCTGGTTGATGCCCACAGTCTACGGATCTCACCTTCAGAAACACTGATATAACTAACTGGTGTAAAGAAACATTGCATTGGGTTGGCTATGGAACTATTTATCTTCAGGAAGACTTCCAAGAGGAAGTGATTCTAGCAGGGCTTTGCATTGAGGCACCAGAATACCCACTGGTTCTTTGCCCCACAGTGATGAATTCTCTCCCCCACCACTGCCAGGATGCAGAAGATCTCAGTGCTGCTTTTCCTGGTCTGGGTCTGCTTCCTCTTCTACGCTGGTATTGCCCTCTTCACCAGTGGTTTTCTGCTCACCCGCTTGGAGCTCACCAACCATAGCAGCTGCCAGGAGCCCCCAGGCTCTGGGCCCCTTCCATGGAGGAGCCAAGGGGAGCCTAGGGCCTGCTGGATGGCTCCACGATTCTCCCGGGTTGTGTTGGTGCTGATAGATGCTCTGCGATTTGACTTCGCCCAGCCACAGCGCTCACACGTTTCTGGGGAACCTTCTGTCTCTCTGCCCTTCCTGGGCAAATTGGGCTCCTTGCAGAGGATCCTGGAGCTTCAACCCCACCATGCCAGGCTCTACCAATCTAAGGCTGATCCTCCCACCACCACCATGCAGCGCCTTAAGGCTCTCACCACTGGCTCACTGCCTACCTTTATTGATGCCGGCAGTAACTTTGCCAGCTATGCCATAGTGGAAGACAATCTCATTAAGCAGCTCACCAATGCAGGTCAGTCTGTGTCTCGTTGGAGGCTATAAGTACTTTGGCAAGTTTCTTTTTTAGAAGTCAGAGAACCAGAACTTTGGATGTCTGGCTGCATTCCTGATTATGCTGTGGGAAGAAAGGGAAGGAGAAAGAGAGCAGTCCCTGCATGCAGGGAGCAGAGGTCCAGGCTTTGTCTTTCTGAATCTGCATGGAATACTGGTTTTACTTTTGAAACACTCAGTAAAAGAGCAGGATAGAAACAGAGAAGACGTGGGTCTGTGGTCACAAGTGGGAGGAGAAAGCAGAGGATCGGGCTGTCCACTCAGTGACTTGGAAATAGAAAGATACACCCAGGAAAAGTGGCAGCAGATAGCCGGAAACTAAGAATTAGCAGATCCTTGTACAGGAATAAAAATTGAGAGGTCTGGGGGAAGTATAGTGATCAACAAAATTTTCCTGGCAGAAAATTGTACTTTGAAGGGTAAATAATTGCTGGGTGGGATTTCTGTGCCTTAGAGTACATGGTTGGGATTTCTGATGAGTCTTTAAAGGACTTTCCCTCCTCTTTTCCTCTGCTATGACTCCTGCTCAGGCTGTGACCCACTCTCATGCCCCTGCAGGAAGGCGCGTGGTCTTCATGGGAGATGATACCTGGAAAGATCTTTTTCCTGGAGCTTTCTCCCAGGCTTTCTTCTTCCCCTCCTTCAATGTCAGAGACCTACACACAGTGGACAATGGCATCCTGGAACACCTCTACCCAACCAGTGAGCATGCGGCCAGAGGCAGGCCTAAGACTGGGGACTGGGAGGGCTGCTTTAGTCCACAAATTCTGAGCTTCCAATGGGTGCAGTGGCTTGTGCTTATGTCCCTGGACATAGGAGCGTCAGAACCTGGCTGGGTTTGAGGTGGCCGCCTTAGTCCCCTGTGCTCAGTGTTCTCCCCTTCACAGTGGACAGTGGTGAATGGGACGTACTGATTGCTCACTTCCTGGGTGTGGATCACTGTGGCCACAAGCATGGCCCTCACCACCCTGAAATGGCCAAGAAACTTAGCCAAATGGACCAGGTGATCCAGTGAGTGTGGGATATTGTCTGGGGGATTGGGTTTGTATCTGAGAATCTCAGGATATATGATCCCAAGAGGAAAAGCCCTTATCTGGGAGCCTCTTCCATAGCTAGATTCTGTCTTTTCTAGGCCTTTTTCTGAAGTTAGGGACCTCATCTGTCTTGAGTAGTTCGGTGTGTGGCTTTGGGCAAAAGGTTTATTACTGAAAAGGTATCTCTTTGCCAGAGGGCTTGGCTCCACTAATAGAAATTATGGCTGTGGGTAAATGGGCCCCTGAGAAAACCTTGATCCATCTCTACCCCTAACACATTCTTGGCCCCCAGGGGAGTTGTGGAACGTCTGGACAACGACACACTCCTGGTGGTGATTGGAGACCATGGAATGACCAGGAGTGGGGACCACGGAGGAGACAGTGAGCTGGAGATCTCAGCTGCACTTTTTCTATACAGTCCCACAGCCCTCTTCCCCAAGGCACCACCAGAGGTGAGGCTTGAGGTGTGCTTTGATTTCCAGGTATTCAACCAATGTCACAATCACAGCATCCTTGTGGGATTCCTTTATTTTAGACCTCCAAATACATGACCACTAGGCATCTCCCACTCTCATTCCCTACCTACACCTGTATGTCTTCCATCCTAAGAACTGACTTTAGCTCTGTGGTGAACCTGTTGACTCCTGTCCTTGTCCTCCAGGAGCCAGAGGTAGTTTCTCAAATCAACCTTGTGCCTACGCTGGCCCTGCTGCTGGGCCTGCCCATCCCATTTGGGAACATTGGGGAGGTGATGACCGAGTTGTTCTCAGATGTTGAAGACTTCCAGCCATACTCCTCTGCTCTGGCCCAAGCTTCAGCTCTCCATCTCAATGCCCAGCAGGTAGGTAATGGGCTGGGCTTCCTGGTGTCAGAGCTAGGTTAGACCCGTGAGAAGCATAATGACCCACTCTGTTGTCCTTTGTTCAGCCTTAACCTCACCTTCCTTAGCCATCTCCTCCTTCCATTTTCCCTCCCTTCCCCGCTGTCCTGGACAGAATTTGGTTCCCTAAATTACAGCTACCCCCTTTGGTAACACCCAATCTTGCCTCTGTCTCAGTATCTGACCTGTTGCTCTTGACCTCTGACCTTTTCTGCCAGGTGTCCCGGTTTCTTCACACCTACTCAGCTGCTGCTCAGGATCTGCAAGTTGAGGAGCTTCATCGGCTGCATAGCCTCTTCTCCAAAGCCTCTGCTGACTACCAGCAGCTTCTGCAGAGCCCCCAGAGAGCTGAGGCAGCATTACAGACTGTGATCACTGAGCTGCAGCAGTTCCTGAGGGGGGTTCGGACCATGTGCATTGAGTCTTGGGCTCGTTTCTCTCTGGTCCGCATGGCAGGGGGTGCTGTCCTTTTGGCTGCTGCCTGCTTTCTCTGTTTGCTGATATCCCAGTGGGCAACAATCCCAGGCTTCTACCTCCACCCTCTCCTAGTACCCATGGCCTGGGGTCTGGCTGGGGTCATGGTGTGTGTGGGCCTCTGGGCAACTACTGGGATGAAGCTGGATCCAGTGGTTCTAGGGGCTGTGGCTGCAATGGGCTCACTCCTATATTTTCTGTGGAAAGCGTGGGCTGACTGGGGGTCTAAGAGGCCCCTGGCAGCCCTGCTCCCCATCCCAGGGCCTGTTCTATTACTTTTGCTCATTCGCTTTGCTGCTTTCTTCTCTGATAGTTTTGTTGTAGCTGAGGCTAGGGCCACTCGCTTCCTTTTGGACTCACTCATCTTGCTCCTGATTGCCCAACTTCATTGGGAGGGCAAGCTGCTGTCACCTAAGCTACTCACAATACCCCGCCTTGGCTTTTCAGCCCCAGCAGGCCCCCAGCGGCATAATGGATTGCATGCCCTAGGTCTTGGAGTTGGGTTGCTTTTATGTATAAGGCTTGCTGGGCTTTTTCATCGCTGCCCTGAAGAGACACCTGCTTGCCACTCCTCTCCCTGGCTGAGTCCCCTGGCATCCATGGTGGGGGGTCGAGCCAAGAATTTGTGGTATGTAGCTTGTGTGGGGGCGCTGGTGGCCCTGTTAGCCTCTGTACGCCTGTGGCTTCGCAGCTGTGGTAACCTCAAGAGCCCTGAGCCCCCTGTGCTCTTTGTGCGGTGGGGGCTGCCCCTAATGGTACTGGGCACCGCTGCCTACTGGGCATTGGCATCGGGAGTGGATGAAGCACCCCCACGTCTCCGGGCCCTGGTCGCTGGTGCATCAGTTGTGCTACCTAGGGCTGTGGCAGGGTTGGCTGCTTCTGGGCTTTTGCTGTTGCTCTGGAGGCCTGTGACAGTGCTGGCAAAGGCTACGGTGGGTGCTCCAAGGACCAGGACTGTCCTCACCCCCTTCTCAGGCCCCCCAACTTCTCAGGCTGACCTGGACTATGTGGTTCCTCAAATCTACCGATGTATGCAAGAGGAGTTCCGGGGTCGGCTGGAGAGAAACAAGTCTCAGGGTCCCCTGACCATGGCTGCCTGCCGGTTGGGGAATGTCTACTCAGCTGCTATGGTCCTGGCCCTCACCCTCTTGGCCTTCCCACTTCTGCTATTGCACGCAGAGCGCATTAGCCTTGTGTTCCTGCTTCTTTTCCTGCAGAGCTTCCTTCTCCTGCATCTGCTTGCTGCTGGGATACCCATCACCGCCCCTGGTAAATACATATCTCAGCCCTGATTCATCTAAGGACAGCAGGGATGTGAGTTTGGCCCCTTTTGTTTTCAGGCTGGTGTTGCTCCTCATGTTCTTCAACTTGACACAGAGTCTCATGCCCCTCACGGTTGGGAGGGTCTTCCTGATGTTCTCTCCCTTGTCTGCTGTAAC
This sequence comes from Noctilio leporinus, assembly GCA_004026585.1. Classification (NCBI taxonomy): domain Eukaryota; kingdom Metazoa; phylum Chordata; class Mammalia; order Chiroptera; family Noctilionidae; genus Noctilio; species Noctilio leporinus. The sequence goes on along the minus strand of PVIW01002732.1, from coordinate 119,737 downwards.
CAAGCTAATTGGTTCTTGAGGCCACCAGGGTTCATGAAGGAGAGACAGGACTCCAAGACTCATTCTTAAGGAAAAGCAGCTCCCTCATGAATGACTTTTCTGATTTTCCAGTCATGGGAGTGGTGAATTATGAGTATATAATGTCATAGTGAGCTATGTGTATGTGAGAGAGAGATTGACTACAGTGGGGTTAGGATTGGAGTAATAGGGCTTTGTGCCATAGAGGGAATTAGGATAACAGTGTTGACTGTAGGAGGTTGGAGTGATGGGCATGTGTATGTATAGGAATTAGCATTGTAGTAGTGGTAGGAGTATATGAACATGGAGCAGTAGGTTATGGATTAGGGAATAGGATACAACAATATAAAAAGACATGTTTCTTTCCCCAGGTCCTTTTACTGTGCCATGGCAGGCAGTCTCTGCTTGGGCCCTTATGGCCACACAGACCTTCTACACCACGGGTCACCAGCCTGTCTTTCCAACCATCCACTGGCATGCAGCCTTCGTGGGGTTCCCAGAAGGTCATGGCTCCTCCACCTGGCTGCCTGCTTTGCTGGTGGGAGCCAACACCTTTGCCTCCCACCTCCTCTTTGCAGGTACCTCCTCATTCCTTTATTGCTTCCATAGTTTACTCTGGCTTTGTAGAAGGAATATAACTTCCTGGATATGAGTAGGATGATGTAATTTTGTTGGCTATCTGGCACCCCTTGGCCTGTGTTAATTAGAGGCTGAGTGAACTAGGGTGGTTGAGGGCCAGGCTGGCATGGACCCTGGGTCCTCCATTGATTCCAGCCCTGCCTTTCTCTGAGGCAGTAGGTTGCCCATTGCTCCTGTTTTGGCCCTTCCTATGTGAGAGTCAAGGGTCCCAGAAGAGACGGCAGCCCCCAGGGAATGAAGATAAGGTCAAAGTTGGGCCTGAGGAGGAGGAGGAACCGCTGATGGAGATGCGGCTCCGGAACACACCTCATCATTTCAACGTAGCACTGCTGCAGCTGGGCCTCAAGTACCTCTTTGTCCTTGGTATTCAGGTGGGTGCAGGGGGAGAGATCATGGAGTTTGTGACCTTTTCTCATATGTTCACATCGCATTCTTTCGTATTTTGCTGCAACCCTGGGTGAGAGCCTTGATAAGTGAAGTGGTTGCCCAAGGTAGTGGCCTCAAATGGCAATATTGAAACTTGAACCTGACTCTTTTTAATCCTAGGCTTAGATTGTTTCCTCTCTACAAACTAGTTTGGACTCTGTTGGTTACTTTTGGAATTACTCCATTGGTGTTCAGACTGGAAAAGCTGAGGTGATGGCCAGGATTCTTTCCCAAGGTGTGGTCATGGATCCTCCTCCTTGCCCCCAGAGGCAGAGGGTGTGGTGTGACTGTGACATCTTCCTCCACCCTAGGAGGCAGAGCCTGAGTGTTAACAGCACAAATGATGGGGCCAGGAAGATAATTAGGTCTCCTCGGTGTTTGCCTAAGCCCAGGGTTTTTTCCACTGACACGCACCATTTTCCTACTATTCTCATTCTTCCAGGGGCTTATATCTTCTCTGACAGGCTTCCTCCTCCTCTTCCCAAGTAACTTGACTCATCTTCTCCCTTAGATTCTGGCCTGTGCCTTGGCAGCGTCCATTCTCCGCAGGCATCTCATGGTCTGGAAGGTGTTTGCCCCCAAGTGAGTGGACTCTGCTTGAGAAGTAGAGGTGTTGGGGAGGATGGAACTTGAAACAAAAAAATGAACATCCAGGGTGGACAAGTTTTTGCCTCAGCAGGGAAAAGGCTCTAGACCTACTCTTAATGTCTCCTGATACTCTCCACCTTTCTTCGCAGGTTCATTTTTGAGGCTGTAGGCTTCTTTGTGAGCAGCGTGGGACTTTTCCTGGGCCTGGCTTTGGTGATGCGAGTGGATGGTGCTGTGAGCTCCTGGTTACAGCAGCTGGTTCTGTCCCAGCATAGGTAGCCTTGGCTGTGGGTGTTGGCGCCTCCCCACAGGGAGAACTGAAGAACAGTCTAGTCTGGCCTACACAGGTGCTGGATCATCTGCAAGAGTGGCTCAGCGACACCTCTTACCACCATGCAGCCAAGAGCTATTGGCATCTGGGACTTGTATTGTTTTATAATTAAAAATCATAATGAGGCCTGATTCTTAACTTCTGCTTTGATGCATTTGAGGGACTTGGGGGTAGTCTCCAAAGTGGAATAAAATAATATTGTAAATATGTGTGTTCTAGATGTGGGGAAGCGCCCACTATCTTAGAAGGAGGGGCTAGTGGGAAGGTCATTCTCTCTTTCCACCAGGCACAGAGGAAATCAGTTCTGCAGAACTGCTTTACCTAAGAGCCTTTGGGAGGTGGTTGGAGTTGTGTGAATTAATTTCCCTCAGCTCTTCCCAAGTCACTCCCACTATCTCACCTGCCATTTTCCTTTGCCATGTAGCATATTTTATTGTTTTTTTTTAAAGATTTTATTTCATTATTTTTAGAAAGAGGGGAAGGGAGAGAGGCAGAGAGGGAGAGAGACATCAATGTATGGTTGTGCTTCACCTGCCTCCAGCCACAGACCTGACTGGAGACCTGGTTTGCAACCTGGTTATGTGCCCTGGCTGGAATCGAACCTGCGACCTTTGGGTTCCCAGGCCGGCACCTTAACCACTGTGCTACCAGCCAGGGCTTATTCTGTTTTTATCTTCGACTGTTAATAGACATGGCTGAAAAGACAAGCCCAGGCAACATAAGGCACACAAACTTTCACTGTCTAAAGCCCCAGTAGTGCTGTCTCCTCTTCTGTGTCCCTTCATTCCAGAACACACCTTGCCTTTCACTTCTGTAGAGGCCTGCCTAGTTTCTCAACCTGTGTTGCCTTTTATCAGATCTGTTTGCCCAGTTTGAAGTATTCCTTGTCCCATTGATTATTCCTGCTTGATGCCAAAACTGTATGAATCTAATGCTCCTCATGTATGCCTCCTGTGTCTTCTGTCTACCTTACATTGCCATTTGGAAGTGCTGACATGAAATCCCTTGGAAATGTCTATCAAAGGAGTAAGGGAGAGGCTCTGAGGAGAAGGTTTAGGATTTGGGTTTGAAGGTACCAAGGACAGGAGGAGATGAAACCACTGCAGGAGAAAAGAATGGATATTAAAATTGTGGTCTAGCACCTCCTTTGGTAAGGTGAGAAGCTGAGTAGCAGTGATTGTACAGTAAAGACATTCTCTGATGTCTAAAGGAAGAGTTCCCTAGTGCCACAGAGGTCAAATTGGAAGATGATGAAAAGTATGTACTGTTTCAAGTAATTAAAGGAAAGTACACTGGACCCTGGCAGGGATAGTTTTTAATAATGCAAGGGGAGAAGTTAGACCTTAGCTAGCCTGTAAGATGAACTGGGAAATAAGTCCCATCCCCTCCCTCAGTCTTGTGGGCACAACTCCCAAGCATCATTTAGTGAGCAGATAGTACTGTTGTGAAAAGAAAAAGATCTCCATGTCTAGACCCATGGGAAGAATTTTGGACCCCAGTTCCTCACCCTATCTTCAGGTTAGCTCCTTGCCTCTCCCCTTCCTCTGGCTGCTTTTTCTTTGCAGGGATCCCTCTTCCCTGAAGCCTGAGGATAATCTGATCTGCCAACAACTGTTCTCTTTTCTCCTGGTCTATCTACAAGATTCTTTTACAGATCAGAAGAAGATTTGTTAGCAAATTGATCTACACTATTAAAAATTCTTATCCCTGCTTTTTACTTGACATCACAGGGCCCATTTCACACTAACTCATTTATTTATTAAAAGGTTTTTAATTATTACTTTTTAGAGAGAGGGGGAGGGAGGGAGGCAGAGAGGGAGAGGAACATGATGTGAGAAACCAATTACCTTTGGCACGTGCTCCAGGTATATATACCTTGATCTGGAACTGAACCAGTGACCTTTGTGGGAAGACAACAGAGCCACACCAGTCAGATCTCATTTTGTTTTCTCTCTCTCTCTCTCTCTCTTTTTTTTTTTAAATGATGAGGGTTTTTCTTTTCTCAAGATTGTATTATTTTTTAATTTTTTATTTTTAAAAGATTTTATTTTTCAGAGAGGGGAAGGGAGAGAGGGAGCGAAACATCAGTGTATGGTTGCCTTTCACCTGCCTCCAGCTACTGATGTGGCTGGAGACCTGGCTGGGAATCAAACCAGTGAGTGACCTTTGGGTTTGCAGGCCAGCACCTTATCCACTGTGTCACCAGCCAGGGCTTTTATTTATTTTTAGAAAGAAAGGAAGGGAGAGGAAAATCACTGTGTAAGGAAAACATGTGTCAGTTGCCTATAGCACTCCCCCAACTGAAGACTTGGCCTGCAACCCAGGCATGTGACCTGACCTAGAATCAAGCCTTTCGGTTTGCAGGATGATATTCAACCCATTGAGCCACATCAGTCAGGGCCTTTTAAGAAAGAACTTAATTGAGGTACAGTTTGCTGTAAAATTTACCCATTTAAAGTGTACAATTTAATGATATTTAGTGTGTTCACAGTTGTACAACCATCACCGCAGTCAGAATAATTTATCAACCCACAAAGAAACTAGACACTGTTTCCTATCACCCTCTACCCCTACCCACCTGAATCACTAGCCTTAGGCAACTACTACTCTGGACATTTCATAGAAATGAGATAATAAAATGTATGACGTTTTGTGACTGTCTTCACTCAGTTTAATGTTTTCTAGGTTCATCCATATAGTAAGTACTTCATTCTTTTTCTTTTTCTTTTTTTAAAGATTTTATTTTATTATTTTTAGAAAGAGGGGAAGGGAGAGAGACATCAATGTATGGTTGCGTTTCACCTGCCTCCACCCACAGACCTGATTGGAGACCTGGTTTGCAACCTGGTTATGTGCCCTGGCTGGGGAATTGAACCTGCAACCTTTGGGTTCGCAGGTCGGCGCCTTATCCACTGTGTTACCAGCCAGGGCCCTTTTTCTTTTTTAAAGTTGAAGTTCACATAACCATTTAAAAATATATAATTCATTAAAGCGCCTATATGTATACAAACACAAAATTCATTAGCTCTTAGTACATTTACAATGTACTACTAAAACTGAAAAAGCAGGTGTTCGTGCTGTCTGTCATCTACTGGACTCAATAAGCAGAGACAAAGATTGAATATGGGTGCTTTATTCAGATGGTCGGTAATCTGAGAAGACAGTGGATTTGTACCCTAACAGACCATCTTAAATTGCATGATAATGGGCCTTTTTAATAAGGAGAAGAAAAGTGTGGATAAGGGGTTTAGAATTCAGGGGAAAAGTTGATCAGGTAAAAGCTGCAGCATTTTTTCATCTCTGTGTTGGGTGGAGGTCATCTCACCCTAGAGTAGAATGGCTCAGATACCATCTTGATTGCTTGCAGTCCTCCTGAGGCACAAAGGTGGAATTGCCTATGGTCTTTGGAGTCAAGGTGGGTCATCCCTTCAGTTCCTGAAACAGTAGCTTTTTACATATATTGATTACTAAACTTACCTGAAATGAAGATTTTTCAACATTTAAGTCCTCATCATTTCCCCACTGTTAAACTATCTTATTTCTATGAGATGAGTTTCATATGGAAGTACTCTTTTTATTGTTGAGCACCATCTTAGGGTTAGGAATACATTTAATTGCAAATCCACATAAGGGGGTACATTGTATGCAACGACATGCTATGATAAAGCACAAAACCGTTTTTAGCACATTTGGCAAAAGGTGCACACTCTCCAGCTGGGGCTACATAGTATAGTGACTTCTAAGGAAAACATTTCCCTGTCTTTTGGTTAGCACAGATTCCCAATTATGAATATTGAAGTAGGTTAGTTTCTTACTGATATTCTTAAAAAGTATAATTTCAAAGGCTTTCCAGGGGAATACAAACACCTATAAGACATGTATGTTGAACAAAGTGAGTTTGTTCAACATAAGTTTCTCCTGCAAGACAAAAATTCAGAAATGGTAGAACATTTTGGCTAAATACACCCAAATATTTTCATTTCATTTGAAAGGGATAAGTTCTCCATAACATGGGGTTAAACAAAAAGCAATGAAAAGAATGTAAGTTACTGTTTTTGAAAGATGACTTTTAAGTCTTCTTGTGGCTCAGCGTTCCCTTTTTCCTTTAGTACTTTCTTTACTCTGGTGTGATGAATCCAAGATTTTATTTCTGCCAACTTCACCACAGTGGGGGGTGGCGGGGTGGGGGGTGAGCAGTATGTCCCAAAGTTCAATCCACTTTTTTTCTAGTTGTCTTTCTGGATATCCTGTCTTCCAGGTCTTGAGTGGCACCTTATCTCCAGGCTCAAAGAAATTTAGTGAACCTATAGGGAAGAGGCCTGTGATACAAGCAAGGTCACTAATTACAGCTAAGGTCTGACTCAAATGTACATTTTCATTACCTTCTTTTATTTATTTATTTATATCCCACCCCAATCATAGCCTGAATGGTCAGGATTGTGAATACACAATCCTGAACAGGGCAATGCAGAGATTGATCCCAATGGAGATGAGTTTCTTGTCACAGCTTGGTTATACTTTTCTTCAAGGTGTGATTCATCTTCTCTACCTTTCCAGAAGCCTGAGATCTCCATACCATGTGGAGTTTCCACTTGATTCCTAAAAATTTACTAACCTTCCATTTAATTTCTAGAACAAAAGCAGGTCCATTTTTGCTCTGTATGATGCCAGGGAGGCCAATGTGAGGGATTATTTCCTTCAGTAAGGCTTTCACTACCACTGAGGATTTCCCAGTTCTAGTAGGATAGGCTTCTACCCATCCTGACTGGGAATCAAACTGGTGACCATTTATTTGGTTTGTCCTATTTTTTCTTTTGTTTCTTGTTCTTTCCATATCATATGTAAGAAACTGTTATCAAGTACTATAATTTCAGTTTTAGAAAAATTTCATCACTCCCATAAATTCTCTGTACTTTGTTTACAGTCAATCTCCAATCCTACCTCAGGTCACTGATCTTTGTCTTTATAGTTTATCTTTTCTGGACATTTCATATTAATAGAATCATGCAATATGTGGTCTTTTGATTTGACTTCCTTGACTTAAAATAAAGTTTATGAGGTTCATCCATGTTGTTGCATGTATCACTTTTTTGCCCCTTTTTGTTGCTGAGTCATACATATATTCTGTTCCATGGCTATGATCAACTGATGGACATTTGGATTATTTCCAATTTTTAGCTATTGTGAATATATTTTTTCAAACAGCTTGCACACTTGCATACAAGTCTTAGTGTAGACATATGTTTTCATTTCTCTTGGGAGGATCCCTTGGAGTGGAATTGCTGGGTCATACGATAAGTTTATGATTAATTTTTTAAAAACTGCGAAACTATTTCCCAAAGTAACTGTACTATTTTATATTCTTACCAGTAATGTATGAGAGTTCTAGCTTTTCCACATCCATATCAACATTTGGTAACATCTGTGTTTTTTTTAATTCCAACCATTTCTTTAAAAGAGTTTATTTAATATTTTTAGAGCCAGGGGAAGAGAGAGAGGGAGAGAGACATCAATGTATGGTTGCCTTTCATCTGCCTCCAGCTACAGAGCTGGCTGCAACCTGGTTATGTGCCCTGGCTGGGAATCGAACCAGTGACCTTTGGGTTCGCAGGCTGTCGCCTTATCCACTGAGACACCAGCCAAGGCTTGGCCGACATTTCTTGATGGTGTCTTTGTAGTATAAGGTTTTGGTTTTTTGTATTTTGGGTTTTTTTTTTAATTAATTTTTTTAGAGAGGAAAAGGAAGGGAGAAAGAGAGGGAGAGAAACATCAGTGTGTGAGTGAAACATCCATAGGTTGCCTGTCATGCCCAGTTGGAGACCCACCAGCAAACCAGGCCTGTGCCCCCACCAGAAATCCAACCAGTGACCTTTCGGTTCGTGGGCCAGCGCTCAATCCATTGAGCCACACCCGCCAGGGCTGTAGCATAGGAGTTTTTAATTTTAATAAAGTCCAACCTATCCATTTTGAGTTGATTTCATGTATGGCACATGAACACCCAACTCCTATCTCCATTTGCTGAAAGGATTGGGCTGGGACCTGTGAGCCATGCGGGCTGCACAAACCCAGGGCTGCGCTGCCTGCAGTCAGGCTGCATTCGGAGAGCGTGTTGATACTCTATGGCGGGCAGGGAAAAGATGGCCCGATTACTGAGGGCCTTGGTCTCCCGTCAGCTCTTTCTGGAGACACTTCTTCCCCGCCGACTTTTCAAGAGGATCCTGCAGCTACGGCGACTCCCAGCATGCACCACACGGGCCTGCCCGCCCTGCGGCCGCGGGGAAATCCAACAGACCCGGAAGTGTGGCTGCCAGCTTGGGGCCGAGCCACACGCTCCGGTTTCGATATCGGTTTCTCTAGACCAGCTCACCAAGCCGGAGGAACGCTGAGCCCTTTTCTCAGACACGCCTCCTGCCTCCTGCCTCCTGCCTCCTGCCTCCCGCCCCCTGCCTCAGCCTTCCTCTGTAGTCCGTCCCCACTCGTTTCTTTTTCGAGTTTCCCACGGGGACTTTCCCTTGAAGACGACCAACCGCAGCTGCGTTTTGTCGGCCCGACCAACCAGAAGCGTGGGTTAGAGAGCCCGGCCAGGCTGCGAGCGGAGAGAGCAGCGGGGCTTTGGGGTGCGGAAGTGCACCGGCTCCTGCCCGCTCGGGTGGGGGCTGCACAGCGACAGACAAACTTTTTCATCCTTCTCCAGGTGTCCAGCCCTGCGTCCGTCACCATGTTCCACCAGACCCCTCTGGGCTCTTCAGTGCCACCAGCCAACTGCCTGGACCTGTGGAGGGAAGAGAATGACCGGCTAGTTCGACAGGCCAAGGTAACGCGGTTGCTTGGACCCTCGCTTTGCAGCCCCAAAACACCAGAAAGAGTTTGTTGTGGATTTACCCCAGCGAATGGGCGTGGGGGGCTGAACTTGAACTTCCCCTAAGGCCAGAAATGACTGGAGAATGACCCCCCACTGCTGCAGGAGGAGAGGAAAGAACTTACTCTCCGTGACACTGTAACCCCCATTTGACAGGTCGCTCAGGACTCGGGTCGGTCTCTGAGGGGACAGCAGTTGGCTCAAGATGCGCTGGAAGGACTCAGGGGACTCCTCCATAGTCTGCAGGGTAAGCAGACCCCCTCCCCCAGGTGGTCAGTACTGTCCCTGCCTGCACATACACACCTTCCTCAGCCAGAGGCTAATTCCTCTTTTCCATTTCTGGGATGGAGGCAGTTACTCAGGACAGGGGGTCCTGTTTAAGGCACAGACAGGACTGGAGTGGATCGTCTTTGTACAGGCGAGTCTCCTCATTATACACACAGACAGCAGCAGCATTTGAAGAAGTGGTTTCCAGAATGGTTTAATCTGGAGAACTTTCTGCCCTTTCCAAACTCTTGTCCAAAGGGCAGGTTCTTTATTGAGACCATTGGTTGAAATGGGGTGATTGGTGATTTGGGATCTTATTCAGGGAATTTTTCATGGGGTGGGGGCAGCCTGTGAGACAAGCATTTGTTGCTTTAGGGCTCCCTGCAGCTGTTCTTGTTCTCCCCTTGGAATTGACTGTCATCTGCAACTTGACTACTTTGAGGGCAAGCCTGGCCCAGGGTTTCACTGAGGACCAGGCACAGGATATCCAACGGGGCCTAGAGAGAGGTGAGGGCTGGAGATTCTCACCTATACTCCTGCCAGCTTCAGTCCTTGCAAGGAGGATGGGAGGAGCAACATCATCTGCCAGATCCACAAAGAGAGATGCGCCTCTTTGAACCTCCATGTGCTCCTTTGACTTAGGAACACCTTTGTGGTCTTTGGGCCCCTGCATAAAAGGAAAGCCAGAGGTGAGGTCCTATCTCAACTGTGTGCATATCTACTCGACAGTGCTGGAAACACAGAAGCAGCTGGGGCCCAAGCTGGAACGTGGGCTCATGGGGCTGTGGAACTCCGTCATCCATGCTTCCTCCCTTCTGCCGGAGCTGCTCCCTATTCTTCACCACCTGGCTGGCCTGCAGGCTGCCCTCTGGCTGAGCACCGATCACCTTGGAGACCTGACCTGGCTGCTGCAGACCCTGAATGGCAGCCAGGTATTTCGGGAAATGGCCTGGAACTGAGGTCATTTCCCTTCTCCCTTCCCTCCCAGCTGCAGTAGCATCATTATGTGCTGGAAAGGGTGCTGTGTTAGTGGTCAGGATACCTGGGTTCTCTCAAGGAATCTTAGATGTCCTTGCTCTGGTTCATCCTTCATTGGAGGGGTTCTTTTGGGAGTGTTTTTATTTGTTAAATATTTATTTATTTATTTATTATTTTCAGAGAGAGGGGTAGGGAGAGAGGCAGAAAGGGAGAGAAATATCAATGTATGGTTGCCTTCCACCTGCCTCCAACTACAGACATGACTGGAGACCTGGCTTGCAACCTGGTTATGTGCCCTGGCTGGGGAATCAAACCAGTGACCTTTGGGTTTGCAGGCTGGCACCTTATCCACTGTGCCACAAGCCAGGGCCCCAGTCTCAGTCTTTTCATCAGTAACTCAAATATAATTCTTGCCCTGTGTCCTCATGGACTTATCCTGAGTAAGGAGGTATACTAGAATATATTATCATTGCCCCAAATTTTTCTTCCTTCCTTTACCCTTTCCCCAGAGATATATGTCTCTTAGAATTGAGGGAAAAGGAATCAGGAATCAGGAGGTCCAGCCAGGGTAGACTGAGTCAGGAGAAGAAAGAGTTTCAGGCTTGGCTCCCCTGATGTCCTTCTCTCCCCAGTGTGGGGCCTCTGGGGATCTGCTGCTCCTTCTAAAAATTTGGAGCCCCCCAGCTAAGAAGTCAGATGACCCATTGACCCTTCAGGATGCCCAGGGATTGAGGGATGTCCTTCTGACAGCATCTGCCTTTCGCCAAGGTTAGTTAGCAGTCTTGACTCATTCTTTCCTCTCCAGTCCCCATCTTAAGGCTTAAGACTTTCCTGTCATGTCTTATTTAACTTATGCCATATGGGCATCTCTAAGCTCACACACTCTTGATTGCTCTCAGGCCTCCAGGAGCTGATCACTGGGAGTCTTCCCAGGGCACTGAGCAGCCTGTATGAAGCGGCTTCAGGTCTGTGCCCACAGCCTGTGTTGGTCCAGGTGTACACAGCACTGGGGACCTGTCTCCGAAAGATGGTATATAGAGTACTAGATACCATGGGGAAACCATGGGTGTTATGGACAGTTTTTTCCTTTGTGAGGATGGCTGAGGCTTGTGTCCACTCACCCCTCTAGGGCAAGCCACAGAGAGCTCTGCTATACTTGGTTGCAGCCCTAAAAGAGGGGTCAATCTGTGGTCCTCCACTTCTGGAAGCCTCGAGGCTATATCGGCAACTGGGGAACACAGTGGCAGAGCTGGAGAGTCTGGAACTTCTAGTCGAGGTGAGGAACTATACCAGCTGAAGGCAGGGATCGCTGAGGTGCTTGTTTGGAGGCAACTAGTCAAACAAAAGTAGAGGGAGGAAGGCCCCCAAAGATGATGGACATACTTTCTTTTTTTGTCCCTTTTAGACCTTGAATGTCACTCCTAGTTCTGAAGTCCCCCACTTTGTTATTGAGGTAGAGTTGCTACTCCCACGACCTGACCCAGCCTCACCCCTTTACTGTGGTGCACTGAGCCAGGCCAAACACCTGCTGGCAAGCCGATGCCTACAACTAGGAAGGTGAGATTCTGCTTTGCTTATGTGAGCTCCTCTTCCCACTTCTGATGCCACCCTGAGGTGTGACTTTGTTTCTGTTCTTGTGAGTCAGAAGGATGGATGAGTCAGTAGCAGGACATAGGTCCCCACTCCTCTACCACCTGCCTTGTCACTGGACCTGAACTGAGGACTGTTCCCCCAGACACTAACCTGTATCTTTAAAACTCTGAAGTCTCCTCCCAAATCCATTCTGTACATAGAGTATATTCATACTGAGCCAAGGTTGGAGCTCTAAGATGCACTGGGGCCCTTAAGCATCCCTTGCTTAGTTGGCTAAAAGCCCTTGGAGGGCCCTGCAAGGGTCTAATGTAAGGCTCATGGGCTGTGACTCCTCAGGGCAGAAGATGCTGTAGAGCATTACTTGGACCTGCTGGCCCTGTTGCTGGATGGCTTAGAGTCAAAGGTGGGTGTATCTTCAAGGTTATTTATAGTTGGGGAATGAAAAGGTTGGCATTTCCTTTGGAGTAGAGCAAGACTGCTGTTTTCTGTTTTTCCCTCTTCTGTCTTTCCAGTCTGGGGGTGCCAGGCCAGGAAGGCTTCCCAGAGCAAGGGATCCAGGGCAGCAAGCAGTGGGTGGTCTCCATATAGTCCCAGAGCATGGTGAAGAGGTTGGGGATGGTGGCTCATATTTGTTCAAGACACTGCATCTTTCTCCCACCCCAGTTCTCCCCACCCCCCTGCCCCCCAGGGCCCTGTATGCCTGAATTATTCCTGGAGGCAGCAGCAGCACTGATCCAGGCAGGCCGAGCTCAGGATGCTTTGACAGTATGTGAGGAGCTGCTGAGCCGCACATCATCTCTGTTTCCCAAGATGCCCCAGCCATGGAAAGATGCCAGAAAAGGAACTGAGGAGTCACCTCATTGCCCACTCTGGGTCTCTGCCACCTACCTGCTTCAGGGCCAAGCCTGGGTACAACTAGGTTCCCAAAAGCAGGCAATTAGCGAATTTAGCCGGTGAGCCCAGGAAGCCAATCAGGGTCCCATGGGAAGTGTGGAGGGATAAGTTGCTGATTAGTGAGCTCCATTCTTACTTACAAACCCCAGAGTTTCTGAGTTTGACTCCTCTTCACTTCTGCTCTATGTCCCCCATCAGGTGCCTTGAGCTGCTCTTCCGGACCAAACCTAAGGACAAAGAACAAGGTGATCTATTAGACTCTCAGTTTTCCTCTTTCCTTCTGAAAGTGGTGGTGGTAGATATCAGTTTCCTCTTCATGTGTCCCAGCCCACCAGGAAATTTAAGAGAAAGGGACTTTGGACACAGGAAGAAATAGAGGGGAACTTGGGGTTTTAATGACTATGTGGCTGGGAACATACTTTTTGACTTTAGGGGTGGTCCCTAGGGCTCACTTACAACTGTAAGCAGGATGAGGAACTACAAGAGCTTCGGGCAGCTGCCCTGATTAGTCGTGGACTAGAATGGGTGGCCAGTGGCCAAGATACCAAAGCGCTACAGGACTTCCTCCTCAGTGTGCAGGTGTGCCCAGGTATGTATACTTGCATGATGTCAGATGCACAGGTGTACAAAGACAAGAGATGCCCACAGGGAGGTGGGTACTGAGTGATGTTCCTATGTAGGAGGGATGAATGGGATTGTACTGTATATACCTTAGGATATACCTAATGTATATAAAGGCCTCTCAGGAGTTCCCCAGTCTTCCCAACATCCTCAGACACAAAGATAATGACTCTTGGGAATGGGCTGTGCAGGAGCAGAATTAGCTGAGCCTGATGTCCTGTACAGAAAGTGCTTAGGGATAGGGATAGTCATTCATGATCTACTCCAGTTCAGTGTGTGACTGTAGGCAAGGCAGTTCCCTGCTTCATGCTTCAGTTTTCCCTATTATGAAATGATGCTTAAGACTGGGTCAAGTTCTAAGATTCTTTGTTGTGGGGTGGGCTATAGGTAATGAAGACGCTTCCTTTCATCTGCTTCAGACTCTGAGGAGGCTGAATCGGAGAGATGAGGCCACTGCTCTTTGGCAGAGGCTGGCGGCCCAAACTAAGTTGGCACAGGAGAATGCTACATGGTGAGGCTGAGCCCTGCTGGATTGGGTCTGAGGGGCAGTTGGTGTCCTGGAATTCGTGGGCCTACTGGGGAGGGCGGTGGTGAATGAAAGGGAAGGAATGGCTCCCCAACCTTCTGCCTCTTCTTCACTCTTAGGCCTCACCCTCCTTGCTTTCCAGGTCTCCCCCTCTGTACCTTGAAACATATTTGAGCTGGATTCATCCTCCTGACCGTGAAGCCCTTCTTGAAGAGTTTCAGACATCTCTGCTGGAGCCTTGTGGCCTGTAGCTGCCCAGTTTTGAAGAGCCTGAGCTTGGGCCCCAGTGGGCCATCTTTCAATGCGGAGGGCAGCTTTACCATTTTTGGGGAATGTGACTGGAGTTGACCATTCCTATATAAGTGGCTTTGGATAGGTTGGTGGTACTCGTACAAAATTTTTTGGCCTAGTTACTGGCATCTGTTTCCAGAGGACCCCTTCCATCCCCCCACCAACAAGGCATTGACTTTGCTCATGATGCTATTTTTCTGTTTCCCTTTTCTTGTGTTGAGTAAAATCTCATATCTATCTTTTGTCTGCCTACTACTTATACTTGAGTAGGATGGCACACGGCTGCCTGGTTTAGGTAAGTGCTGGTTGTCTAAAGTGCCCTATGCCAGCATCATAGACCTTATGATTTGTGGTCTGGGGTATAAGGAAAGGCTACAGGAATCCTTACTCAGAAAGTCCTTCCTATTGCCTAGAAGCAGAGCCCCAAAGCCCAGGATCCTGTGTGAAGTGACAGAATGAGTGGAGGTGGGTCTGGAAGGTGGTCTAGGTAGGCCTGTCATGACAAGATGAGGTATTTTATTCTTAGAGGGAGAGACAAGCAGATCTGAGTCTCTCCTGATTCCTTCCTTAATCCTACCCTGTCCTTAATCCCAAATTCTAGAAATAAGAGATTCAACTGCCTCAGTCAAATGTGTCTTTGGGTAAAGGTGAAGGGTGAAACCCTGGCTGGTGTGGCTCAGTGGATTGGTACCAGCCTGTGAACACAAAGGTTGCTGGTTCGATTCCCCAGTCAGGGCACATAACCAGGTTGCAAACCAGGTCTGTAGCTGGAGGCTGATGAAAGGCAACCATACACTGATGCTTCTCTCCCTTTTTCCTCCCTCCCTGTCCTTCTCTCTGAAAATAATGAATAAAATCTTTAAAAAAAAAAAAAAAAAAAAGATGAAGGGTGAAATGAGTTAGTGTGCTACCAGAGTTGCCTATTGAATATAGTCAGGGCTAAGGTGGCATTTTGGGGCTGAAAACTTCAATTTAGCATTCAATTTTTTTCCTGCTTTGGGCTCTGTTGAATCTGTTATGCATTTTGTGGTAATCTTTTGACCCCTCCCTGGATTTGAGTGCCCTCCTCCTCAAACCATTAATATTAATTCCCAGTGGTAAGAGAAAGCATGGATCTCCAAGCTCTGAGAAACAGTCAAGTCTTGTGGGATTAGGGTTGCCAGAGGGTTCAATGACTAGGATAGAGCGGATTAAGAGTTGGGGTGCTGCCCTGACTGCTGTGGCTTGGGTGGGTGTCAGGCTGCAAAGAGAAAGGTCATTGGTTCAGTGCCTGGTATGAGCACATGCCTGGGTTGTGGGTTTGATCCCCAGTTGGGGAGCTACAGGAGGCAATTATGTGATGTTTCTTGTGAATGTTTCCCCCCTTCCCTTCCCCTCTAAAAACAAAAAAACTGGGGTGCTAGTCAAAGGGTCCCACAGTTGGAAGGGGTGGCCTGAGCCAGAGGTTTGAAGATGGAAGGAGAGGGCTTAGGGTGAACCCTCAAGTTTTGGAAGAAGATAAGTGTGTCACTACTTAGAAGCCTTAGAAGATAAGGCTATCACTACTACAGTACTAGACTAGTCCAAGGGTTCAATCCATTGTGCCAGGGTTTTTTACAGCAGGATAAACTCAAGAGCCAATGAACTGGAGCCAAGTAGGAGAGTCCGCCTCCAAGGGATTAAACACTCCTCTCGCCAGTTGATCAGGCCCCATTCCTTTCATTGATTGGTTGAGAGTCCCAATCCGTCGAGGAAGCGCAGCATTGGGGCCAATTGACGTGGCGTTACTAGGCGTGTTCCATCCCTGAGGCGGGAGCCAGGCCAAAGCGAATTTCCTGATTGGCTCTGGTCCGCGGGTTGCTGGGGAGAGGCGCCGAGAGGCGGGCTGAAGGCCCTAGGGCAGGCGCTGATTGGCTGAGGTTAGAGCACCTCTTCTTCCGATGATTCGGCTCTTCTGTGCTTGGCCTCAGTGAAGCGTCTGCAGCCGTCGTTTGAGTCGTCGCTGCTGCTGCCCACTCGCGGTTCAGAAGCCAACGTCTTCTGCCCGCCCACCGCACGGGTGCTGCTGGGAGGAAGCGAAAGGGAGGCTGCCTGCGGGTTTGTCGCTATTGCTCGCCACCTGCCCGAGAGAGCCGACCCCAGTCCAGTCGGTTGTCTGTCACTTCTTGCAGCCGTTACTCGCGGGCCGCCACTGCCGCCGGCCGGGAGAGGCGCGCGCCATGGCCTCCGGAGCTGAGTGAGTTTGTGTGCGCGCGCGCGCCCCCTTCCCCTCCCCGCTCGCTGTGGGTGCGCGCACCCAGGGACCCTTAGGTGCTCGGTAGGCCCGGCGGGGCCTGGCTGTGGGCGAGTCTAAGAGGTGGAGACCGGGAAAGTGTCCACCTTGGAAGGAGAGGAGAGGAAGGGGCGAAGGAAGGGCCGTGGGCCCGGCTGGGCCTGGCTACGCACCCGCGCGCCCCCTAGGCGGGGTTTGCGTTGGGCCCGGGTCGGGGCCTGGGCCAGATCATGCTGTGTCATGCAGGCCCCGGACCGCCTGATTGGCTCGCTCAGTACGGCCGACCCGGCCTTGCGAGGTCTGCGGACCGACACTGCCGGTGCGGAGCTCTGGGGCCTTGGGGGAACCCCCCTCGCGTTTTGGCCTACCACCCGCTGAAAGTCTTTAGTTCCCGGGGAGAGCAGGCCCCAACGCCCTAACTGGGCTCAGTGGGCGTGGACTTTGGGCCACGTGAAGGCTTTCAGAGGCCGGGGCAGGGGAAGGCCGGGCGGCGAGCTCGGGAAGCTCACCACGGCTCCAAGAGCCGGGTACTCCTGGCCCTTGGTCAGCATCTTATGTCCCCTGAGCAGTGAGGGAGAGGGTGGGCCCAGCTTTTCGCGTCTGGCCTTCTTCCTACTTCAGGCCGGTTTTTCCACATGTAAGAAAGCTTTAGTTTTTCTTTCTGTTACGAAATAGGCGAAGAGAGAAAGAAAAGCACTTTTCCTTTCTCTGTTATTGTAGATTCTTGCTATATCGTTCAGATCTGAATGCCTGTTTTCCGGGCCTTCATAGATTTCAACCATCGTGCTGTGAAGGTTAGAGTTGCCCAAACTCTGTCAACACAAGAGTTTTTTTCCTCCCAAGCTTCTATGTTGAGAAATCCTGGGCCGTCTCCCCCTGAGAAAAGCATTAGGTAAAACTTGGCCACCTCTGTCCACGGAATTTATAGTCAAGAGCTTTATTTAGTTGCGGGGGAGAAGATGCAGCCAACCTTAGGAAACTCTTCTATGCAAATCACTTTCCTGACTTAAAGCAACTTTTGTATTTTGGTGTGTTCCTATTTTTAAAGTTCCTGAATTGAAACTTGAAGTATTGTCCAGGTGACTATTTCAAAGGACCACTTATTAATGCTTAAAATACTTTGTTAGGTCATTCAGTCAGTTTTTTGTTTTCATGACTTAAAAATAAAAATCCATAAATTCTTGGAACCAGGCATCATAGATGGTTTTTAACCTCTTTGTCATCTTGATGATGACTCTTACCTGAACTCTCTCCAAGTCCACTGTGGCCAATTGGGGTTCTGGAAAGGGCCTGACTCATGCACAAGACAATGTGAGGTGTTCCTGAAGAGCCTCCAGGACTACTGTTGGGTCATGATGAGGCTGAATTCTCTTAGAGGTTCCTTTGATCTCATAGGTGGATGTGACATTAAAGGTCTTTATCTTAAGCAAGGAACATATACCACTTATTTCCAAAGCTATGATTAGGAATGGTAGGCAGATTGGAGGTTTTCTTGGACTGCAACTTTGGGGTTAAAGTACAAACGATGATGGTTAGAGGCATTAGCCATTTTATTTTTCTCCAGCCTCACTCCTATAGGTTAAGCAGGAAGATGAGCAGCCCTTGGAGGGTACTTTGAGATGTGAAGGAGAGGGAGAATTGATGGGTTTAAATTACCCTTAATGGTCGTATTGACTGTGATTGCCCTCCAGTGTTGATAAGCGTTGGGGAAAATTGTCTACTCAGAAGCAATATGCCCAAAGTGCCACAGTTCTGGGTTGGAGGAGGCAAGTGTAAGCCTGGGCAACTCCGCTTTTAGAAACTGGTTTAAAGGTGATGATTAAAGATGCGGCCTCTGTGAGAGTGTCAAAAAAAAGTTTGCAATATTATTAGACAAAGGGGATTTGTATTTCTGTTGTGTGTATCAAG
Organism: Noctilio leporinus; assembly: GCA_004026585.1. NCBI lineage: Eukaryota > Metazoa > Chordata > Mammalia > Chiroptera > Noctilionidae > Noctilio > Noctilio leporinus. The sequence goes on along the minus strand of PVIW01002732.1, from coordinate 101,547 downwards.
ACCAAAGATATAAAAATCCCATAACTCCAAAGCAGGTATTCTAGAGCATAAGCATCTCTTTTTCTTGTAAATTGTGAAGACATGTCTAACAGGAATAACATTTTGTCTTGTTTTGTTAACTAATGTAGCTCTGGATCCCAGAACAGTGCCTGGCAAGTAGAGTGTGTGTGTGTATTCGTTAATTTGTTGAATGAAGAAATAATTCATGAAGGCTTTTATTTTTTATTTATTTCTTCACTTTCTCCATTGTCTGGCCTCCTTATTTTGGTTAATGCACACATTTTCCTGAGCTTTACTAAAAGGAGGTAGCTCCTCAAAGGGAGAGCCCACTGAGTTTAGTTAGTGAAGGCTGGAGATAGGCTAGATAAGAAATTGTTGGGTAAATGATCTCAACTTTAGGAAAAAATTGAGGCTGGGCAATTTAAACTTGAGTTCAGAGTCAGGCAGTCATAATATGGGTGAGACTTATATTTGAACAACTCCATGGAGATGTGTGTCTTTACAGAGATTGCCTTTTGAGCTTGAACCTTTTTCTGAAGGCTCTAGGTCTGTTAGTGTTTCTTTTTCAAATATGATGGTCTTTATGTTTGGCATTCCTATGATATATGGAAAGTTCTGGCATTCACCAGGTTTAGCCAGTAAAAGAGGGTAGTGCTGATTTTGCTTTGTTGTCCCCAGCCTTGCTTGATGGGACCTGGGGCCTCCCTGAGCCCTATGGTAAGTTGTCCTGCTAAGTTCATTCTGTGAGAACGTTAGTAAAGAAAGGGCTTGTGCTTTGTTCTGCAGTGCTAGTTAATCATAGTGACCATTAACACCATGTGCCAGGCATTATGTTGAACTATTGCATTCATTATCTCATTTAAGACAATAATTCTGAGATAGATACTATTATATCTCCATTTGACAGATTAGGACATCAACTTCCAGAGAGGTTAAATAATTTGTTCAATATCACAGTTAAGTAATGTCAGGATTGAGATTCAGACCTAGCAGGTCTGACTACTTTTAATTACTATTCTATCCTATAAGACTAATTTCATTTCTCCATTGGACTTAGTCCTTAGACTCCACTTCTATTTCATCTTTTTAGGCCATATATTTCTTACCTTTGAATTTCAGTGCTCAAGATATCAAGAGCTACTGGAATGGGAGTAATAATATGTGTTAGGTATTATTCTTCATAATCTTGGTTGAATTTCCTACATCTGAGCTCTTAAATGTGAGTTTTAAAAACTGGTGGAGTTCCTGTGGCTAGAGTATGCATTGAGACTGACTTTACTTTCTCTTTCTAGTTCAAAAGGTGATGACTTATCAACAGCCATTCTTAAACAGAAGAATCGTCCCAATCGGTTAATTGTTGATGAAGCTATCAATGAGGACAACAGTGTGGTGTCCTTGTCCCAGGTAAGTTAGGTGCAGTCTAATCTTTTCTTACTGCACTTAACCTGTGGGCTTTTCCCAGGTTTCTTATCTCATTTTTCTTTCAGTGACCACAGGTAGAGTGGGGTTTACTGGGAATCCCAATCTCCAGGGCTGCTGCTTACCCCCTGGCCCAGTGACCCAAAGGCCTTAACCTTCTTTCCTCAGCCCAAGATGGATGAGCTCCAGTTGTTCCGAGGTGATACAGTGTTGCTGAAAGGAAAGAAGAGGCGGGAAGCTGTGTGCATTGTGCTTTCTGATGACACATGTTCTGATGAGAAGATTCGAATGAATAGAGTTGTTCGGAATAACCTTCGCGTACGCCTAGGGGATGTCATCAGGTGTGTGTGTGGTTCTTGGCCCCTTAGGGATGGGAGGCCAGAGATAGCCTGCTTTATAGGCAGGGTCCTATAAAGGCCTTGGCAGCTGCAGATATCAGAAGCCTCCTAACCATGGGATGAATTATGTATCAGGGTTGTGTTTAGGTTTTGGTCTGCCTCCCTGGGACTTTAAAATCTCTCCTTCATTACCTTTGGGACAAATTGGCATTTCTATGACTTTCTTGATGCCTCCCCCCCCCCCCCACCAAGAGGTGTAACTTATCACTATCACACCTTACACCCTGGTTTAGAATGCCATTTGAGGGTGTGTATCTGCCAAATAACCTCACTGCTGTGTTGGATTAATGACTTGTATTGGGGTTGGAATGAGGTGGGAGTATGGGTATGAAAAGTGGACTCCTAACAGGTCTTTTTAAGGCTGTAAGTTTAAGGATCTAAGGAGAGAGAGATAGTTTGAGCCAGACCCAGGAGACTTGCAGTCTGAGTGATTTTGGACTTGACTTCTAAGTAAGAAGCTTTCCTATCTTGGAGTCATCTCTAGCTATTGCTACCCAACCACCTGGCACCTGGTTGGGAATATCTAAGGCTTCTGATTCTTTTTTATAGATTCTAGGTTTTGTGTAGCCTTCCTGGAGGTGCTTAGTCACTTTTCTCAAGGTGTTCTGACCACCACGCTGAGATTATTTTGTAACTTCTATTTCTCTGACTCTGACACTTAACAGACTTAAGGCCTCCCTTTGTAATATTGGGTCACCAATATTAGCCAGAATGGGTCATCCTTGAATATCTCTCACTGAAGACTTTTTCTACCATCTTCTTTGTAGGAGTTCCAGATGTGTGAGTCTTCTTTTGGTTCACTGATTGGGAGTGGGCAGACCCAGAGGCTTTTTCTAATGGCTTCTACTCCCCCTCCCTAAGTGTGGCCTATCTTAGTTCTCTTTGTTCTGCTTGGCTGTTCCTTTGTCTTCGTTTCTACCCTACCCTCCTTCCTCTTTTCACCTCAAGCCATCCCTACCTTTTCTCTTTTGCTTGCCATCAGCTCTGTGCCAGGCCCTCTTGGACACCCAGTGCTTGGGGCTGTAGAGTGGTTGGTAATGTGGAGTGTGCTTGTCATTCTCAGCATCCAGCCATGCCCTGATGTGAAGTATGGCAAACGCATCCACGTGCTACCTATTGATGACACAGTGGAAGGCATCACTGGCAATCTTTTCGAGGTATACCTTAAGCCATACTTCCTGGAAGCTTACCGACCCATCCGGAAAGGTAAGAGATAATTTTAAGGACTGACCTTAAGAATGGTTCTTTGTAGGGATACTTGGGGGTAAACCTTGGAACATCTATCTTAGTCTCACCTATGTACCTAAGTGTGTTCTCTCTCCTTCCCCTTGTCTTCCCTCCCATATCCCCATTACTCCATTCCTACTCCTTGCTCCAGGGAAGTAAGCTGTCTTTTCTTAATTCTTTGAAGAAGGAGGTGGGCCATTTTGGCTGCATCATAGTACAAAGTGTATTTAATATTCAGTGTAGCTCTGTCATTTGTGGTTGTTGTAAAAGTGGGATTGCCTACACCTCAGAAGTCAAAACCTATGGACTTCTGGCACATCAGGTTGTTCACTCTTCTCTTTTGAGAGCCACAGGGACATTTCATGGGTTAGCTTTCTCCTCTTGCCTGATGCTTAATAGGACCATGGGGTGGGAAGGGTAAAGGGCAGTATCTAATGAACTTGCATTCTAGACCCCAGGTTCTGGTAAATAATTAGTCTTGTAATTGACACCTTTAATGGCCCTTGTGCTAATTGCTCTCATAGGAGACATTTTCCTTGTCCGGGGTGGAATGCGTGCTGTGGAGTTCAAAGTAGTAGAGACAGATCCCAGCCCTTACTGCATTGTTGCACCAGACACAGTGATCCACTGTGAAGGGGAGCCTATCAAACGAGAGGTGAGTTCTGTGACTCCAGTACCTGACTACATGGTTACTCAGTGGGGTAGTCATGCAGTAGCTATCAAGACAGGGTACTCTTTGGAATTAAGCATAGGTGGGCAACTTCCTAGCTATTCATTCTGGGATTAGGTGTTTCTTAGAAGGATCTGACCAAGTAATTTTTAAAATGTAGATTGAACCAGTGGTTGGATTGATTTTTGAAGAAGTGATAACTGATGATGAGGCTAGAATGCCCATTTACCAGAATTTCCAGCTTCAGGTTGTAGGGGAGCCCTTCCCAGTAACACTATGGACAGTGTGAGAGGAAAAAGCTATGCTAGACATCTTTGCCTTGGGACTTTACCTTATTCTTTGAGGTATGGTTTCCTTAGAGGAGAATCTCCTAATGCAGCAAATTTTTCCACACCAGACTGGAAGGATTTGAGACAACTCAACCTTTGCCTTCTCCTTTTTTTTGTCTCCTCCATTTCAGGATGAAGAAGAGTCCTTGAATGAAGTAGGCTATGATGACATTGGTGGCTGTAGGAAACAGCTAGCTCAGATAAAGGAGATGGTGGAGCTGCCCCTGAGACATCCTGCCCTATTTAAGGCAATTGGTGTGAAGGTGAGCATCTTTGGGCTCTGTGGAACATAGTCTAGGGTGGTGATTAACAACTATTTGGTGTTAATCAAATAGTTGATTTGATTAATGAAAATAATTTTATTATTTTTGAATTTATAGTGGGCTCTAAATTTATTAAAGCTACCAATGGCCTAGAACAGAGTAGGCTAGTGAAGTTCTCTGTTGCATTTATATATACTTTATTATAACCCTTGAAAATTATAAAAGCCATTCTTATGGACTCTTTAAAAACAAATCACCCTGGCTGGTAGTATAGTGGATAAGGTGCTGGCCTGTGAACCCAAAGGTCACTGGTTCTATTTCCCTAGCCAGGGCAGCAGAACCAGGTTGCAAGCCAGGTCTCCAGCCAGGTCCATAGCTGGAGGCAGGTGAAAGGCAACCATACATTGATGTTCCTCTCCCTCTCTGCCTCTCTCCCTTCCTCTCTCTCTGGAAATAATAAATAGGATCTTTAAAATCAGTCAATCAATTACCATAGTTTGCCAACTGTTTAGAAGAGTGCTGCCCAATAGAAGTAGAAATTAAGGAAATTTGCATTGTTCAGGGTTCTAACACATTTGAGAACTGCTGGTCTAGAATGTAACTTCCCAATCATTTTCATCATCACTGAAGATGAAATTATTAACCCCCTCCCCTAGTATGCACCGTATAAATAACTATCTTCTATATGGGCACTTCCCATACACTGCCTATGGACGAGACCACAGATAAGACAGCTTCAAAGAAGAAAACTTGTGGTTGGCGGTAAGAAAAAGCATTCTAACATGACAGTAAATCCTGAAGGCTGTGATTGTTGAAGTGAATGAGTCTGGTAGCACTGTTAAAATTACTAAACTAGTCCTTGGCCCTTAGTCTATTTATTTATTTACTTACTTAATTATTTCTAAAGATTTTATGTATTATTTTTCAGAGAGATAGGGAGGGAAACATCAATGTATGGTTGCCTTTCACCTGCCTCCAGCTGTGGACCTGGCTGGAGACCTGACTTGGAACCTGGTTATGTGCCCTGGCTGGGAATTGAACCAGCGACCTTTGGGTTCATAGGCCAGCACCTTTATCCACTGTGCCACCAGTCAGGGCCCTTAGTCTATTTAAAGTCAAGCCCTTGGCCTAATGACCTTTTGCTTTTGCCTGATGCTCGGATCTTCAGACTTACTAGTTTCTTAGGGTGGTTTCTCTGCCCTGAGTCTCCAATATCAGTTGTAATCATAAATGATAGCCTTGTGAGAGTATTTTCTCTGCTGACAAGAGAAGTGAGTGGCCTGAGTAAACTATCTTCCTAGCAGCTACAGCTGAGGACTCATTACTGCCATCAGGTTGAGCTGTGATTTCTACCCTTTCTAGACAGAGCCCTATTCAAACCATTTCAGAGTTGATAGGGTTGGGAGAAGGTGTGAATCTGAACCTAATCATACTCTGTACTGGTCCTCAGCCTCCTCGGGGAATCCTGCTCTATGGACCTCCTGGGACTGGGAAGACCCTGATTGCTCGAGCTGTGGCAAATGAAACTGGGGCCTTCTTCTTTTTGATCAATGGTAAGAGGCTTGGCTCACCTTGTGTTTGGCTGGACCTAATTCTAAATCGACCATGACCCAGTCTCCTGAGCTGGATAATTTGTGAACACATTCATTGTAGGCATGCCCCTGTGTACATGTTAGTATCTTCTTTTTTTTTCCTGGGGTACATTATAGATAAATAAGCAGCAAGAGGAAGGTATTCTTTTGTGCACTTGATCTATAGATTATTGACACCCAACCGGTGTGCTGCTTCTCTTGCTAGAGATCTCTGAGCCTCCTCTGTCATCTTTATACTTTTTTTCTCAACTAAAAGATAAGTACCGAGTCTTGTGGCTTCTTTCCGGGCTGGCCTATCTTGGGATAGTGGATAGTAGAGGTTGTGAAAAGGTAGGTGGAGGTTAGCTGAGCAAACAACGTACCTGATTTCTTGGGAATGAAGAGGGATGTAGTTTTCTCATTGCCTCTACTCTGGATCCTTTCAGGTCCCGAGATCATGAGCAAGTTGGCTGGCGAGTCTGAGAGCAACCTTCGTAAAGCCTTTGAGGAGGCTGAGAAGAATGCTCCTGCTATCATCTTCATTGATGAGCTGGATGCTATTGCTCCCAAGAGAGAAAAAGTAGGACCTTAACCCAAGGGATTAGTTGGGGTGGGGGGGTTGAAAGGTCCTGGCTTCACTTCTGACCAGATATCTTGTCCTGACAGACCCATGGGGAGGTGGAACGGCGTATTGTATCACAGTTGTTGACCCTTATGGATGGCCTGAAACAGAGAGCACATGTGATTGTCATGGCAGCAACCAATAGACCCAATAGCATTGACCCAGCCCTACGACGATTTGGTAAGGACCCTACGTTTCCTTATACCTTGTCCTTGCTCATAGGGAGGTTAGAACTCTGTTGGGTTTAATCTCTTTAATCCCTCATTTGTCCTTTATCTAGGTATTCTAATCTGGTGCATTTATTGAAACTTTTTGTAGTGATAGAGGTTAAGGGTTGTTTCTCTTATCTCATGTCCTGTCTAGGGTGACCAGCTGTCCTGGTTTGCCTGAGACTGGGATTTCACAGAACATGGAATTCAATTGCTACGTCAAAAAGTTGGGCAAACTGGGATGGTTGGCCATGTTAGGCCTCTCCCTTCTTGCCTATGGATCAGAAATGAACTCTGTCCATGTTCACACACTGTCCCACAGGTCGCTTTGACAGGGAGGTCGATATTGGAATCCCCGATGCTACAGGACGCTTGGAGATTCTTCAGATCCATACCAAGAACATGAAGCTGGCAGAAGATGTGGACCTGGAACAGGTGGAGTAGTGATGAAGTCTGGTCAGAAGTTTTAGGATATCTGTTTCTAGGCTGTTAGAAGGAATTGGTTAGAAATAGACACTTAAGATGTAGGGAGACTGATTTTTCTGATTCCTGGGCAAGGAAAAAGAAGTGATTTGAGATTAAAGCCAGGAAACTGGCACTGATGTATTTTTTGGTTGATACTATATTAGAGTAAACTAGAATTTTGGGGGCAGCTTTATTTCCTGGCCCCAAGTTCAGGCTTGAATACTTTAGCCAGTGAAAGAACTGATGGTATGTGTGCAGGTAAGTAGGAGGACCCAGAGATACAGGAGTCAGGGGAAGGGGGCAGGATTCTGTTGTCTTTGACTTCCTAAGGCAGCAAAGTCTTAAAGACAGAATAGTAAGTAGATCTTGTCTCTGCAGGTAGCCAACGAGACTCACGGGCATGTGGGTGCTGACTTAGCAGCCTTGTGCTCAGAGGCTGCTCTGCAAGCCATCCGCAAGAAGATGGACCTCATTGACCTAGAGGATGAAACCATTGATGCTGAGGTCATGAACTCCCTGGCAGTTACTATGGATGACTTCCGGGTAAGTAGTGTACTTCCATTTAAAGTCCATATGCATGTATTATGTATCTTCCCTAGCAAGTCTCATCCCAAATTTTTCTTACCTTTTTAGTGGGCTCTGAGCCAGAGCAACCCGTCAGCACTGCGGGAAACTGTAGTGGAGGTGCCACAGGTGACCTGGGAGGATATTGGGGGCCTAGAGGATGTCAAACGTGAGCTTCAGGAACTGGTCCAGGTAGGCTAACTTGGTTCAGGTTGAGTCTGCTTCAGTACCTTGTAATTGTGGATAGTCTTGGGGTATTGGCACATTCATTGTAGGAATTGTTGAGAGAATAATTTGGGATTCCTGCTATTCTAATGTTTAAGGCACAGAGGAGCCTAGGTCTTACACTATGGAATGGTGGGGGATAAGCTTCTATTTGGTTAGATTCCTTTAAACTGTAGGGGTATCCCTGAACCCTCTTTCTTTTTTTTTCTAGTATCCTGTGGAGCACCCAGATAAATTCCTCAAGTTTGGCATGACACCTTCCAAGGGAGTACTATTCTATGGACCTCCTGGCTGTGGGAAAACTTTGCTGGCTAAAGCCATTGCTAATGAATGCCAGGCCAACTTCATCTCCATCAAGGGTCCTGAGCTGCTTACCATGTGGTTTGGGGAGTCTGAGGCCAATGTCAGAGAAATCTTTGACAAGGTGAGCTACAAGTAGCTGGGCTGTCTGTTCGCTTGTTTGGCTGCAAGGTAGAGATAGCGGCTGTTAAACATCTCATTCTGGAAACTCAGCTGAGACAGTAAAGGTCACTTTATTTTCCTTCTCAGGTTTGAGAGACCTAGTTGTGCTAATGCTTGAGTCCATCTGTCCCTCCTTCAGGCCCGCCAAGCTGCCCCCTGCGTACTGTTCTTTGATGAGCTGGATTCAATTGCGAAGGCCCGTGGTGGTAACATCGGAGATGGTGGTGGGGCTGCTGACCGAGTTATCAACCAGATCCTGACAGAAATGGATGGCATGTCCACAAAAAAGAATGTTTTTATTATTGGCGCTACCAACCGGCCTGACATCATTGATCCTGCCATCCTGCGACCTGGCCGCCTTGATCAACTCATCTATATCCCACTTCCTGATGAGAAGTCACGTGTTGCCATCCTCAAGGCCAACCTGCGCAAGTCCCCAGTTGCCAAGGCATGTGCGAGATCATGGGCTATGGGGACTTCCATGAGTCCTCGGACTAGTGTAGAGTGCTATTTGGTTCGCACACAAGATTTCATTGAGGATTAGAGTTGTAAAGGGAAAATGGAAGGTTTAAAGGTATTGGGATAATCTAGGGAATAAAATAATGGTGAAAGATAAGGGAAATTGAAATTGAAGGTACTTGAGTGGTTCAGAGATTGTGTTTGTGTATCATCGGAGGAGAGGCTAAATGCTAAGATATTCTTATTACTTCTTTTAGGATGTGGATTTGGAGTTCCTGGCTAAGATGACTAATGGCTTCTCTGGAGCTGACCTGACTGAGATTTGCCAACGAGCCTGTAAACTGGCCATTCGTGAATCTATTGAGAGTGAGATTAGGCGAGACCGTGAGAGACAGACCAACCCATCGGCCATGGTGAGTTTGCATCCTTTCCCCAGATGTGTAAATTATTTGGAGCAAGGAGCAATCTATACCATGCCCTAGAAGAGTGTAAGGTTTGGGGGAAATCATCTGATTGAGGTATTTAGCAGGGCATTAAAGAGAAAGAAGTTATTGAGGGTTAACACCTTCAGTCTGGGATTTTATTATTTATTTATTTTTAAAGATTTTATTTATTAATTTTAGAGAGAGAGGAAGGGAGAGACACATCAGTGTATGGTTGACTTCCACCTAGCTGGAGACCTGGCTTGTAGCCTGGTTATTTGCCCTGGCTGGGAATCAAACCAGTGACCTTTGGGTTCAAAGGCCCATGCCTTATCAGTCTGAAATTTTAAAGGCTGAGAAGAGATAGGCAGGATGTATACTCAGTACAAGATAGGTTTCATGAAGGAAATCAAAGTACAATCATGGAGATAAACATAGAGCAGGGATTAGAACCTAGGATCCATGGACCTATCTATCTATCATGGTGGGCCCATGATAATTAAATGGGCCTCCTGAAATTAAATGCAAATTTTGGTGTTCAGTGTAAGCTCCATAAAAACAACTACTCTCTGTATCGTCTTGTTTCCCACAATGTTAGAGGATGGATGGATGGCTGACTTTCTATGCCTTTTGGAGAGGTCTGTGACATCCCTCTTATCTCATATAAAAGCTTAAAAACTATTGATAAACTTGCCATAGGGAGCAATCTCATAATTCACAGCAGGAGTGACTTCTTAGAGATAGGGTTTGAGCTGGGCTATTGAAGGGAAAGTAGTATTTGGATAAAGAAAATAAGCAGCCCAAATAACCTGCTATAAAATAGGGTTACAGAAATTGATAAAACCTGGGTAGATTTAAAAAGGCATATGTTACTGACAGTGAGGCCGCACCCTGGCTAGTAGCTTAGGTTATTAAAGCATCCTCCTAAAATGCAAGTGAGGCCACTAGGTAAGGTGTAATTCAGATGTAGACACTGACGCGCCATTGATATTTTCATTATAAAATTTAGATTACTGAAGCATAATTTATATATAATAAAACATCCTTTTTAAGTACACTATTTACATGCTTTTGGGCAAATGTGTATGTTCTATAACTATTTCCACAGTGGAGATACAGAAATTTCTGTCATCAAAATTCTCTTGGGCTGCTTTAGTCAATTTCTCATTTTTACCACCCTAAACTCCTGACAGCCCTGATGTGATTTTTTTTCTCTAGTGTTTTCCAGAATGCACTACAGGTTTTTAAGCAGGTTGTATTGAACTTACTCAGGTTGTGTTGGAGAAGCAGGGAGACCAATTGCTTACTGTAATAGTGAGGATTGGAAGGCCAGGGAAGGAATCCAGGCTGGCTTAATTATCCCTGATGGTCTGTGTTTACCAATCCTACAGGAGGTAGAAGAGGATGATCCAGTGCCGGAGATCCGCCGAGATCACTTTGAGGAAGCCATGCGCTTTGCCCGTCGCTCTGTTAGTGACAATGACATTCGGAAATATGAGATGTTTGCTCAGACCCTTCAGCAGAGTCGGGGCTTTGGCAGTTTCAGGTAACTAGCCTACTGTAAAACAGTGCTTAAACTGCCTTGGGGAACTATACAACCAAGGTAGTGTGAGTCCTAAGGAGGTTAGAGGGGTAGTTGTGAAAATCCTACACAGGACCTGTCCTAACCTTTCTTCTTTATGCTCTGTTTTTTTGTTTTTTTTTTGTCTTGTTTTGTTTTTTGTGCACACAGATTCCCTTCAGGAAATCAGGGTGGAGCTGGCCCCAGTCAGGGCAGTGGAGGTGGCACAGGTGGCAGTGTATACACAGAAGACAATGATGATGACCTATATGGCTAAGTGGTGATGGCCAGTGTGCTGCGAGCTGGCCTGGCTGGACCTTGTTCCCTGAGGGTGGGGGCGCTTGCCCAGGAGGGACCAGGGGTGCGCCCCCAGCCTGCTCCATTTCTCTGTCTGAACAGTTCAGCTATAGTCAGACTCTGGACAGGGGGTTTCTGTTGCAAAAAAATACAAAACAAGTGATAAAATAAAAGCAATTTTCATTTGGGAGGTGGAGAGTGAATTACCAACAGGGAATTGGACCTTGGGCCTACATCATTTCTGTTGTAGTTTGGGGTAGTGCAGGGGGTCCTGTGTGGATGTGAACCACGGCACTACCAGCATTCCCCACAGAAAAGCATCTGCACTTCACTCAATGATTCTCGAGCCCTCCCTTCTTCCCCCTTACCCAACCTGGTCAGGAGGGTGAAGGGCTACAGTTGCTGGGTGTTTATATAGAGAGTAGGTTGATCTTATTTTACATGCTTTTGAGTTAATGTTGGAAAACTAATCACAAGCAGTTTCTAAACCAAAAATGACATGTTGTAAAAGAAAAATAAATGTTGGATCAAAATGGAGCCTGAGTCTTGGTCCCTGTGCCTGTTTCTTTTTCTGGGAGGGGCATTGGGTTACCCCCTCACTTCCAAGGCACTCTTCCACATGTGAAACCTTGTAAGATTGCCCTCATCCCCTCCTGATTAACATCAGTATGAAACTGCTGCCTAGCCCCATGTCTGCAGTATCACAAGATAACCCAATGGAGTTCCAGGTATAGACAATGTGGCATCCTCTACCTACATTTGATGAGGGTGGTAAGGCTAGGACTACAGAGAATCCCCTTTCCCTGACCAAGGACTAGATTGGGTGCCCTCCAAAAATCTTAGCGTTGCAGAAAGAATATCTGTCTGGAGGTGAATGTTCTTTTGATGCATCAAAAAATTCCAAACATTCATGTTCTGGTTGAGGATCACTTAGAATTGTGTCCACCTTTATTTTATGTAATTTGTATTATAAAAAGTTAGCTTTTTCTAATATAAAATTCTAGGATTTGGATGTGTTTTTTTTTCCTAAATTAAACATCCCCCTCTGCTCAGTTTTTCAGAATGATTGCTGGTATTGGTTAGTACAGCTATAGAGTATCCTCTCCTATTTTATTTTTTAAAAATTTATTGATTATGCAATTATCCCAATTGTTCCCCCTACGCGCTTCTTCCCCTGGTACCCCACTTCCCTTCCAGCAATCCCCTCCCTTAGTTTATGTCTATGGGTTCTTAGGCTTCTCCATTTCCTATACTGTTGATAAACCCTGTCTATTTTATACTTACTATGTTTCTTAACCCTACATTTTCTTCCCCTTTTTTCCTCTTCCTTCTCCCAGCTGCTAACCCTCTAAATGATCCCCATATCTATGAATCTGTTCTTGTTCTGGTTGTTTGCTTAGTTTTTTTAGATTCAGTTATGTGAGTTTGTTGCCATTTTAATGTTCATAGTTTTGATCTTCATTTTCGTAAATAAGTACTTTAACTTTTCATGTAATAATGACGGTGATGAGGAACTCCTTTTTAGCTTTACTTTGTCTTTGAAGCACTTTATCTGCCCTTCCATTCTAAATGATAGCTTTGCCAGATGAGTAATCTTGGTTGTAGGTCCTTGCTTTTCATCACTGAATACTTCTTGCCAGTCCCTTTTGCCTGTAGAGTTTGAGAAATCAGTGATAGTCTTAGGGGAACTCCTTCGTGGGTAACTGCTTTCCTCTTGCTGCTTTTAAGATTCTTTATCTTTAATCTTTGGCATTTTAATTGTGTCTTGGTGTCCTCTTTGGGTCTAGCTTGTTTGGGACTTTCTGCTTCCTGGACTTGTATGTATTTTAGAGGGAAAGGGAGGGAGAAAGGAGAGAAACATCAATCAGTTAGTTGCCCGTTGCGTGCCTCCATCTGGGGGTCTGGCCTGCAACTCATATATGTGCCCTGACAGGGAATTGAACCGGAGACCTCTGGGTTTGTAGGCTGACAGTCAACCCACTGAGCTATGCCAGCCAGGGCTCATTTTTTCAAATAAGTTTTCAATTCCTTGCTCTCTTCTTCTTCTCTTTCTGGCACCCTGGTGAGTCAGGTGTTTGGTACATTTGGAGATGTCCCAGAGGCTTCCTTATACTGTTGTGTTTTTTTTTAAAAATTACTGTGTATTTTGCTGTTCTGGTTGAATGCTTATTTCTTTTTGTTCCAAATTGTTGATTTGAATCTCAACTTCCTCCCTTCTTCCCCTTCACTATTGGTTCCCTGTAGATTGTTCTTTATTTCACTCTTCATAACCTTCATTTCTTTTATGTTGTTGCCATATTATTTTTTGTTTGTTTGTTTTGTTTTTTTGAGCATCCTGATCACCTGTGTTTTGAACTCTACATCTGATGGGTTGATTATCTGCTTTTCGTTTAGTTCTTTCTCTTATTTTGTGTAGTTCTCTCATTTGAGCTGTATTTCTTCTTCTCAATTTGGTAGGCTCCCTGTGTTTATGTGTATTAGGTAAAGCTGCTTTGACTTCCTGTCTTAGTGTAGTATGGCCTAATGTAGAAAAGGCACCAGTAAATTGTGTGGGGCAAAACCTTATGTAACCGCCATGGTAGCAGTCTGCTTCACTGCTTTGTGGCTGTGTGTGCAGGAAGAGCTCAGAGAGGGAACAAGGCTGCTTTCAGGCTTCTCGATGTTTGCCCAGCACTTGCCGCATTTCTGATAACTTCACTCACTCCCCATATGTGACTGGTGCCCTTGCAGCTGTTGTCCTGGTGCTGAATCCCGGAGTAGGGTAGTTTTGTGTACATTCTAGGACTAAGCAGGCCCTCCAGGTGGAGTCTTCTGAAAATCCAACAGTGTCTTTTGCTCTAACCCCACTGGTTTTTATGGGCAGAAGTTAATGGGGATTTATCTTCCTGGTGCTGGAGCCCTGGCCAGAGCAAACTGGCCTGGGGCTGGGGGAAGAAGAGAGAAACACCAATATTTGAGACAGAGGTTGATTGGTTGCCTCTTGCATGCCTCCAGCTAGGGACCTGACCTGCAACCCAGGCATCTGCCCTGACTAGAAATCAAACCGGCAACCTCGGGTTCATAGGTCAGCACTCAATCCACTGAGCCACATAAGCCATGGCCAGTGTCCTCTTAAATAGCTACCATTATAATCAAGTAGTGCTTCTGGGGTCAGTACCAGGATGCCCTACCCATGGGGAATATGGTGCAGAGAAAATTGTTCATTGAGTCAAATTTGTGTTATGCTAGTACTTATACCAGGCTCTCAACTTGACCAAATAGTCTCTCTTCAAGGACACAAGATAATTACATTAGCTGCTCTGATTATACTAGATCGTCTTCACTCAGGTACTTAGATATTTTTTATTTTTTTGAATTTGAATTGGTCTTCTGTTCTTTTCTAGGACACTATCTCCATCAGATTTCATTCTCTTGTTTTCCCTACCATTTAGGTAACCTGATGGCTTAGCCTTCAGTCTGCCCACTCTGAACATTGTTACTCTGTTTCATTCGTATGGGTTGGCAGCCTAACCTCAGAGTTAAAGGCAAGGACTTTTGAGGAAAGATACTCAGTATGTCTTCATCAAGCTATGGGGCATAATGGAAAAGTGGTATTTTCCCACAAAAGTAGGGATACTCAATAAGCTATAGAAATTTGTTGTAATGACTTCTTTTTCACTTGTCACTGTGTCTAAAGAGAAGATAGTTGAAGCTCTACTGATTAGAGGAAAAGCCAAGACCAGGCTTATAGTGAGAGGCCTGGTTCTAGTAAGGGTAACTTGAGTTTATAGCAGTGTTGCTTTGAACAAACTTGGTTGTTTTGTGGCCTCAAGATTCTCAATCTGATAAAATGACAGTGATTTGTAAACTGTCAGAAGCAGTGAGGGACTGGTTGTCACCTTCATCTGCAGAAGCCAACCTACTTAAACCAAGAGGCAAGTTATATCAACAGTCTTGTCTTTTACCCTACAGGGTTCCCAGAAAGAAATTGGAATGTGGTCTTAATTGTAGGTAATCACTTCTTTCTATAGGGTTAGTGCTATGATTAAAAGAGATTTTTAACTAAGTATATGGCATTAGTTATAGAGGACCAAAAGTATGTCACGGATGGAACAAGTCTTAACATCTTAGAGCAGAGTTGATCCTACAAGTTGCCCTGAGAATCTGGTAGTAACACAATGCCCATGAGGAACTCTGGTCTGCCAGTCATTTCATTTGGTCTGCCAATCATTAATTGGAGTGAATTCTGTGGCAAACATTAGATGGTTACTCTTACCCAGCTCTACAATCTTCTGAATTCTTAAAGACAGTAAAGGACTTGGATTTTTCTTAAAGCTATCAAGAGAAATGTATAGACTTCATTAAGTGTCCCTGTGCAAAACAGAAATTCAGAATTGTCTTTGAGGTTTTTAGGGATTGTGGTGTGGGGGCAATAATAGGTGGGGAGAAGGAAAGCACCTTCAGTTCCACACTTAGCCAGCAGGTGGTGAGTTTTGGACTCCAGCCCTCAGGTTTGGGCTATAAACAAAGCTTTGGAACAGAACAGTGACATTAGTGAGAGGAGGCAGAGGAACAACGTGTACTGTCTGACTGATAGATTTTCTCAACCAAACAATATTGTAGAATGGGAAGAGCACTGGATTGGGAATGTGGACTTGACCTCACAGAAGGTCCAGTCCTCTGAAGGGCTTGCATTGCTGTACTATCAGAAAATAGGTTCAATCAACAAGATACAAAAATTTTTTTTTTGGTTTTATTTTTTAGAGAGAGGAAGAGGGAGAAAGAGAGAGAAATATCGATTTGTTGTTCCACTTACTTACATATTGGTTTCTTGTATGTGCCCTGACCAGAGATCAAATTTGCAATCTTGGTGTATCAGGATGATGCTCTAACCAACTGAGATACACAGTCAGGGCTTAAAGCACAAATTGTTTGGGGCTGCAAGAAGAGGTAAACAGAATCAGAGAATGCTCTGGAGGTAATCTGAGCTAGATATTAAAGGAAGATGGGAGATTTGGCATGGAAAAGTTCAGGAGAACAATTAGCAAAAGGCACAGAGGTCAGAAAATAAAAAGAATGACCAAGAAGCATCAGGTTGACTAGCAAGGGAGTCCTGGAGTGAATTGTAGAGGTCAGATACCACATTGTGAAGAACTTCCTATGCCAGAAATGAACTTTAGTTTAAAGATATGGGTCCTTGCAGGGTGGGGACGGGATTGCAGTTAAGGCAGGGACGTAAATCAGATTTCAGTGCAGAGGGCTAATTAAAAAAAATTTATTGAGTGATTTTTTAATTCTATTACAGTTGTACCAATTTTCCCTGTTGCTCTTCATTGCCCTACCCATTTATTGATTTTAAAGTTTTTTTAATTTATTGATTTTTTAGAGAGAGGGAGACATTGGTTTGTTTCACTTATGTATTCATTGGTTGAGTGATTTTGTTATTTTATTTAATATTATTATTATTAGAGAGAGGGGAAAGGAGAGAGGCAGAGAGGGAGAGAGACATCAATGTGTGGTTGCCTTCCACCTGCCTCCAGCTACAGACCTGGTTGGAGACCTGGCTTTTGCAACCTGTTTATGTGCCCTGGCTGGGAATCGAACCAGTGACCTTTGGGTTTGCAGGCCACCGCCTTACCTGGTCGATTTATTTATTAAGGTTGTATTCATTATTTTTAGAGACGGGGGGGGAAGAGGGAGGAAGAAAAACAGAGAAACATCAGTGTATGGTTGCCTTTCACCTGCCTCCAGCTGGGGACCTGGCTGGAGACTTGGCTTGCAACCTGGGTATGTGCCCTGACTGGGAATTGAAGGAATAACCCTTTGGGTTGACAGGCTGGTGCTCAATCCACTGAGCCACACCAGCCAAGGCTGATTGATTTTTTTTTTTTTTTTTAAGATTTTATTTTTTAGAACGAGGAAGAGGGAGAGGAACATCAATTGGTTGCCTCTTGCATGTCCCCACCTGGGGCCATGGCCGGAGATCCAGGCATGTCCCATGACCAGGAATCAAACCAACGACCCCTCAGTTCCCAGGTCAGCACTTAACCCATTAGCCACACCAGCCAGAGCTATTTATTGATTTGAGAGAGATAAACATGGATTTGTTCCATTTATTTATGCATTCATTAGTTGGGTCTTTCATGTGCTTTGACCAGTGATTGAACCCACAACCTTGTTGTATCGGGACAATGCTCTAACTAAACTACCTGACCAGGGCTACTTTTTTTTTTTAATTGTAACAAAAAATTTTACCTAACAATTATGAAATATACAGCATAGACAATTCACTTTAAAAATAACCCTTTATTTTGCCCTGGCCTGTATGGATCAGTTAGGCATTGTCCTACCCACTGAAAGGTCAAGGGCAGGTGCCTAGGTTGTGAGTTCAGTCCCTAGTAGGGGCATACCAGAGACAACTAATCACTGTTTTTTGTTTTTTTTTCTCCCTTCCCCTCTCTAAAAATGTCCTTGGGTGATAATTAAAAAAAAAAACAACTTTATTTTTGTGGAATCAGTAATGTGCATTGTAGAAATTTAGAAAAATAAAAGCAAAATGTAAAAAAAAAAAAAAAAATTATATTCCCAATAAGAGATTGCTTGCTATCTTTAGTTCATATCTTTGTGTCTTTTTCTATGCATCTGTGTAAATATGTGTGTCTATACATGTATTTTTAAATCAAAATGAGATCATTCCGCTTTATAGTTTTTTAAAATGCTAATCTCTTCCTTTCAGTAAATTTTCATTTAATTCTCATACCATGTTCACAGTTTCCCAAGTGACCCAGATATGTCATTAACAATAATTTTGACTAAACCAATATCCAATCTAAAGCTGTAAGTTGCATCTATTATGTTCCTTTACCTAAACTTACTTTTTTCTATCCAGGAATGAAACTTAGTAGTATTTTATCATCCATGTTTTTATGCAATGTTTTAAAATTTTATTTTTAATTATAATACTCACTTTTATGACACTTGAAGAGTTTGGGTCAGTTGACCTCCAGAGGTTTGTAGCCATGTGAAGGGATGGATTATAAGGAATCAGCTACTAATTTGGTGAGAAATGATTACTGAACTGACAGGGATGATGAAGATGGAGAGGTGGAAATGGATTTGAAATACACGTCATAGCTTTAATTAACACACTTTGAGGATGGATTAGATTGGGGAGTGAGAGAAAGGGAGGAGTCTAGGAAGACAGGCTTCTGACTACAGTATTGGGGAAGCTGTGGTACCCTTCAATAGGAATGGCCACTTTGAAGGAAAATTTTACAGGGAAAATGAGTAAGTTTTGGACAAGTTGCATATGAGATAATGTCTAGTCGAGTTGGATGTGTGGATCATTAAGCCTTAGAGGTGCTTAAAATTTTACCTATGTTTTGAAATATGGCACTTAATAGCATGGTTTTAAGAAATGTTATATTTTTTTAATGGCACTGGTAGACATTACTGAGCGGGGGATTAGATTTTCACCACCATACTCAGAAACTAAGTTAGCAATCTAAACGTTAATATAGTAAACTATAAATAAAAGCTGGATAGGCACTGGCCTG
The DNA here is from genome assembly GCA_004026585.1 of Noctilio leporinus. Lineage (NCBI taxonomy): Eukaryota > Metazoa > Chordata > Mammalia > Chiroptera > Noctilionidae > Noctilio > Noctilio leporinus. The sequence continues at coordinate 82,849 of PVIW01002732.1, read as the reverse complement.
TGAACCCAAAGTCTGCTGGTTCGATTCCCAGCCAGGGCACATAACCAGGTCTCCAGCCAGGTCTGTAGCTGGAGGCAGGTGAAAGGCAATCATACATTGATGTCTCCCTCCCTGACTCTCCCTTCCCCTCTCTCTAAAAATAATAAAATCTTTAAAAAAATTATAAAATATTTCCAGAATGAAATATTTTAGAAGCCATTAAGGAAAATGTTGGTAGATTTGATTACAGAACAATTTTAAACTTTGGTACAATGAAAATCACCTTAAACAAAATGAGATTGAGAGAAAATATCTGCAGCATACATAATAGATTGCATTAATTAGTATTTGTGGTAGGCAGGATAATGGCTCCCCTAAAATGTTCACATTTTAATCCCTGGAACCTGTGAATATGTTATTTTACATGGAAAAGGACATTAAGGCCATAAATGGAAATAAGGTTGCTAACCAACTGACTTTAAGATAGGAATAGTATTTTTGATTATCTAGATGGGCCCAATGTATTGACAAGTGTTTTTAAAAGTGGAAGCAGGAAACCTTTGCTAACTTTGAAGATGGAGTAAGAGGGCCGGTAGCCAAGGATTGTGGGCAGTCTTTATAGTAGAAGCCAGGAAAGGCAAGGAATTACTTACTCTGTGCCTACAGAAAAGAATGCAGCCCTGTCAACTTTTGATTTCTTTTTTCTGACCAAGTAAATTTGTGTTGTTTGTGGTAATTTGCTATGGCAGCAGTAGAAAACTAAAACAACAAATAGTGCAGTAGAAAAAGGGCTAACTGATATGAACGGGCAAATCTAGAGAAAATCCAGATGGCCACTAAACGTGAAAAGGCACTTGTTTTTGTAGCCTTGGGAATGAATGGTTGTTGAGCTGAGCCAGGAGAGAAAAGAGCAGAAGGCTGAGAAGAAATGGTTGGAAAGGTATGAGGAGAACCTGTGGGTCAAATGGGTGAAGAAGGAGACCATACCCAGGCATACACTGGGTCTGCCTAGACTCAGATCAATTGTTCCCATGTGACTAGATGTATTTTTCTTCTATTCAATTGCTGCGAAATTTTTCTCAAAGCAAGCACTGGACTGCTCCCCTGATCTTTCAGCCTCTCTCTGTCGAGTAGAAATGTGTGAATCCCTGATTGATAATCTGTGAAGGGCTTGAAAAGGAATTTAAACCTGCAAAATCCTGAGCTCTCTAGGGACCTGCCTGATTCCAAGGGAATATACTGCTGCAGAAACCAATAGGAAACTGACATTCCCAGTATCCTATACTGCAAAGAAGACATGAGTGGGATTTGTCTAGTTCAGCTAGTTTATTAGGATTTCCTCTGCTTGTTTCCCCCGCCCTCAGGGGAAAAGCTGTTCACTGGATTTGGTGGGCCTGGCCCACGGGTACTCAGAAACTTGGCTAGCACCCTTCCAAGACCCCTGGTAAGGGGAACCTGGGTCGTGGGGGACGAGAAATGCTGCTCCATGTGGGCCCAAGGACAGTGCTTACAGTGCCGAGGGATCAGGACATCACCAGCTCTCAGCCCTGCTTCTCGCTTATCCTGGAAACATGTAGCCTTGGAGTAAAGCTGCTGGGGGAGAGTGGTTTGTAGAGAACTCTGGTTCTTTTGGGAAAGTCTGTCTGTAGGGCCTTCCACTAGTCTTCTGGCCTGGGCTGAGTGGCTCTTCCCTGTAGCTGTGGATGATCCCAATCTTGCATCCCCTCCTCTGTGGTCTCCTGCCTTGGGTCTCCTGGGGCTCCCCCTCTTTTTGGCTGAAGATTGGGCTGAAGCTTTGTCTTGCCTGTTACCTGAGACTGGAACCTTAGCGTTTGAGGACTCTCTCAAGCCTGGGCAGTTTTCCTCGGCCTCTGTATGAACACATGGTCTCTGAGATGAGGCCTGGGCCACCTGGCCCACCATCTTTGCCTTCATTCTTTCCTCTTTCTGAGATCTTTGTTCTGTCCTACCAGACCCATGTGGTTGAGGATGGGAAGAGGAGTGGGAGTAATAACAGTGGGAGACCTGGACAGGCTGAATTTCTGTGCTCTCAGCTTTTGGGCGATGGCAGCTTGAAGAGTCAGGGCACAGATTGGGGTGATGAGTCTGCTGTGAGGGGTGGAAGGAGAGTTTCCAAGTGCCAGGAGATGTGGAGCTCAGGGCAGGGGAGCTGCCAAATGATTGACTTGGGCCAGGGGATCTGGAAGCAGGACTCAGTTGCGGTTTCTTCAGCCTGAGTTCTATATTCCTACTCCAGTGCCAGGCCTGGATGCCAGACTGGGTGCACACCTGTGGAACAGCCTCTCCCTGGGACGGTGGGATCTCTGCCTTAGCTCCTGGGAACAGCTCTTCCCTGGATAGGCCAGGCTGGTTGGGCTCAGTTTTCAGAGCTTCAGCTAGGGTGATAGGCCAGGGTATTGGCTGCAGGGGATCTGCTGCTGGAGGGCTGGAGCCCTGAGAGATCTCTCTTTGTGGCACATTCCCCCTCACAAACTTAAGGTCAATGTGTGGATCTGGTACAGGAGCAGGGAGTGTGTTAGGGGTTGGGCCTGGGAGCTCAGTGGCCCAGCTGTTCTCTCTCTGCTCCACTGCTTCCTCCTCAGTCTTACAGTTGCCTTGGTCTTCGATAGGCTCACTTGAGTGAGACTTTGACCAAGAGTTTGGAGGTGGGCTGAGGCCCCAGAATGGAGACACAGGATCACAACAGCTTTTTTTCTGCTTCTTGTGCCCCTCAACAGGTTCAGAGTCAGAAAAGACTCCCAAGGGCCTGGTGCCATGGGGGTATTGGGGTAAGCTGGGAGTTGGGAGCTTAGAGGACAAGGAGTTCTTTCTCCTTTGTGTGCCCCCACAGCTAGCCTCAGAATCAGGCAGGACCCCCATGGGGCTAACTCTGTGGGGTTGCAGTATGAGAGCTGGATATGCGTTGGAGTCCAGAGATGGGGGCTCAGAAACCCAGGAATTCCTGGAATTCTCAGTGTCCCTCCATGCAGTTTGTGACCTACTGGGACCTCCTACAGGATTGATTTTGTGAGGTTCAAGAAGGGGAGCTAGAGACTGACTATTGTTAGGCACTGCAGACTCAGAGGTCCAGAGGCCCGTTATCTGCCCTGTGGTGTCCCACAAAGTCTTAGACTTGGACAGGACTCCCTGGGGACCCATTCCTAGAGACTCTAGCAGACAGGCTGAGGAAAGACTGGAAGATGAAACTGAATCTGCAGAGACCCAAAGATTTTCTCTATTTTGCATGCCTTTCCACAGAGTCTCGGATCCTGATGGGACACATGTAGGAATGGTGCCATAGGACCCTGGATTGAGGTCTAAGGCTGGGGGCCTAAAGGCCTCTGGGTTTTCTGAGTTTTCTCTGAATCCCCAATGGGACTTGTATCCAGATGGATCTCCCAGAGCACTGCCTCTCTGGAGTTCTGGCAGGGGGTTTGAGGGAGGACAGGGGACTGGCCTTGGAGACCCAGAGGCCTGAGGCTTTTGCCTGTGCCCCATTGTTACCAAGAAGTCCTTAGGTGTAGAAGGTCCTCCTTCAGAGCTGACTTTCTGGGATTCTGACAGCGAGTCTGGGGGTTGGTAAGGGGCTGGCATAGGGGGCTCAGAGGCTCGCAGACTCTTTTTATGCCCTGTGGTTCTCCACTGAGTCTCACAGCCAAGTGGAACTCCTAGAGGTCTGGTTTCTTGAGGCTTTGCTGTGGTGACTATAGATTGGCAAGGGGGGACCGGGATTGGAGGCTCAGAGATCTGAGGATTCTCTCTTTGCCTTGTGGCTTTCTGGAGGTCCTCTGATCCGTATAGGCCCTCTATAGGGTTGACCCACTGGAGTTTTGCCTGAGAGACTGGGGTTGGGCTGGGAACTGGCATTGCTGGCTCAGAGGCTTTGGAGCCCTCTTTTTGCACCATGGTTCTCCATGGAGGCTCAAATCTAGTCAGGATGCCTGGAAGGCTAGAGGGATATAGCAGAGAAGCAGAGAGTCCAGGATCCCATGGCACCTCCCACCACACCTCAGATGAGGGGAAAAACTTGGAGGGTCTTGTTCTTTGAAGTTCAGGTTGTGGGTGCAGGGCTTGATCCTCAGAGACTGAAGGGATTGCTCTCTGCCACATAAGCCACTGTGTGGGTACTTGAGCACCAGAATGGACTCCTTTGTGGTCTTTGGGAAAGTACTTAACATGGAGGGGTAGCGATGGGACAGAAGGGGAAGATGGAGGGGGAAGCTGCTGAGGCTTGGGGACCACCTCTTCCAGATCTTTTATAGTATGGACTTTATGGGTAGGAAGTGGGGTTGGGGAGCAGTACTGGGGAAACAGCAGGTTGGTCCTATGTAGTAAGGAAAGCTTGTTGAAGCAGACAGAAGGGCCAACAGGTAACTCCAGGGGAGAGGGGCCATCTGAGCTCAAGATAATTGCCTCCAAGGACTCACTGTGCAGAGAAGGGAGGCCCCAGAAGAACTGGCTTTTTCTCTGCTGTGGATGACCCCCTGATGCCGTTGTATGCCTCACAGGCAGGTTGGTCAGTATCTGAAAGGTGGGGAATGATCTGGATGGGCTTGGGGTCTGCATGAGTACTAGCTCTGGTATCCCTATGATCTTATGTTGGTTCCCAGAATCACAGGATGGTTGGGAGGGAGCTGTGGTGGTTTGCTCTCCAATTGGAGCTTCTTTGGGAAGAGAACATGGCTTCGATGGGTCCAGAAATATCACCTCTCCTTTCTTTTCTTCTTTCTCTTCCTCTTCCTCTTCCTCTGACTTCTGCTTCCACAGATGACCAAGAAAAGCCACGTGATACAGAAGTAATATGCCCTGGGGGATGGACAAAGGTACTATCAGACATGAAGCCTTTTCAGACACACAAGGTATGTCATGAAGCTCAGTCTCTGTTCCATATCCAGAGTGAACAGTTACTCAGCTGGCCCCATGTCTGTGGTCAAGTCACCCATCCAATGTTAATGGCCATTACCCAGCCTACATGTGGAGACTGGCATTCCTTATGCAATCCTACATCTATGGTAAGTCACTCACCTGGCTTCAAATCTAATGTCAGTGGTCAGTCACCCAGCCTCACACTTAGGGCTTATAGTCACTCACTTGGGCTCACAACCCTGTCAGTGATTCCTTACCAAAATTTACGTGGAGTGTCAACAGTCATTAGGCCTCTGCACATCTATGTCACCCACCTTGCTTTGCATCATGTCCCCAGGGTACCAGGGCTGAAGATGTCGCCAGCTTCCAAGCTGCCACCACCTCCGGATTTGCCAAACCATGAACAGGAATAATGTCACTATATTCCCTGTACTCTGGAGGCAGCTGCTGCCACAGTGTCTGCAGGCCAGGGCGTGGGTCAGCTGGCTCCAGAGAAGCCCCTGGTCGCCCTCAGCGCCTAGGAGGCCCTCTAGCAGCCAGTCCATTTTCCTCCGCCTAGTGGCAGTTTATCCTGATGTCATCACTGCATTACGGAACAAAGAACTCCCATGCCTCACATGCCTAACAGCTTTCTCCCTGAATTTAGGGTAAAAAAAATTGGCCCTAATTTATACTTTATCCAGTGAAACCAAGCTGATCCCCTTTTGTCTGTTTTAATTGCCAAGTCAGAATTATGCTTTGGGCATTGTGGTTAAGGACATGGATTCTAGCTTTAAAACTGCCTCATTTTGAACCTTTGCTCTGCCACTTTGAACCTGTGAAATCTTAGTCAAATTTAATCTTTCAGTGCCTCAGTTTTTTCACCTGTGAAATGGGAATAATATTATTACCATGTAGGGTTTTAAAAATATTTATTATTCTTGTATTACAGTTTTTCTATTTTTTTCCCCCATTGCTCTCCCCTGCCCCACCCACCCCATCCCCTCTCTCACAGTCAGTCCCCATAATGTCCATGTCCATGGGTCATTTATATTAGTTTCTTGACTAACTCTTCCCCTTCTTTCCACCTTTCTCTCCTTCCACCCTTCCCCCTTCCCTCTGGTCCCTGTCAGCCTGTTTCTTGTTTTCATGCTTCTGGTTCTGTTTTGCTTGTTTGTTTGTTTTGTTCATTAGTTTCCTGTATTAGGTGAGATCATATGATATTTGTCCTTCACTGACTGGCTTATTTCACTAAGCATAATACTCTCCAATTCCATCCATTGTTGCAAAGGGTACAAGTCCTTTTTTCAGAGACAGGGGAAGGGAGAGAGGCAGAGAGGGAAGAGACATCCATGTGTGGTTGCCTTTCACCTATCTCTAGCTACGGATCTATGGCTGGAGACCTGACTTGCAACCTGGTTATGTGCCCTGGCTGGGGAATTGAACCAGCAACCTTCGTTGGTTTGCAGGTTGGCGCCTTATCCACTATGTCACCAGCCAGGGCCAGTTGTCCCAAATTCTTTTCCCTTTGCTTGTTTCTACCCAAGACCTCCATTATGTCCTGCAGTTCCACACCCTGTCTTAGTGCATGCCTGTGGGTTGTGCATATAAGTTCTTTGATTTCACTCTTTCTTCTATTATTCTTAACTTTTTCCTGTCTATCTTGTACCCACCATTTATATTTCCTAATTCCTGCACCATTTCCCCGTTTCACCCCCTTTCCCCTCCCAGCTGATAACCCTCCCAATGATCCACATACCTATGTCTCTGGTACTATTCTGGTTGTTTGCTTGGTTTGCTTATGTTTTTATTTTTTAGGTTCTGTTGTTGATAGTTGTGAGTTTGTTGTCTTTTTAATGTGCATAATTTTGATTTTTTTCTTAAATAAGTCCCTTTACCATTTCATGTAATAAGGGTTTGGTGATGATGAACTCCTTTAGCTTTACCTTTTCTGGGAAGCACTTTATCTGCCCTTCCATTCTAAATAATAGCTTTGCTGGATTAGTAGTCTTGGTTGTAGGTCCTTGCTTTCCATCACTTTGAATACTTCTTGCCAGTCCCTGCTTTCCTGCAAAGTTCTTTTGAGAAATCAACTGATAGTCTTATGGGCACTCTTAGGTAGCTCTCTGCATTTCTCTAGTTGCTTTTAAGATTCACTTTTTTTTTTTTTTTTTTTAAGATTTTATTTATTATTTTCAGAGGGGAAAGGAGAGAGGCAGAGAGGGAGAGAGACATCAATGTATGGTTGTCTTTCACCTGCCTCAAGATTCACTTTTTTATCTTAAACCTTTGGCATTTTCATTATGATGTGTATTGTTGTGGTCCTCTTTGTGTCCAACTTGTTGGGAACTCTCTATGCTTCCTGGACTTGTATGTCTATTTCCTTAACCAAATTAGGGAAATTTTCTTTCATTATTTTTTCACATAAGTTTTCAATTTCTTGCTCTTTCTTTTCTCCTTCTGGCACATCTGTGTATGTTTAAAGTTATCCCAGAGGTTCCTAAACTTCTCATTTTGCATTCTTGGTTCTTTCTGTTCTAGTTGAATGTTTATTTCTTCCATTTGTTCCAAATTGTTGATTTGAATTCCAGCTTCCTTCCCTTCACTGTTGGTTTCCTGTAGACTTTTCTTGATTTCACTTTGTGTAACCTTTATTTCTTCCTTTATTTTTTGCTTTACTCTATGAGTTCTCTGAGCATGATGACTAGCATTTTGATAGGTTGGCTATCTCTGTTTCATTTTGTTGTTCTTCTGGGGTTTTGTTCTGTTTTCTGTTCTTTCATTTGGGCCATATGTCTTTGCCTCCACAATTTGGCAGTCTCCCTGTGTTTGTTTCTGTATATTAGGTAGAGCTGCTTTGACTCCCTGTCTTAGTAGCATGGCCTGTGTAGCAAAGGTACCTGTAAATTGTATGGAGTGAGCCTTAGGTAATCGCCAGGATGGGGCCACCTACTTTACCACTTTGTGGCTGTTTGTGGTGGGGGGCTCAGAGAGGGGACAATGGCCCTGCCTGGCTTCTGTCAATTTGCCTGGCACTTACCCCATTTTCAGTCGTTTCATGCACTTCCTGTATGTGACTGGCACTCTTCCAGTTGCTGCCCTGGGACCTGTGTATGTTCTAAGACCATGTGGATCCTTTACACAGTGAAAATCCATCAGTTTCTTCCACTATTGTGTAGGCCCTTTGACGAAAATGAGATGGTTTCTCATGCCACCCCAATCCCCCAGTTTTTACAGCCATAGGTAGTGAGGGTTTCTTCTTAGTGCTGGAACTCTAAGCTGTGCAGTGCAGCCCAGTCTTGCCTGGGTCTGGGATTGCTCACTCCCAGGGTATCCCTCCCAATTTTTAACCACCACAGAAGAATGTGCGACTGTCCTTTCCACCACTGCTGCCACTTTTCTGAACCACACTGCCTCTCCACCCTATCTCTGCAACTCCACCCCGCATACCCATCTGGATGAATGTGGCTTCTTTAAATTCTTGGTTGACAGACTTCCATATAGCTCAGTTTTTTGATGGTTCTGGTTTTACTTGTTTTTGAGATCTGGTTGTAATTCTTTCCATGGTTGCGCGAGGAGGTGAAGGGTGCCTGTGTATGCCTCCATCTTGACTAGAAATTCTAGACATACTCATACTATTTCTAGAAAGATGTATGCATGTTGGTATCAAAACAAAATAAAACAAATGGCCACCAGAGCCCTCCCTGTTCTGTCTTATGACCCAGAGCCATGTCATTACTCTTTTTATTATTTAGGGCTTAACTTGAAGTATGAATGAATGCAGGCCCTCTGGAGGTTGGGGAAGAATCTGGATGGGTCTCAGGGCCAAGAATATTGAAGAAGGGGAATCTATGGATGACCCCAAAATCTGTGTGGATAGACCATTTAATGACCTAGGCTCCCAATTCCTAGGCTTTTTCATCTCAAAGTCCTTTCCCTCTGCTCTAATCCAGCTATGGTTATTTCTGAAGCCTCATCATCAGGAGCTGCTTTGCCTTCTGAAATAACACAGTCTGACATCCTACCCTCTGACTTCAACCTTAAGATTTGTCTTAAAGATGACAATTCTTCAACTTTGTCAGGACATACATTGATTCCATTGATCCTTCCTCTTCTTCCCTGTCCGTGAACAACCTCTTGCCTTCATTTCTCCCTCCCCTTGATAGACTTCATGGTCAACATTCCAAATGCTTCTCAGTTCATTTTTTTTTTTTTTAATTTAACTTTATTGTTGTTGTATTCTCAGTTCATTCTTATTTCAACACTTCTACTTGGCAAAATCCCAACTCTGCCTCCGTCAGACCTGCCCTGTAGGAAGTGGCTCCACCCTTTTGGATAAAATCACACATATGAGCAAGCTGGTGCCACCATAAACTCATGGTCTACAACTAATGGTCAGCTCCACCATCACTTGAAAAGCATTTATTTATGAATTCTATTAAGTGCCTGCTATGTGCTAGCTACTGTTGTTTGAAGTACTTGGGATACATTGGTGATCAGAACAAGCAAAGCTCCTTGCCTGTGAAATTTACTTCATGCCTTAAAAACTCCCTCTTTGTACTAAACATCAATTCCAACCTTCTTCCCTTTCTTCAGCTGCTTTTTTCTCTGCCCCCTAGCTGATGTGTCAGACCTCCACTTTTCAGAGGAATTAGAAACCATCAGATGGGAACTTTCTATTGTCAAAAACCATTGCATATAACCTCCCTCCTTCCTGGTACAGTGAAAGGTGTCTGTCTCTCTCTCTAGGAGGCCTCCCTTGACCCTCCCAAACCAGGCTAGATGCCCTGATCCTCCCCTCCCCCACCAGCACTTTCCACACTAGATTGAGCTTTGCCTTAATTATCTGAGGGCTGGGACCTTGCTTACCAGTCCACTACTTTAACTCTAGCATCTGTTTGGTTAGTATCTGGTCAGAGCTCAGTAACTTCAGGGTTGAACTAACTAGAAATGGGCGGTATTGTTATTGAGGGGCGGGGCCTCAGGACTTGCCTCAGGCTTCCTGGGCCACCTCAGGAGGCTTCACCTCAGGACACAGAAGTCAGCCTCCTTGGCTTGAGACTAAAAGTGGGCAGTTAAATGCAGCGAGATTCAGGTAGGACTTTTCCAGACTTCCCAGGGCTGTTGCCTCCACGGGACTCTATCACCTCGCTAAAAGCGGGGCCTGTTTGGGGTGGCTGCGCTTGCGACCAGCCACAGGGCCTCCCAGAGTCCAGGAGTGGCTGCCCAACTCGCGGGTTGTTCTCCTTTTCCCTTTGCTTCCCTGTCTCTTCTCTCCCTCCTTCTTCCCTTTCTCTTCTGAAAGTGCTTTGGATAAAAAGGATGAAGAGCTTTTTTCACTGGCATTGTCCCAGAAAAAAAAAAGCAAGGGCAGGAAGGTTCATGTTAAAAGCCTACTCAGTGTCAGCCTCTGTGCACATGACCAGGTGAAAGCAGAGCTGTCTTCATAGCACTGGGGACACTGAAGCTCAGGAGGGCATGGTCATCGTGGGCCTAATCCTGGAGAAGAATCAGGGCTCATACCCTGACTGGTGTGGCTCAGTGGGTTGGGCATCAGCTCTGCAGACCAGTTCCCAGTCAGGGCGGGCACATGTGTGGGTTTTGGGCCAGGTCCCCAGGTCAGTGTTTCTCTCCATCTCTCTCTTCTCCTCTCTAAAAATAAAAAAAATCTTGAAAGAAAGGAAGGAAGGAGGGAAGGGAGAGAGAGAAAAAGGAAAGCAAGGAAGGAAGAAAGAGAGAGAAAGGAAAGAAAGATAGGAAGGAAAGAGGGAAGAAAGAAAGAAAGGAAGGGAGGGAGGGACACAGAGAGAAAGAAAGAAAAGAGAAAGGGAAAGAAAGAAAGAAGAGAAGGGGAGGGGAGGAGAGGAGAGAGGAGAGGAGGGGAAGGGAGGGGAGGAGATGAAGGAAGGGGGAAAAAAAGAAAAAAAAATGAATCAGGGCTCAGGTACAGAGGAGAAAATCAGCACCAGGAAGGTCTAAGCCCAGGCAGAGCCTGGATGGGCACTCGTTGATCATTAGCTGGGCATTCGTTGGACTATCAAGAGTCAAGGAAAGTGACAAGTGCACCATGTGGTGCTGAGAGCATGTAGGTCCTGAGGACCACAGCTGGATCAGCAGGTTGGGAAGTTCAGAGACCAAAACACACATCCCTGGAAAATTATGAGATTTAAGGATTAGCAATTGTTCATGGCCCGCAGAGAGCCTGTGCCCCAGCCAGGTCCCACCCGTATGGAGCCAGGTAACTCCAGCTGTCTTCTTCACTGTCCCAGGCTCTCTCTCTTTGGGGCTGTGACTCTTCTAGTCATCCAGAAAGTCCTTCTCCATCCCCTCCTGGGGGAAGATTTCTCTCAAAGGAAAATTCTAGTCCATGTAGAGAAAATCCACTCATTCTCATGACAGAACATTCTTCAAAGAGGGCAGTCTTTCTTATAACCAAGGATGTTTATTCTTTCCAGACAGCTTTGTTTTTTCTAATAGGTGAGTGGTATCTTCTGTTCTTGCAGTTTGGGGTATATGTTTTGGAGTCCCAGGAGTCTGGGCTTAAAGGAAGGAATCAGCTTCACCTTATATTAAGGTCCTACTTGGGCTTCTCAAAGGTGACCAGGACCCTGGAGGAAAGTTGACAGTGGCACTGCACACCCACCTCCAACCCAGCTTCATTGCTTCTGCTCATATGCCATATTTTTAAAATATTTTATTTTTTCCATAGTACTGTCATTACAAAAAAATACAAAAAAACTACTATAAAAACATTCAGGGGCTTGTCAAAGTGAGAAAATCCAAAGACCCCACCCTAGGACCTTGCTGAAGCAGTCTTCCCCTAGCTCCTGCACTATTGGGATTTTTATTACAACTGTGGGAATGGGGTGGAGTCACACAGGCATCAAAGGGCTGGGAATTTCCCACACAGCCTTCATGAAGGGTAAGAAGTAAGTAGCTTCACATTTCATAAAAATGGGATTTGGAAGTTTGGGGGTGGCTAGGCCCTGAGTTCAGAGATGTGGGGAGAAACCTGTGACCCTGAATCTCTTTCTGGGTAATTGCTGCCACCTGACCCCAAAGCCCTTTCCCTTCCTGATGAAGGCTGGGAGATAGATGCTGTCCCCCATCTTTTAACTTTAATACAGCAGGCCCCCTTCTCCATCCCTGGACACTCCTGAGGGCAACAGAGAGGACAGAACTTCCAGCTTTGGGGGGGTCTGGGTAGGGGAGCTATCAGGGAGGTTGCTGAGGGCCCTGTTCACCTCCCCGCCCCAAGTGAAAAGTGTCTCGTGCTCAATGGCCTGGTTCACGTGTTATGGACCTTCTATCTATCTCAACCCTGGAGAGGCACAGATAGCTCTAGGTGAGTGCTTTGTGAGTATGAATATGTGTGCAATAACTTTGGACACTGCAGACCTGGAGGTGGAGGTGGGGGTGGGGTGGGAAATCAATGTCCTTTCTATCCCCTTCCTCCCCCATAGGAGGAAGCTGAAGGGAAGGGAGAGGAGGTATTAGCAAAGCTGAGAGGGGAAAGAGGGCATGCTATGTACAGGCGTGGACAGGGAATCTCTATATCTTCAAGTAGCACTCGGGTCACTCTCCAGCTACTGGAGTGGAAACTGGATTCAAAGCTAGTGATATGAAAATTGACCCCTGGTCTGGGCTAGTTCTCCCCACCTCCCTCCCACTCCCCCAAAGCAGCCCAGCTCTGAAAGGGGTCAGGGACAGGTACATTTTCCTGAAAACCAATGAGTTGTTTTTTTTTGTTTTTTGTTTGTTTGTTTTGCATTTTAGAAAAAGTTGCCAGTGTCCAGGGAACATCAAGTTGGGTGCATATTGATTAGGGTGAGTGTGGGGATATTGCTGTGGTAGACTCTGGGCTGGCTGGGGCAGAGCCTAGGAACAGGGAAGGTGCTGCCTAAGGATCTGTCGTGTCTGTGGGGTTAATCTGTCTGGGAAGCGAACTTTGAATTCAACAATGAGATCTCCCCGCTGGGTGGGCACCTTGGGGAAAGGAAGGCCCTCCCCACGGAGTCTCTTCACCGTGCCTGGCTTGATGACATCATTGCAGGGCAAAGGGATTACTCGGCCATCAATGGTGGGAATGTTCACGGTACAGCCACACAGCGCCTGGGGAAAATGAGGCACAGAGTAAGGAAAAGGTGGGTAGAGTGACTGGGGAGAGAGAAAAAGATTAAAGTGGGAAAAAGAATGTCCCTATCCTCCCCGCTCACCACACATGCAACCCGACCCAGGCCGCACCTCCTTGAGGCTAATCAGGGCGCTGTAGAGCACGTTGGTACCGTCTCGGCGGAAGTGTGCATGGGGCTTGTCTTTGAGCACAAACACTATGTCAGCGGGGATGTTGTCAGGTGTGGCATCACCCTCTTTGGGAAAGGTGATCTTGGTGCCTTCCTTCCAGCCACGCTTGATGACAATATGCAGGATCTTGTCCTCAGTGCGCACAGTTCGCCCATCAGGGTTGAGGCGCCGCCTTGTGATCTTCATACGTTTGGTGGAGCCATGGTAGATCTCCTCTAGGGACACCCGCAGCTCATGCACCACAGGTGGGTCCTGCACCTTGCGCCGAGGGTACAGAGGTTTTGGAGCTCGCCTTGGACCCCTACTCAGCCCATTGAAGCCAAAGCGGCCAAAGGCGCCAAATGGGTCCTCATCATTATCCACATCCATGTCATCTGGATCAAAACCACTGAAGGGTCGAGTGGAGCGATTGCTGGCAAAGAAGATATCGAAGGGGTTGGAGCCACCAAAGAAAGAGGCAAAGGTGGCATGGGGGTCCCCATGGAAGGTGTAGTGAAAGGAGCCACTAGAGCCACCTGATGAACCACCGCCAGTCTTCAGGCCTAGAGGGAGGAGAAGTTAGGGACAGTGTGGCAGGTCCAGGCCCCACCCCAGTCTCCTGTCCCTGCCCTCTAGCTCCCACCTCGTGGTCCTAGGGAAAGAAGAAATCTTTAACTCCCAAAGAGAGGACTGGCTTAATGGAGGAAGAAAAGTCTGGTGAAATTAATTTTTACTCTTAATTATAAATGTTTAATAAAGCATATCTTGAGGTTTAAAGAGGCTGAGTTATCCAATAGGTGGAAAAGCTAAGACTAAAAGTCCTAGAGGATGTGACTTCCAGTCCTGTAGTCTCTCATGTACCCATGGCCCAAAGATATCTCACAAAGCGTTGAGTGGCTGGTGTGGGGTCACATTACAAGTCATGTCTGGCTCTTAAGTTTTTGCTTATCTCCAAAGACACAGAGGTCAAGAGGCAATAGGATAAGATTTGACGACACAGGGGGCTAGTATGTGACCTGTCCCAAATCAGGTGAGGATATAATCCAGGAGGAGGCTCACTGTCACTCTGCTTCTAGCATAGTTTCTTCTTTCCCTGACTTCAGACCAAATGGGAAATGAGGGCCCCCCAAAGCAGGAAAACTCATTAGCTTGGAGGTGCGGAGCTACTTCTCTAGAAAAAGTTTTCAAATGCTTTGTTTCCATGCTCAGGGCTCACAGTGTTGCACAGCTCTAGGGGGGGCACCATTCACACGCTGGATAGACAGACTCCAATGGGAATGGAGCTCCCTGGAGTTATATAACACCCAGCCCTACACTTCATACTTAATGTCGGAGCAGTCAAAATGTGTGAATGAGCTGGCACATTGTGGGTGGTGGCCCCAGTTGCTCTCTCTGAAGTCAGGTCCTGTCTAAGGGGCTCAGGTTCCTGGAGGCAGCCTTAATGGAGGGATGGTAGTGGGGGTAATGGGAACAGTACTGGGCATAGGAAGGAGTGAGACAGGAGGCTAACACTGAGAATTGATCTAGAATATGTAGACTTAGGATGGGGCTCAAGATAGAGAAGGGACTCTCTGAATCCCTTTATCTAGAATTTCAATTGGCTGTGGAAGCCTGAGTCTACATTAGCCTTTTATTTCTGGAACCACAAGGGCAGATTTGGATTTCATTAGAGAGGCCACATGGCAGACTATTCAAACTCCTGGCAGCTGCCTTTCACCCCTTCCTTAAGTCAGGGTCTGTTCTTTTCTTCTGTTGAGATCTGATTATCAGGTGAGTTCAAGAAGCTTGGCAGTGCTCAGTGCAAGAGGGAGGGCAGTTTCTCTGTAGGGATTCCTGCGGAACCACTCCCACCCCCTTTTCAAGCTAAGAACATCTTGTCCCCAGCTAGGGCTGAGCACGGAGTCTGTGTGCACAACTATTCTCTCTGTGTTGGGAAGGAGGCAGGGCTGGCAGGAATATAACCCACATTTCCAAGGCGGCTTTTCCCTCCCCCAGATTCTGGATATCTCCTTAAGGTTGTGCTGCGTCCTCTGGAGCCCTCCTGGGAATGCAAATCTGTTTTAGAACCCGGGGTCTGGGCCTAGAGGCTGAGCTTTGCCCTTCACTTAGGCTTGGCTGTGCAGGAGGGGTGAAGTTTCTAGGTAGCACTCTCAGCTCCCACCTTTTTCCGGAACAAAGGTGAGACCAAGTGGAAGAATGAGTGCAATTCCTAGAGAAGTCACATGGTGGCATGGTGTCTGCACAGTTCCCCCTTACCCTACCTCTACTTTTCTCATTCCTCCATCCCAGAAGAAAAAAATATTTTAGCTGAGAAAATACTGGGAATTCCAGAAGATGTCTGATGAATCTTGGAGTCTGCAAGTTTAATAGGTGAGCAGGAAAAAAAAAATGGAAGAAACTAATGGCATGGAGAATAAGAAGAGGGGGCTGGGAAGATTGGGTTACTCAAAGGATAACAGCATGGCACACAAAGCAAGGAGGAGAGGAAAAGAATATTATTTGAGTGCCTACCCTACCCTGTATCAGGTACAGTACATATGGTTAGCCTATCTAATTTGAAGTTACAGTGGAGAAAGCAAGGGGGAGAATGTGAAAGAAAGGTAGATGCAGTTAAGAAGGACAGATCCTCCCGGGAAGGAGAGTCCTCAGCTGTGACTATCTCTCTTAATATAGCCTGACAGGTGCCTGTGGCTGGCGGGTGGCAGGCAGCCCTGAGGGGCAGGCCCAGAATTAGCAGCTACATCATGCCAGTGGGATGTGCTGGGAGGGGCCGCCCTCTCAGAAGCTTTATTTGGGCCTTTCCTGCCACCCTGTGCGTGGCCACCAGCTACCCCAGGGAAAGGGTAAGATGCCAGTAGCAGTTTTCCTTCCACCAGTGGATCCCTGCCACTTCCTTAGGGAGCAAAGCTCCTCTCTGTTCTGATGGCGTAAAGTGGACAGGGAGGGAGCAGGAAAAGGGAAACCATCTCTTTAACTCAGTGCTTCAGTAGTTAATTGCCAGGCTGCTTAAGGGTCAAACTTTTATGCTGATGAAACTAAATGCTCTGTCCTTCAAGAACCACACGCTCCCTTTTCCCTAACCTTCCTCATCAGCCAATGAAGCAGCAGGGACTTCAGGCAGGACTAATAAGGCTGGGAGGGAAAAATGGGAGGGGAAGGCCTCTGGTTCTAGCTTCAGAACCAGAAGGCTCTCTAAGGCCTGAACTTAAGCAGGGAGAAGGGCAGAGAGAGGTGGGGAGAACTATGGTAAGCTGGCAGGGTAGTGGGTGGTCTCTTCTCTCCTTTGGGTGTATTAGGAATAATTGCCCCCTTCACCCCTTCCTCAGTCTCCAGTTCCCTGCTATAAGAACTGGATCACTCAGGACCCCAGGCAAGGACAGGGGCCCAATATCGGGTTGGAGCACTGCTCTCTTACCTTCCTCTCCATACTGGTCGTACAGGCCTCGTTTCTTAGGATCACTCAGCACATCATAGGCCTCTGCAATTTCCTTAAACTTCTCCTCAGCATTGGGTTCTTTGTTCTTGTCTGGGTGGTACTTCAAGGCCATCTTCCGATAGGCTTTCTTGATTTCATCCTCATTGGCTCCCGATGGGATCCCAAGAATTTTGTAATAATCCTTTCCCATCACAGCCACTGGACCGGCACTGGTCTCCTTGTTTCTGAAAGAAATCCAGGGCCAATCCTTGATGCCTCTGCTCCCTTCTGCTTCAGCCCTATTGCTGATGATCCTGCAATCTCTAAAAGTCACTGTGTAACTTTCAGCAGGTCATGCCTTTTCTGTGGGCCTCTGTCTCCCCATCAGTAAATGGAAAGGTTTGGACTAGATGATCTCTTCCAGCCCTGACATTCTAGGTTTCTGTGATTTTTTCCCCTCAGTTCCTGGGTTTTCCCAGCAGGAACTGGGGGCTGTGGCCCACTTCTTAGAGCTCAGCTAAGGCCCACGTCCTTGGACCAGACTGAGGATCCCTGAAAGGCCCTGCTGAGTGAGGTGGCACCATGGACTGATAGACCCACACACAGAAGCTGGCGAAGATCAATGTACCGGGTGAGGTCACCTGCGTATCGTGGTCTCCTACGCCATTGCTCAGGCATGGTGCCCAGGCTAAGGGCAGCTGGGGCAATGGCCTAGGACTGGGGACTGGCCTGGGTCTTCTGCCAGCTGCCCTGGCCAGGCAGGCTGAGTCAGAGTGTGGGTGCCTGGAGTCCTCTCTGCCACCGGAGACCCCAGGCCTCCTTGCCCTTGATCCCTGGACAATGCTAAGTCTCACATGTGACTCAGGTCAGAGGATGACTCACAGCCTTTGGAAACTGCCATTTCTAACTCCCTCATTAGTAGGGGGTGGGACTGTTCTTTACTCAACCAGGGCAACAATTCCCTTTACTCATTTCCCAGTGTCTACACACAACACCGTGTAAAGACATGTCTGTGCCACCTAAGCAACAGTCTTAGTGAACAAAAGCATCCTGATGGTAGGGCCTTTTTTAACCTTGGTTGTTAGGAGACGATTGGGCACTACCCACCATTTCCTTAATGCCATCCCAACTAGTCTCTCCCTCTCATCTGCCCAGTGGTTTAGGATCTGGGCCAGTGCCAGACCCACACTCCTCTGAGTCCCTTCTAAGCTGGATGCAGGGGCATTTGTTATGTGAGAGAGAAAAATAAGGATCTAATTCCTCCATGCTATTCTCCTACCACCAATGTCTCTATGGTGTATATGAAGGGAAGGAGACCTTTCTGTATCTAGAGCTATTTAGGAGAATGGCCAGAAGCCATTCTTCAGCCCTTTGGAGATTTGGCCAACCCCTGCCAAATCTCAGAGAATCAGAGTCTTTCTAGCAATGTCCTGGGCTGGCAGCCACAGCTAATGCCTGCTTTTCTGCCTCTGACTACTTCAGCTAGGGGTACAGGGTGTCTTGGCAGGAATGAGGGCTGTAAATGGTAAGAGGAGGCCTCAAGCCTCCAGAAAGGTAGGAAGAGTGGTCCTAGCTCCTGCCCCCACAGGGCCTGTTGCAGGTGGCTGACTTGACTCATAGTTCTGGGAGTCACCTCACTCTGACGAAAAGAAGGCTCTAAAAGGCAGGTCCTCCCCTTCTCCCCCTACCAGCATGTCATGCCTGGTGGGGGAGGCTGGGGATGGAGGAGGCAGAGAAGAAAGAGCATCTGGGGGAGGGCAGCCATATCCGGAAGCAGCAGTAAAAGCCGTCTGAAAGGGAGCTGGGGGTGGTCTGCCATCTCTGCCTCGGCCCACACCTTCTCCCCCCCTCCCACCCCCGGGTCTGGGAAGTAGTCCTAACACACCAAGAGGGTGCCCCCAGAGAACTATAGCAGCTTCTAGGCAGAGTGCAAATGAAAGACTTGCCAATTCTCCCACCCTCCTCTTGCTGTCCCTGCATTACCCTTCCATGCAGCCAGCTTCCTCCTTGGCACCCACCTGCTAACTGTTCTAGACCTATAATACACTTGCCTTCACAGACAGGGCAATCTGTTTGAGGAACTGCCCTTTTTGTCCTTCTTTCCTCCCTCCCTCCCCTACCCAAAAGCCACGCGTTGGAATGACAAAGGAGCCCCATGGCATGGCACTGCCTTTGATGGAGAAGAATGAGGAGGATGTTAATGCAGAGGCAGGAATGAAAAAGGAGAAATGGCAAGGGACTGGTATAGGGAGGGCAGATGGTTGATACAGAAAATGAAGTACTGCGCCGGCCTGCAAACCCAAAGGTCGCAGGTTCGATTCCCCAGCCAGGGCACATAACAAGGTTGCAAGCCAGGTCTTCAGTCAGGTCTGTGGCTGGAGGCAGGTGAAACGCAACCATACATTGATGTTTCTCTCCCTCTCTGTCTCTCTCCCTTCCCCTCTTTCTAAAAAATTAATGAAATAAAATCTTAAAAAAAAAAAAAATGGAAGTACTGATGGTTGGGGATGAGATAGAAGTGGAAATGACTGAGGTAGAAAATGGGTTGCCAGTAGTTGAGAGAGAGGTGCAGAGAGTTAAAATACTGGAGACATTTGTGGAGAATGGGTGGATGCCTGAAGGGTTTGGTATAGAAGGTGAATGACAAAGGGTATACTCCATTCACATGAAGGGGTGAGGTAGCAGGCTCTTAGATGTAATGGGGATGAGATGAGGATGAGATGGAGGAAGCAAGTAGGCAATGGAGGGGAATGATATGTGGAGAAATTGACTTGGTATGGTATGAGTGCCATTCTCCAGAGGGACTTACCGAAACTTTACAAACCCATTCAGCGTCCACGCTCGAAGTTTTAAGGGCTCCAGCTGAATTTTAAACATCAAGCTGGCTAAGAAGTCTTCTCCCCAGAAGTGTGGGAAGCTCCGGAAAGCTCCTCGGGCCTGCAGTGGGGGTGCTGATGGGGATGGGCAGGAGAGCACTGTGCGCTTAAACATGCCCAGCCCAGCCCCTCACCTCTGATTGCTCCACTGGAGCCTGCTTGCAAAGCTGCAGCTCTGGAAGTCACTTCCTCAGGTTCTCAGAGGCACTTGCCCAGCAAGGCCTGTCCAGTGCAGCGAGAGCTGGACCTGATTCCCAGGTGTGGAGTGAAGTGATAAGGTCCAGAGGCCACCTGCTGTCAGGTGCAGCAATGTCTGGCTGATTGTGAATGGCTGTATGATAGTGTGAAGATAAGGCTGGCGGTGCGAGCGTGTGCTGTGAGTGGCAGCGTGTGTACCTGTGACAGGTGCAATTGTCTGTAAGGGCCTGAGAGGCACTGAGCTTCTTTCTCTCTTTTTCTCCTTTTCTCTCTCTCTCTCTCTCAGGAGGACCCGACCCCAAGCCCCAAGAACCTACTCAATGAAGTCACTAACGGGGCGTCTCCTCCCTCACAGATGGGCGGGGAGGGGCGGGGCAGAGCCTCGCCCCGCTGGGACAAAAGGCTCAGAAAAGAGAGGAAAGAGGAGAGGAAAGAGGAGAGAGGAGGGGGCCCGGGCGGGGGAGGGGGTCAGTGATGTCACCGGTGCTGGGTGGCTGGGCCAGCCCGGAACCGCCTCCGCCAGGCGAAACCCAATCCGACCCGGCTAGACCCGATCCTTCCCTGGCTTAGACACTGACTGCCCCCTGTAAGAGGGTCGCGGACAACGAGTACCTTGCAGAGTCCAAGTCCCCGCACCCCCATGGCAGAAGAGCCGATGGGCCCTCAGTGTCCCAACCCCCTGACACCAGGATCTCTGGCTTCGCTACGCCCACACTCCCAGGACCCCCGAGTCCTAGCTCGGCACCCTCACCGGTGAGGAGCTGCGGGTGCCTCCGCGGTCCGTCAGACAGCCGCTGCCCCCTCCCCCAGCTCCGGCTCCGCTGCCTCCACTCTGGACAGGAGTCGCCTGCCCGCCGGCCGCAGAAAGCGGGCCGGGGAACCCGCCCCCACGGCTCCGCCCCCTCACTGCCTATTGCTCCATCTGGCCGTCACTCAGCTCAACCTCTGTTGTAATTGGGCAGCTTTCTACGAGAGGCTTGGTGATAGCCGCCCATTCTCCCTCTCTGTCACCCGGCCACACGCGCACAAATTCCTGGCAGTGATTGGTGTGAGTCTGATTGGTGGATTCCGAGATCAATCAAACACACCTCTTCGTTATTTCGTCGTGTCATTGGTGAAAGGGACAGAGGGCGGCAACTCCGCTCGCCCTTTGATTTTATTGGTTGGCCTGTGGGCTCAGACCCGAGCGAGGTGGAGTGCACAACTATATTAGTCCAATCTCCGGTTTGGGAAGGTGGGACGTACTGGCCACCGCTGGAATCCCGGGAGAACCTTCTGGAACCCGTGCAATGTCAAAGGAAGCCTTAAAGGAAAACTGCGCCCACCAGTTGGCGGTGACTGTGGACATTCTTTCCTCTCATTATTTAGGAGGGTGGGAGAGAGTAGTGCACTTGGGTGGCGTGGTCCCTTGGCTAGGGTCAAAGGGTCACACCCCTTCTTAACCTGTCTTCCACTGAATTGTGAACTGACTTCAACCTGACCTGATTTAGCTTTACCTTACCTGGACCGGGAGGTGACCTGAAGTGACCTAACTGAATTTCAAAATAGTCCCCGGCAGACTGCAGAGTTTAAGTGCCCTTATGCTCTTTCCTTTGTAACCTGGTAGTTCTCCCCAGGTTTAACACCTCCATGAGTTTCCTTTTCATTCTGTATAATCTCCACATCCCAGATCCCTCATTAGTAGCTCCTTCTCAGCAAGCCCCATTAAAATTCTATATAATCTTCCATCCTCCTTCCCCTTTGAGTTCCTACATTTTAGCGCCTTCCCCCGCCCCCCTGCCTCCCTGTAGCTTTTCCCTCTTCTTGGTCCCATATGATTGCCAATCTTTCCCCTACCATCTTCTGGTTTATCCTATTGTTAATCCTTTCTGCTCCCATGATCTCTCCTATCCTAGTCACCCCTCCCGCCCCCCTTAACCCTTCATCTCAGCTCCACATGATCTCCTTTCTTAACACCCTCAGAATCTCCCATCTCAGTCTCACCCCACCCCCACTCCCTATTAAATCTCAACCCAGTGTCCCCGCTGTTCAGAGCAGGCAGGGCTGCGGAGGCGGTCACCAGCGGAAGCCGACGCTTGAGCAGACACGGTGCCTGGTGCCTGGCGCCCACGTCACTGTCTCCCAGGCCCATCTGTTCTAAAGGCAACGGAGGGCGGGGGGAGTGGGGAGGGGGTAACCTTCGGGTGAAGAGGGGGAAGGAATTCTTGGAGGGTTTGAGGACAAAGGGCCATAGCAGAAGCCCTCACTTCTCTTTCTTTGCCATTTTTTCAGAGACAGAGTTTGGACACTCGTGAGGTCATGCAAACTGGATAGAGCTGGAAACAGGCTTGTAGAAAATCAGTATCTAGGCTACAGAGCAAAGCAGGGCATACAAAGGGCCTAGGGGTCCTGAGGTCAGGCCTGCATAGTCTTTATCACCTGCCTTCTTTCTAGTGCTCACTATTGGGATCCCAGGTGTAAAGGGGTATGAGGTGTGAAGAAAGGAAGTGTGGTAAGAGGAGGATGGAGAGGGTTTGGGGGATGGGGAGAGAAGGGAGGGAAGATGGGGTAAGGGGGATGAGAAGTGGAGGGGAGGAGAGACGGGGTAAGAGGTAAGGAAGGGAGAAGATGAGAAAAGTAGAAGGGATAGGAGATGGGGTGAGCAGCAAAAGGATGGGAAAGATATGGAGTGAGGAAGAATGGGGGAGGGAGGAATGGTGAGGTCATGAGGGAATGGAATAGTGTGATGTGGAAGTGGGCAAAGTAGGTTAAGGGGGCCCAGGACTGGTGCTGGCTCCTTAGATCTGGGGGCTCTCTCCTACTTCCAGATACATGGGGGCCTGGTTTGTGGGCTCTGCTCCCTCCTGTTTCAGTTGTGTATTTTGCCTCCTCTAGCCTTGCCTGTGCCAACATGGAGGCAGAAAGTTTAGTCAATGGCTCTTAACCTAGTCCCTGCCTATACTAAAATGTAGGCTTAGAACTTTAAGGGTGCAGGGCTATGCTTCAGGTATTGGTGGCTTGGGCTCTGTTGTCTGCTGGGTTCGCTATTGCTGCCCTCTGGACGTCAGGTGTGTGTGTGAAGAATCAGGGTGATGCGTAGGGTAGAAGAATGTAGGCTCTGGAGGCAGACTGTTGACCTGTGAGGCCCCACCCGTGCCTCATTTCCTTCTTTGTAAAATGGGAATATACAACACCAGTACATCATAGGGTTGTTGTGAGGGTTAATTAAGGTGACTCGTAATACACCTAGTTCTGAGCTTGGCATGTACGTAGTTAGTGCTTACAAAGTTAACTGTTACTCTGAATGTTCACAGATGATCTGGGTGTGTGAGTGCATCTGTAAATGTTTGATTCTGATTGGGAGTTATTTGTGCTGCTATGTTTGTAATGCAATTGTGAAAGTGTACTTGTGTAATTATTTTTGTGTGGTAGTGTGCCTGATTGTGTTATTTGCCGTGGATGTGTGATTTTGTATTAGTGTATATATGTGATTAAATGACTTTAGGCCTGAATCGACATGACAGAGTGGATGAAGTGTGGCTTCATGGCCACTGACATACTGACATCGTGTCTACGGGTATGCATGCATGTATGATCACGTCAGTTGCAAACAACCCCCTCACGCTCCCTCTCCATGGAGATGTTATAATCCTAGGTGTCCCTCATTTCCTCACCCTGAAAGAACCGGAACCTGGGGGCTTGGGTGGGAGTGGGTGCCAGTGAGGAGGTATGTAGACAGGACCACATGTTCCCTCCCAGACTGTGTATGGGAGGGGGAGCCCCCCATGGTGCACATATTCTGAAGGCTCCAGAGGAAGTGTTCCCCTCCAGCTCATTCTCAGATCCCTGTCTTGTCTCCATGGCAGCAGTTGCCAAGCACTCCCACGGTTGCTAAGGTCTGGGTGTGGGAGGCTGCCAGGCACTGTTGCCAGTAGAAACAGAGAATCCTTGGGGAAAGGAAGGCTACTCCCACAGCTCCCAATTCTCTGCAATGACAGAACTAACCCTTGGACCTCTCCTGTCCCCAAGTTGTACTTATGATTTGTATGTGACAGTACTAAAGTTGGTGGATGGGGGGCCTTAACAGGAAGCTGGAACTGGAATACCAAGATCTCCCTTCTGAGGAGAAAGGGGGTTCTACCTTGCCTATTACTATTGTTAAAGTTGAGTGGCCCTTAGAAATTAATGACTACCTCATTTTGTCCTCCATACCTTATCTGTCTCCCCTGACAACATATCTGCTTGAGTTCCCAAGTGGCTGGTGCTTATTACCTAATGCTTCCACCTGGTATAAGAATGCTACATTGACCCCATTACCCTGGATGCAGACTGACTTCTTCCCGAGGTCAGTCTCTTAGCATCTCACCTGGATACATACTTAGTGCTGACACCTGAACCCAGACTTCAGTCGCCTCTGAGTCCCAACTTTGGCCTCAGCCTAAGACATTGATTGACCTCAGTCTTGAACCAGACCATTTCCCAAACCCAGCCTAAGCCTAAGCCTAAGCCCTCCTCCTAGGCTTGGATCAATCCTCATCTTGATTACAGATACTTGAATTCATCTGAAGATTCAGTTCTGATCTTGTACTCTGATCGAACACTTAATAGTGATCTAGCTCCCTGGCACTCACCTAGCATCTCCCTGAATGTTGAACCCACACTGACCAGTAACTTAAAGGCTCAAAGGGGTCATTTCTTGCATTGGGGTGGGAGGACATTGCTACGGACGACCAGCAGAGGGCGCGCAACATCAGGTTCTGGAGGCAAGCTTCACAGAGCCAACCTGGAAAGGGGAGATCAGGAGTATTGAGACCTTGGATCTTTCATTTCAGGTTAGGACCCAGAGTTGCAGGTGCGACAGATGGTCTAAAGTGTTGAACTAAATAAAGTTCTTAACCCAGTGATGCTGATGCTTTAGGGGTCATGTGGGTTTGTACAATCTCGGATCTCCCTACAGCTCAGCTAGGCTCAGGGCTGGGCACTCTCCAGAAGGTCCTTAATCATTTACAGGCATCATAGATCTCAAGGCATCCCCCCGCCCCCAGTACTTCTATCATATGCTTATACATCATCATTACCTTCCCTGGTATCCAGTTATCTTATGGTTCTGCTGAGCAGAAATCTGCCTCTACTCCACCTTTGGTCTTAGCTCCATGCTTAAGGTCATATTGACCTTTAGGTCCCGTCTGCCACATATTTGCCTCTGTATCCCTCATGTCTGCTTGCTCCTCCTGGAGGTGACTATTCCTCAGGCCTTCATGGGTTCTTCTGCTTTGTTCTGTTCCAGTACTAAGACCATGCTTCTCTGTTTGGGTTTCAGTTTGTGGAGCCTGATTTCACTCTTGGATTAGCTTAGCTTTTTCCTGGCATGTCAGTGCAGTGTACAGCTGAGCCAGCCTGCTCCCTCCTCTGACTCTGAACTTGTGCTTTCGGTAGCCACCTCCTACTCTTCACCCACAGCAAGTGAAGACTCTAACTTCTTTTCTTTCTGAGTTGCTAAATCACATCTTGTCCATTGGTACCTGTTGTGATGTTGAAAGAAGTATTATATTTACTTTAAAAAGAACTTGAAATAAAAAAAAACATTTGGGACTACCTTCTGAGTTTCAGGGCCACCCCTGGGTTTAGAAACCTCTGTACTTGATGCTTACTTAAAGGTGGGGTAAGGAGGAAATGAAGTCTTCACTTTGGCAGCACATAGAAGGAGGACCAAAAAAACCCTAGAATTTATTAAAAATTGTGCATTTATTCTTACATGTTTAAATTTTAGTCACCTCAAAGTACCCTCCATTTGACCCAATACATCTATTAGGACTTTTTTTCACTGCTCAAAACAAGGTTTGAACTCACTGATTTTTATGCCTTTTAGCACTTCTGCTGTTTTTTTGTTTCAACTCTAGCACATTGACAAAACATTTCTCTTTGAGGACTTTTTCGTTCAGGGAAACAAACAAAAAAAGTTGCTTGGGGGAGATTGGGAGGGGCACAGGGATCAGGCTTTTTCCCCCAAAAAAAACTGCTGAACATTCAGTACTGTGTGGGCAGGTGCACTCTTAAATGTCCCATCTTGAAATGTGCAAACATGCTGAGTCTTGAAAAAAGGTCACTGAAACCAAATGCAGTTTCTCACAACAATACCGGCTGGTACACTGATACAGTTGGTTTCCTAGAACATTCATTTAGAGGGGGAAGCCTGTACTATAAAGGGCCTGCCCTCCAGAAGATAGTTCCATTTTTTGGAAGGTGTTCCCCCCTTGTATATTAAAATTGAAATGATACAAAGATTAGCATGGTCCCTGTGTAAGGATGATATGGAAATTTGTGACATAGTCAATATTTTGTTTTTGATAAATAGTAAAATATAAGATTGTAAAGTGAACATATGCATGAATAAATTAGTATGCTACATATACCCCCAAAAATAGAGACTGAAGATTTCCCGCTGGCTTGGCTGTGACTTCAGCACTGTGGACAGAGGCCATTGGAAGTAGCCTAGCTATGCCTGCCTGGGTCTGTGGATGGGTGGAAGATGATATGCACATAGCCTTCAGATGGGGCCAGAAATCCTTGCTGCTCACTCAATACCTTAAAGTGTATTAAAGTTCTTCCCTCTCATCAAATTCATTCTATCCTCATTCAACAATCAGCCCAAGAAGCAGATAGAAAAGGGACTCTTTTTCTAGATTTTTACAGTTGAGGAAACAGGTTCAGCAAAGTTGAACTTCAAGTAACCCTTTGGGTGAAGTGAGACAGAGAACACATTATTCCATGTTTAACAAATTTAGCAGCTGCTGTTTCCCTCAGGGCAATGACTTTCCCTAGAGATAAAGAGCAGTGCACTTGAACCAAAGCACAAGAGGGTGGATAGAAGTTCGGATCCGAGGCTCTAGTCAGCCCCAGGAACAAGTGGCAGTTGGTAGAAGGAACAGTTCTGATCTGGGAGGGTCTAAAGTTCCAGTCATTACTGCTGGACTGAGGGTGGGGAAATATTGTCATTAGGGTCCACAGAGGCTCAAGCTATTATGCCTCTTTTTTTCTGTCCTAATGCTTGGCTTCACTGAACCTGGAGGCAAGGAAAAAATGTAGGATGTTTTTAAGATGCCTTTGAGCCTGACACACCTCCCATGGGAAGACTCAGGGAGAAGGGGTATGAAGCCCTGTGAGTGAATGGGGTGAGTTGTGCAGCTGGCAAGAAATCTGTGACATGGCTATAGGCCTGGCTACTTTTGTATATTTATTCCAAGTAGAAAGCGGAGGTGCTAGACCACACAGCAGCCATTTCCTTGAGGTGTATTTTTGACAGAGGCCATTGGCTGAAGCTCCAGTTATGCCTAAAATTGTGGGTGGGTTAAGAACGTGGGTACTGCAGCCAGATTACCTGGTTCCTCTACTTCCTAGTTATGTGACTGTATAACCTTGAGAAACTTTTATCCTCTCTGTTCCTCACTTTTCTCATCTGTAATACAAATTTCATGGGGTTGTTTTGAAGATGAACTCATTACTTTATGTAAAGCACTTAGAACTTCCCAGTGCATACTAAGTAATCAAAAATGTTAAACAAGGCCCTGGCTGGTGGCACAGTGGATAAGGCGCCAGCCTGCAAACCCAAAGGTTGCTAGTTCGATTCCCCAGCCAGGGCACATAACCAGGTTGCAAGCCAGGTCTCCAGCCAGGTCCTTAGCTGGAGGCAGGTGAAAGGCAACCATACATTGATGCTTCTTTCCCTTTCTTCCTTCCTCCCTGCCCTCCTCTCTGAAGATAATGAATAAAAACTTTTTAAAAAGTCTTACGTAATTATTTGTATTTGGGACCCCTATGGGTTAGAGGTAGAGTATCTGCCTCTGAGCCATAGTCTAGAGATGCTTTCCTGCTACAGGTACTAGCTTTGTTCTTACTAGGTAAAAGGGGTTAGTGAAAATTCCATAGTCCTCCAAAAGCTTCTCCAGACTGTAGTTTACCCAACCCTATTATATCACATTAAAACAACTATAAAAAATGGGTAGGAAACTCTCAGACCAAGGGGGGCCCAGAAGACCAGGAGAAAACAAATCAACTAGCTTCCCTAACTTGTAGCTCAGCTGGAACTGGGAAAAGTGTCTTAAATGGGCCCCTGGTGGTAAGGGTGGGGCAATACATAGACAGGCTTAGAGGCCTTACCTTTTCCTCAATTTCTCTAAAAAGTCTGGTACCTCTCTTTGGTACCTCCATTTCTGCTCTGTGTTGGTGATGGAACACCCACCTTCTACTCCCACCAATCACTTGATTCTTGGGAAGGTCAGTACCAAGAAAGCTATTGAAAGAGCCATAGGGTATTGTGTTCTTCTTGGAAGCTATAGCTTCCCTATTTTGATTATCTTAGACTCAGACTCAGGAAATGGCTGACAGGAAATTATACAGAAACTCACCTGATGGTCCAAACAATAGGAAGCAGGAAGTTGAAATAACATCACAATCTCTTTATTATGATTTCTACTGTGCCCAGCCTTTGGGAGCATCAGCTCCTTCTGGAGTGAAGGCTGAGCCATGGGGAGGAGCGTGCAGCTGGAATGATGGGAAGACAGGACTTGAGCATGTTCCTCTCAGCTTACTGTCAAGTTACCTTACTCAGAAAAGCACGTAGGAAAGGCATGAGGGACCATAGGGCATTGGATCCTCCATTGCTACTGAGTACTTTCAGAACCCCCCTCACAAGTCTGGGTTTGGCTGGGAGACAGAGCATAGGCCATCTCTTGAAGGAAGTTAAGCTTGAAGTCCTGTGTTTCACCACAAATATGGAAAGGTCTTGCTACCTATATCTTATTCATATCTATGGTCATGCCAACCCATTCCAGACACATTGTGATTTGGCTTCTTAGTCATTGGCCCAGACCGAACCTGACACCCTCTCCATGATCGCATCATCAGGATATGTGGCCCAGAAGGAAGATTCTCCTTAATGCTAGTTGGGTCTAGTGGAAATTCCATAACCTGTTTTTTGTTTTTTCCTTCCAAGGTTGCCAAAAGCAGTGGCCCCAGGAAAGCAGCTGGAAAGTACCCAGTCCCACCCCTCTTGGGCTGAGCTGTCAGGAACAAGCATGATACATTAATATCCCTCACTCAGTGAGATCTCTGTTGTCTAGGCTACAAGCAGGGGCTCAGAGAGATCTTGGGCAAATTCAAACTAAGTGGCATGAAGAAGTAGCAATTTTATTCCACTGTAATAAAGGAGTAAAAAGGGGTTATGGTTACAAGTGGTGCCAGGATGTCCTGAAATTCTGGTATCAAGGTTCCTCTAGTGCCAAGTATCTACCTCCCTTTATTTTGCAGGTTAGAAGGGGACATGCTTGCAGGGTCACTAGAGCTTGCTACCAGTCCTACCTGGAGATTACCCTTGGCTCTGGGGTTGTCATGGCTAACCTGGGGCCTTGCCAGCCAGCTCTGCTGAGCTTCCCTCTTGGTTTTAGGGCACCATTCTTCCTGAAGCTGAGACCTGCAATGGTTGAGGTTATGCTTCAGGCTGAGAGGCCTAGGCACAATCCTGGGATTACTCCAGAGTGCCCTCTTCCTGGCAGTTCAATTCTGTGCTTCCTATATTAGTGATAGTAATGGGGGGACCCCCAGATTTGGCCAAACAAGGCCAAGGTGACATCCCACAGGGAGCACTGGGACTAGAAAGGCCAATGTCAGCCCTGTAGCCTCAGTCACTTGAGCTGAAGGCAGTAAGAGGCAATGTGCTCGTGGCTTTGGCTGTCTTCAAAGGAAGAAGAGCACTTGCGAGGGGGTCAGTACCTAGGATGGAGAGAGCTGCTCCATATCTGGGATCTGCAAGAACCATTGCTCAAAAGTGCAGCCTGCACCTGTTGGGGAAGGCTGGTCCTAGGAGAGGAAGCCATGGAGCAGATCTGGAGAAGTGACAAGACCGTAGCTACTGCCTCAGCTGACTCTCTGCTGCTGCAGCTTCACTGTGTCATCCAGTTACCCCTATCTTTAAATTTGAGCATGGAGAAGAGGACTGCTGGAAGAAACACAGGCTTAGGGCAGATGGTCTTCAGAGGAGCACATTTATAACCTCAGCATCTTTTGTTTGAGGGATGGGGTGGGTGGTGCTTGGGGAAAGCACTGATCTCTAGGAGACTGAAAGACACTAATTTTTGTGCTTGGCAGAATTTCAGACAGTCACAGTGATGGAAGGGTATGAAAAGGAGAATTGAGTTCACTAGGTTTATAAAAGCTTGAATGTTTCCATACATACTGCTAAAGGTCTGCACAGATTAGGGTACTCCAAAGGGAGATCCTGGACAGAGGGTTGGGGCTTCTGCAACTCTGAACTGGGGGAGCTATGGAACCTCTTCTTTAGTAAAAAGTTAAGATGACTATGGAGAAGCTCGTTGCTTTTCTATATTTTTCTGCTTCCTAGGACTATTTTGGACTGGGGACTCTATTCTTTGCAGGGAGGAGGGGCAGTATCTTCTCAGCCTGCTGCTGCATACCCATGCCAAGGAAGCCTGCTGTCCTAGAATAGGGAGAGGTGATCCCAAATGGCCTGACCTTACTGTGGAAAAATTCTGGGACCTGCTTTGTCAGGTCCTGGGATCCAGCTGGTTGATCTGGCCCATGGTCTTTCACCACTCACCCACAGAAAGCTAGAAGCTGCAGCTCCAGAGGTAGGCATCACCTTGATATATGAAGGGCAGGGAACAAGAAGGTGGACTGATGATGAGGCAGGAGAAAAAAACTGTTCGGCTCTCAAATAAACAAAAACAGAAACAAACAAACAAAAAGACTGTTCAGCTCTCAAAGTCCAGAGCTTGTGGCAACTCAAGGCCATTGATGTAGGAAGTGATTTGCCAGGAGAGTAAGCAAGAGGCCCCATGCCTAATGTGCTTTAATCTTCTCAGGCCTGGCTGCTTCACATGCAGTCCTTGGGCCTGAGTCATGTGCTTCCTTTTGGGGCTGGACTGAATAATGACCCCTCCTACTGATTAGTCCTGAGAGTATGGCTAAGGAATATTTACCAGAATCTGTGTTTTGAAATGTTTAGGGTCATATACATGAACCCAGATTCATTTTTTTGTCTGTTTAATTTCAGTCCTAAATAATCCAACCCCAGAAGCTTCTCATACTGCTTCCAGGTCAGGCAGTTTCTGTAAGAGACCATATACCACACTCCTGGTTGCAGCTCCCCCCTTTCCTCTGAGCAGCTCAACACTGAGCTATATGCTGCTGCTTCTGTAAATACCCCATTCAGTACAAGTTACTTGAGCAATGGGAATATGTTAGCTTCTGTGTGATTGAACCAACCCCCTCTCAAATAACTCAGTAGTCAGATCTGGTTAAACCTAAATCACTAGGTTGTAAACAGAAACCTGAACCCAAGGTCCAGGACTGATGACAACATGCACTGACCTGAGAACTTGATAAGTTAGGAGGACAGCTGGGGCTTAGAGGCCAGGATTGGTGGCCTTATGGAAGCCTCTGCTTATCCTCAAAGTCCTCCCATTCTTGGCCCAGGCCTGATGGGGAAGAACATGCAGTTAATAGTGTGGAGAAGTAGCAACTCAGGTCACATCTCAGTGATGGGGAAAAGGGAAAACTGCTTTCTTCTGTGAGGCTTTGCTGGGACTTCATCTGCTTAAGAGACCTGAGAAGCAAATCCTCTTCTTAGCTTCTGCCTCTTATTCTCATTGTCAGGGTGGCTGAAAGGAGTTTCTGCTCAGGGCTTCTGTGGAGCTGCTCTTTCTTGGGCTGTGGGAGAGGCTGGCTCTGTTCTCCGTACAGTGGCACACTTTTCTGGACCCACAGTTGTGCTGAGCTGAGCTGGAAGGATGGAAAAAGATGAGCCTTCTCTTTCTCTCTTCCATCCAGACCTTGTCCTCGTAGGAGTCCAGGCTTTAGGTCTCTGCAGTAGCTGACTTGGGTGAAGCATCTAACATAGAGGGCTGTAACTCCTGCCATCATACTTGTTCCATTTAGGCCCCTTGAACAGAGTCATGAGCTTATATCCTGAAAAACATGGGCCAGGATGGCTCACTTTGGTTTTTAATTGTTCTAAAGACTTTTTGACTCAATTGTCCTGACTGAGAGGTTCTAGACTTCTGGGTCCCTGAAAGGACCGCCTTTCCCTTTTCTAATTAGGATTCCACAGACTAGTTACTTGCTCTGTTACTAGGAATTGGAATTTAAATAAATAATAGGCTGAAGTGCAATGGTGGTCTTTAAGCATTTTCCCACCCCAATACATCTGAGGGACATAACACACACCTACCAGAACAGTGGCCCACCACAGAAGGGAGTTTCAATGGGGGAAAAGAGAGCCTGCCAGTATCTCCAGGAGTGCATGTGAATCTGATATGCCCCTTATAAAGAATCACTTGGCCAGGGTCTTATCTAATGGAATTGGAGCTGGCCAATAGAATGGGGTTAGTCTAGACCCCCCTTACCTATACTGCCAGCTTCTCAAAGGAACTTTGGTCATTTTAAAACCCAGAGAACCAGGTCTCTGAAGGCCTGGACAGCTAGAAGTGTTTGTGTGTGTGTGAACGCATATCTATGTGCTGTAGCAGGCCGTCTATCATGTGAAAGTGCAGGCATGTATTTCCAGGACTGGGTACTGCCATTGCTCCTGGGGCTTCTGCCTGTGGCAATGCATGTACTGCCTCTGTTGTGAGGGAAGTGGTGATTTCAGTGCCATAAAGCTAGGGACAAATTGAGATGCTGGCAGTGTTCCATCCTCATAAGTCTCAGTACCACAGGCCGGTGGGGGAAAGGGAGAAGGAAAAGGAGAGACCGCCACTGTCCTTGAATTGAGATTCTCCACTCCATATTATCCTGGGGGTTTCAGGTGAATGGCTGCACTGTTTGGTCGAGCAGCCAAGATGTAGATGACATTCTCCTGCAGGAAGGTAGGCCAATCCACAGATCTGGAGTGGAATCAAAACACAGGTTTGTGAGGCTGGCTGTAGGGCCCAAGGCTGATGAGACCTGATCCCAATGTCAGCATGGCTTGAGTTGGACAAAACTCAGGGAAACCCTGGATTGTGCCTGACATGGTTATGGTCAGCTGGGCTTCCAAGCTGATTGGCTCTATGGATCTGGTGTCAAGTGTGCACTCTTGGAGCCTGCTTTCTGGGGTGGGCACTTGCTGTTTTGAGGTGGCAATAGGTAATGCCCTCTCTTAGGGGGGTCAGAAGACCAGACAGCCAAACGAGGAAGTCTCACTCACCTGGTTTCATGCTCTGTGGGCAGAAGGGCCTTGTCCTGACTCTTGATGCTACTGCTGGCTGGGCTGCTGTCTGCTATGGGACCCACATGGCTGATGCTGTCAGGCAAAAGGACATGTAGTTAGGAGTGGGAGAGTGAAAGGCCTGGCCCCCCTCCCAAACTCTGGTGAACCCAGGGCCCTAGATGATGTGCATGGCTAGGCTTTCTGACATGGGGCACCAGTTTGGAGTAGAGGCTGCCCTATGTCTCAGCCAACAGGAGTCGCTGCCCCTGTTTCATGTATGAAAGGGTCTTCTCCTGGGCGTCAGCAGGAAAAACAGGAAGTACTTTTCATATTTAGAGCCATTTGTCATGGTAAAAGGAGGTGGGTATATGAGTGGGGGCAGGGATTAGTAGGGAGCAGACCTGACGCTGGAGGAAGGAGCCTCTGGGAGGCGTTTGCAGAACCAGGAGTGCTGTGCATGACGGCACTCTGCCTCACTGATGGTGCTCCCGCTACCCCATGCCAGGAAGGTGGCTCTGGCTCGTTCCCGCTCCTTGACTGTCAGAAGCCTTAACAGAGAGTTCTGGGGAAGAAGAGACAAGTTAAGATCTTGGAGGTGGAAATATTTTGTAAACTGTCATGCCACAGAGAATTCTATCTCCATTAACAACTCTGCAACCTCCCTTTGAAGCTGCCCAGAGCCTTTCTGGTAGCACCAATATTTGCAGTGCTGTCCAGTGCAAATCAATCTTCCTTGGGCAGTTTCCTCATCTGTCGTTGGACGAAACTGGAGCCCTTTTCTGGTACTGCGTCCTGCTCACAGAGTGCACAGCACTCTGCCTACCTGCCCGGCATGTTTCTCAGGTATCTGTCAGCCAGTATTCCACATTCACCCCAGTTGGCCCTTACCTGGGGGCGTAATTGCTGCAGAAGTAGGAGGGACTCATGGGACAAGAAGTCAGGCCACTCTATGTGTCCTCGATGATCAGGGTCCAGGGCTGCAAACTGGTGGGCTGCCTGCTCCTCTTGTTCCTCACTTAGAGCCCTGTCAGTGTCCCCCCGTTTTGCTGCTTGGTGGCGGTAGCGCAGGAAGTCCTCCCATGTCAGGGAGCAATCTGGGGGGGAAGGTACCACATGCTAGCCATGTCCACTCCTTCTTCAGCCTATAGGGCCCTCCATTCCACCCTCTAGAATATCCATATCCACAGTTCTTGCAGTCTTTATCTCCAATAACCAGGATAACTCAGACTGTAGCCAGGTGTGGGTGCCTCTGTTGGCTAACAGCTTGGAAATAGGGACCTATCTATCCTTTACTCCCCAAATTCCAGAATATGCCTTTCATCCTATAAAGTATGATGGAGAAACCTGCCCATGACCTCTCCACCCAGCCTTACCAGGGATGACTTTACACTGCTGAAAGGTCTCTGTGAGGCTATACATTTCCTCCTCAGTTAGCAGCAAGTTGAGGTTGTCCTGGAAAACAAAACAAAACAAAAACAAAACAGCTGAGTCAGTGGTCACATAGACCAGTAAGAAAGAAAGGCCAAAGAGCAAGAGAAATGGAAATAGTATTTCAATTGAAAAGCAATTCTGAGATCATCTAATCCTAGCTGCTCATTCATAATCTAGGAGACTGAGGCCTCAGAAAGGAGAAAGGACTTGCACAACTGTGGGACAGAATCTTTCCCAGAACCCACATACCCTAACTCTAGCCCTGAATCCCTTTTACTAAAATAGTGGTTTTTAAATTGTTTTTTAGATACCCTTGGGCTTCCTTGAAAGTGCCTCAGGAAGCCGCTACAAGGGGAAAAGGGGGCTAGCAAGTGGGTGGGGTTGTGCATGCCTGGCCCCATGGACCAGAGCAGCTACATCTTTATTCATTTTACAGATTTGCCTTCTGTGTTAGACTATGCTCAAAGAGTTATTTTAGTTGCAAATAATTTTAATTGTTGTAACTCTGCTCTTTGTGGGTTGTATCACTTTAAATTTCCAGAGTGGTTTTGAAAGAGATGCCACCATGACAAAGCTCCTAGTTCCTAAAATCAAATGAAGTTTTTTGTTTGTTTGTTTTGTTTTGTTTATCCTTACCTGAGGACAATTTTTACTTTTTTTTTTAAGAGAGAGGAAGGAAGAGAGAGAAACATGAATGTGAGAGAGAAGCATTGATTGGTTGCCTCCTATACAGACCAGACCAAGGACAGTATGTGCCCAGATCGGAGAATCAAATCTGCAACCCAGGTGCATACCCTGCAGAAACAATGCTCCAACTAACCGAGCCATACCTGCCAGGGTAAGAAGTTTTACTTCCAAAAGAACACTGATAGGTTATTTTGTTAACATTAATTTAGTCTTTAAAATATCAAAGATTCTTTCTAGTAGATTATTTTTTCCCTTTAAAATACCAACAAAGAATAGGAGCAGACATTTCATGAATATTCATTTGTGGATTTCATAAATAACTCAAACCATTTCTTTAATCACTTTTGAGCACTTAGCATATGCTGTGCACAATGATTGTAACACTGTGAGATGTTCACTGTGGCTGGAGGGAAATGTGGGGGGGAGGGGAAGAGCAGGAAGGAATGATAAAAGGGAGGGGAGGTAGGCAGAAGCCTGACTGTGAAGTGCCTTAAATGTCCTGTATTGAGAGCCTCAAGTTGAGCCTCTCAAATTGAACCTTTATTCTGAGAACAAAGGGGAGTCATTGAAAGGTTTTTAAGTGCACAGTACCATTGTGATATCTTTGACTGCTGTGTGGAAAATGGATTAGAGGGGCAAAGTCTTGAGGCATGAAGAGCAGTTAGGTGGCTGCTGCAATAGTATAGATAAGATGAGTGACTAAATTAAGACCTGAGAATGGAAAAGAGGGGAGAGATTTGAGAGATATTAGGAGATAGAATCAACAGGACCTTACTAGAGGGATGAAGGAGAGAAATGAGTTGGGATTGGTTACTAGGGGGTAGGGTGAGGTGGTATTCAAGTTTTGGGAGAAAGATAAGTTCATTTGGGAGCATGTTGAATATGAAGTACATGTGAAGCACAGAAATGAATATAAGTGCATGAGACAGAAAACTTAGGTTTGGATACTCGGATTTGAGAATCATCAGTGTTCAGATGGTGGTTAGAGGTCAGGGATATTGCTAAAAATCCTACAATGCACACACCACCCCCACAACAAAGAATTATGGTACCCAAAATGTCAATAGTACTGAGGTAGAGAAATCCTGTCCCAGTTCTAGGACCCTTATGTCTGCTACTGGACAACTCTTTAGGTCACTGCTTGGTAACCACTGTTTTAAGACTGGGCCTCCTGGAAAAGTGCCATGCCCCCTGTGATGCAGCAGCCCACTGTCCCTGCAGTCCAGGCTCACACAGTAGTGGCAGCTCCAGCCTGTTTCCGTGTGTGCCATCTCGGTCACCTCTGCTGCACCATCTTCTTGGATGTAGCCCATGCGACGCAGGCAGCCGTCATGAAAAACCCTGGTGCAGACCCTGCACGGGAAGAGGCTCTCAGCTGTCCAGACCTCACAGACATCACACATCTCATCGTTGATAACCTGGGGAAAGATGGCAGGAATGAACAGAGATGTGTAAGTACGGGCAGCAAGATCCTACCAAGCACAGAGCTACCCACACAGGGCTGAGTCTGGAGCAGCCTAGAGGAACAATTTCAACTAAAGCCAGTGTTAAGGAAATATTTCCTGCCTGTCTCTCTGGAAGACAAGAACCAACAGGCTCTTGCAGCTGCTCAGGCCTCTGTGACCATGTTTCTGAACAGAAAAGCTACTACCATTTTGGGAAAGAGCAATTCGTTGTGAGAGATTGTCCCAGGCATTGCAGGACACTTAACATCCTGGATTTCTTGGCACCAAATACCAGAGGTAGTCATTGTGACCTCCTCAAACTCTCTCCACCCCACAAATTTTCAAATGCTCCCTATAGGAGGTAGGACTACCCTTAGGTGGGAAAGCTGGCAGAAGACTGCCAGGGTATCATTCCTTGTCACCTACTGCCCAAGTCTTTCACCAAGACTAATCCAGAATCAAACATTCCTATTCTTGTGGAAGAAACCCAAAGATCATTCTGAAGTCAACCCCATCTTTCTGGTTTTGTGTCTCACTTTAACCATTACCAGGTCCCCTTGTCCTACTCCCTGCTCCTCAGGTCTAAAACTTGAGGATTCTGTTCTAACTGGACACTCACAGGCTCTTTAGGCTCCAAGCAGATATCTGGAGGCTTGTCATCATCCAGCTTCCGGGTAGGGCGGATGAAGGCAGGAGGTGTGAAACGATTATTCCTGTCAAACTCCTCAGGTTCCACTCCACGCCCATCTCGGAGCCTCTCCCAGGCTGCACGGTTGGTGCTGCTCTCTTCTTGGAGCACTGGGGTGCCTGCCTCTGCTTCTTTCTCCTCCTGCACCTCCTGGACAGAGCCCTCTACAGTGCCATGGTGGGATCCTGGAAGCTCACCTGTGCGTCGGATGGAAGGCCTGTCCCGTAGCCCATCCTTGAAGGCAGACACAGCCAGACTCACCTTTTGCACCTGCTCCACTGTCTGCCGCTTGGACATCAACACCCCCATGGCTCTGTGAACTAAAAGCAGAGGGGCCCAACATCAACCAATTGCTAACCATGTTGAACCAATCAATTTCAAGCAACTACTTAAGTGGCAAGTGCTATTAAATAGTTTTTCTCATTCTAAAACTCAGTAGTGGTAAGGTGGAGAGAGCAATTGTTAAAGAATCAGAAGATTGCCCTGGCTGGTGGCACAGTGGATAAGGGGCCAGCCTGCGAACCCAGAGGTTGCAGGTTCGATTCCCCAGCCAGGGCATATAACCAGGTTGCAAACCAGGTCTCCAATCAGGTCTGTGGCTGGAGGCAGGTGAAAAGCAATCATACATTGATGTCTCTCTCCCTCTCTGCCTCTCTCCCTTCCCCTCTTTCTAAAAATAATGAAATAACATCTTTAAAAAAAAAAAAAAAAAAAGAATCAGAAGATCTAGGTTCTACTTCCGACTAGCCTTGTGACTTTGGTTTCCCTGTCTACAAAATTAGGGCTATTTGCTCAACACACTTCATAGGACTATCATGAAGGTGACATTAATTCAAGGGCTTGACAGTGCTTAGTAGACTGGAAAGGACTCTACAAATGTGAAATGGAAATGGTATTTCTACCTTCCTGTCCCAAAGCCAATTAGGTCAAGGAGTTGCAGGCTTCTACTCTGAGATAGTTGGAGACTTCAGAGCCCAAGTCTCTCGTCTGCCCTACAAGATGATCCAAGGCTTAAAGAAGACTACAGCAATATACTTGTGTTTCAAACTTCTGACTGAAGGAAACCTCCTCTAATAAGTGTTATGTATAATCTATTCAGGGGTAATCCACATCAAATGCCTAATTAAAAAAAAATGTTTAAAAAGAAAAAGATTTTATTTATTTTTAGAGCAAGGGGAAGAGTAGGAGAGAGGGAGAGAAACATCAATATGTGAGTTGATTGGTTGCCTCTTGTATGCTCCCCAATGGGGGACCAAACCCACAACCCAGGCATGTGCCCTGACCAGGAATCGAACCAGCAGCCTTTCACTTTGTAGGTCAATGCCAAGCTTACTGAGCCACACTGGTAAGGCTCAAATGTCTACCTTTTGAGTCAGGGTAGATGAACTATTTTTAGCTGGCTCCTGAATAAGCAACCAGGAAACTTTACCACCCTATCCATGTGGTCAAGGTCACAAACCCTTCTTTGTCTAATTAAGAGCCATGGCTCTTTATGGGTCTGTTTAACAACAGACCGAACAACAGACAACTGGCCCATTTCCAGCTTTAAGGTGCTTCTCACATTTCTAAATCTTTATTAATGTTACTCCCACATTTTTCTTCTTTTATTTTCTGAATTGTTCAAGAAATGCCCATATCCTTCAGAGGTTAAAAAATATTAACATCATCCCTGCTCTTCCTCAGAAGGGCATAGCATTGGAAAGTGAGGGGGTATTGCGAAGATGTTTGCTAATTCCTAGCCTGAAGGGTCTTAGTAAAATTCAGCTGGGGAATGCTTGTTCTACATACAGGCTGCGTGAGATGAATTGGCAATAACTTTGCAGCTCCTTATTTCACATGTTTATTAATTTTGAAAAACTATGTTTCTAAGGTTATGATTTAAGATCATTGTTTCAGATATAAAGTATTAAATTCTGAGAGCAACCATCATGTCGAAGGAATATGGTGTTAGAACAACCATAATTTCTGGACTGCATACAGAGCTAATTACTGAAGAAATTGTAGATTTCAATAACATCCCTTTACGTACAGTTTACAATGTGAGAAGGTGTATGATGCTGATCCTGATGTTGCATATCAACAAGGAAAATGCATAAGGTATGAAAGGATCACACAAGTTCAGATACAGTACACAGGGGATCATCAGTGAAGATCCAGGATGTTTACCTGGATGTTTTGAGAGAAGTAGTTGTACCGTGATGAAGCAAGTAACAAATGGACATCATTTTATCTTCCAACAAGATGGTGCACCGGCACATAATGCCAAAAAGGTGCAAGAATTTCTCAGTGCCAATGTTCCTGAATTCTGGTCAAAGGAAATCTGACTGCCAGTTCACCAGATACAAATCCTTTAGACTATTCTGTATGGATCATTTGTGAGAGAGAAGTTAATAAACAACCTTATTCCAATGAAGAGGCAGTTAAAGCTAAGACTGAAAACATTATGATGTCCATGACAAAGAAAAGTTAATGAAAGTGTGCTTAAGATTCTGAAGTCAAATCAAGACTATTATTGCAGCAAATGGAGACTTTTTTGAACAATTAAAAAAAATAATGACTATGTTTATGTATTTACATATAAGAATAAATTTATTTCAAAATGTAACACTTTTGTGGTATGTTATTTTACTAAAATTTTGCCAATTGATCGTGTGCACCCTGTACACGGAGAGTGGAACGGAGTGTCCATTTTAGTCTTGCTTTCAATCTATTATAATCAAGGCTTATTGAACTGTACTATGTTCAAGGCACTAATCACTCATCATAAGAAATAAAAGGCAGAACAGTTTTACCACTCAAGGTACTTAATATCAGGACTCAAAGAAGAGTAAGACAGAGTGCTGAAAGTGTTTAAAAGAAGGTGAGATCACACTACTGGGAGTCAAAATGGACTTTGGAGTGTGGGTAGGAAGTTACCCATTGTCTGGGGTGAAGGTGACAGAGGGTAGGAGGAAAGGTTAGGGCATTAGAAGGCTACTATAATAGTTCCGGCAAGATGTAGAGGTTTCAACTGAAATGATGATAGCATGAATAATGATGGCTATTTGATTCCATGGAAATAGAGAAATTTAGGAATAAAATCATGTGAAATGCTTACCACAATAAGATTAGTTAGCACAACCTTTACATCACATAATTATCATATTGTTGTTATGGTGAGAACATTAAAACTCTACTCTTTTGGCAACTTTCAAGTCAGATTCTGGAACTTATTTATCTTATAATTGAACGTTTCTACCCTTTGACCAACATCTCTCCATTTCCCCCACCCCTCAGACCCTGGCAACCATCTGTTTCTATGAGTTCAATGTCTTTAGTCCATATATAAGTGAGATTACATAGTACTTCAATCTTTCTCTATTTTAAAAAACAATTTTTATTAAATTTATTGGTGACATTGGTTAATAAAATTATATAAATTTCAGGTGTACACTTCTATAATACATCATCTGTATATTGTATTGTGTTCACCACCCAAAGTTAAGTCTCTTTCCATCACCATTTATCTCCATTTCACCTGCTTCTAACTGTCTCCATGCCCCCTTGTCTGACTTATTGAAAAGGCAGGGTTTTTTTTGTTTGTTTGTTTGTTTGTTTTTTTAAGAGAGAGGGAAAAGGGGGAGAAAGATCGAAACATTGATGTGAGACAGAAACACTGACTGACGTATCTCACATGAGCCCCCACCAAGGAATAAACCTGCAACCTGGGTAGATGCCTTGATGGGGAATCAAACAGATGACCTTTCACTTTGTGGGACAATGCCCAATCTACTGAGCCACACTGGTCAGGATGAGAGGGCAGTTTTAAATCAACTAAAACAATGGTAGAACCATTTACAGAAACTGAAAAATAAGAAAGAAGGACAATGAAATTGGATTTTGTACATGTTGAATTAAAGATGTCTCTGGACATTCAGGTGTATTGTTAAGCCCTGCTTAAAACTTTTTAATGGCTTTCTATAGCTTTCAGGATGAAGTCCTCCAAATGAATCTTGGTCGTGGCCTGTGAGGCTCTGCTTGGTCTGCCATCTTTTCTTACTGTGTTCCAACCCCACTGGCCTTCTTTCAGTCTTTGTTTGCCATGCTCCCTCTATTTTTGGGAACTCTGAACATTCCTTCCTGCCTGACTAGTGCCGATTCATCTCTCAGAGCTCAGCTCAAATATCATTTCCTTGGGGAAGTCACTACTGACTCCCCATTTCAGGTTGGACTGCTCACAGCACCATGCTCTCCTGTTCTAGAGCATTTATCTTTGTCATTACATATTCAATCTGATGAGTTTCTGATCAATGTCATTTTCCTTTATTTGATTGTTTTTACCCTGCATAGTGCCTACCTCCACTGCCTAGCAATGTGTTTGGAAGAGAACAGACACTTAATGAATAGATGGATATACTTTGCTACCCAAGTTAACTCATATTTGCACTTGCATTAGCCAGTCAGCAACGTGTTAATAAACATTTCCCAATTGTGAAGAAGTCTTTGTGATAGTTAATGAATTCTTAATATACATAATATCTGATAACAGCCATATCTTCCTCTGTGAAATAACTCTTTTATATGCTATGGTGGTACAAATTCCTACCTTGGCTGGGTGCTTGCCCTACCATCAATTGTTACCAAAGATACCCAACCACATTTTTTAATTTAAAAACTGACTGATAAGAACGTTCCCTATCTCCATTTGTAAAATTTGTTTGCAAAATTAAAGTATATGACTAAGAAATATTTAAGTAACTGTATTTTACAGGGTGGTGGCAAAGGAGATTTTTTGAGGAAAGATTATTGATCAAATTCAGAAAATCATTTAAGGTGTTCATGCCTCAGTGAATAATAATAAATTATAATTTAAAAATCATTTCCCCCTCAATTGAAAATAAATATTGAACAATAGGGGAATAGTTAAATTATGGTACATTGGAAAAGTAAACTATAAAATATATTTATGTGAAAAGGTGTTCAAAATCCATGAACATACTAATGAAAAATGAAAGTTACAAAAATGCTCATATAGTTCTGCCAGGTGTGGCTCAGTTGGTTGGAGTGTCATCCCATAAACTGATAGGTCAAAGATTCAATTCCTGGTCAAGGCGTATGCCTAGGTTGCAGGTTTGGTCTCTAGTTGGAGTGTGTACAGAAGGCAACTGATTGATGTTTCTCTCCCCCTTTCTCCTCACCTTCCCCTCTCTCTAAAATCAGTAAGCATGTCCTTGGGTGAGGATTAAAAAGAAGATGCTCATGTTATGATCTAATTTTTGGAAGAAAGAATGCATCTTTATATTAATCTGGATTTTCTAATTGCTCTACATTGCACATTAATTATGTAATTAAAAAATCCTAGAGTTGGCAACCTGGTGACATGTGTTAGTTCTGAATCTGCTGTTCTGTGACCCAGACATGTTGCTTTACCACTTTGAGCTTCAGTTCTCTGTCTGTTAATGAGTGTGTTTGAAATATGTAGTCTTAAGCATTTTTTAAGAGAATTTTAAAAGTATATTTTACTGATTATGCTGTTACAATTGCCCCAATTTTTTCCCCTTTGCTCTCCTCCACTGGGTACCTGCCTTCCCACCAGCATTTCCCCCTAGTTCATGTCCATCAGTCATGCATGTAGGTTCTTTGGTTTCTCCCTTTCCTATACTTTTCTTTAACATTCTCTTGTCTATTTTGTACCTAACATTATGCTTCCTTTTTTTTTTTTTAAATTGATAATGCTGTTACATTTGTACCAATTTCTTTTCCCTTTGCTCCCCTTTACCCAGTATCCCCTCCCTCCAGCAATCCCACCCTTCTTAGTTCTTGTCCATGGGTCATGCGTGTAAGTTCTTTGGCTTTACCTTTCCCTGTACCATTCTTAACACCTCCCTGTGTATTCTGCAATCACCAACTCAGCTTCTTAATCCCAGCACCATTTCCCACATTCTCCCTCTTCCTCTTCCCAGTTGATAATCCTCCAAATGATCACCATGCCTATGATTCTGTTCCTGTTCTGGTTGTTTAGTTTGTTTTGTTTTTTAGATTCAATTATTGATAGTTGTGAGTTTATCTTTTTAATGTTTCCTAATTTTGATCCTCTTTTTCTTAAATATGTCCCTGTAACATTTCATATAATAATGGGTTGGTGATGATGAATTCCTTTAGCTTTACCTTGTCTGGAAAGCACTTTATCTGATCTTCCATTCTAAATAATAGCTCTGCTGGATATGGTAATCTTGGTTGTAGGTCCTTGCTTTCAATCACTTTGAATACTTCTTGCCAGTCCCTGCTTGCCTGCAAAATTTCTTTTGAGAAATCAGCTAATAGTCTTATGGGAATTCTTAAGTAACCCTCTGCTTTTCTCTAGCTGCTTTTAAGATTCTTTCTTTTATCTTTAACCTTTGGCATTTTCATTATGATATGTCTTGGTGGGTCCTCTTTGGGTCCAACTTGTTTGGGACTCTCTGTGCTTCCTGAACTTGTATGTCTATTTCCTTTGCCAAATTAGGGAAATTTTTTCACACAAGTTTTCAATTTCTTGCTTTTCCTCTTCTTCTGGCACCCCTATCATTCAAATGTTGGTATGTTTAAAAGCTGTCCCAGAGGTTCCTAAGCCTCTACTCATTGTTTTACATTCCTGTTTCTTCTTTCTGTTCTGGTTGAATGTTTATTTCAAATCATTGACTTGAATTCCAGCTACT
Source organism: Noctilio leporinus (assembly GCA_004026585.1). Lineage (NCBI taxonomy): Eukaryota > Metazoa > Chordata > Mammalia > Chiroptera > Noctilionidae > Noctilio > Noctilio leporinus. The sequence continues at coordinate 39,142 of PVIW01002732.1, read as the reverse complement.
TTTCTTTCACTGTTGGTTCCCTGTATGTCGTTCTTTATTTCACTTCATGTAACCTTCATTTCTTCCTTTATTTATTTATTTTTGCAATACTCTGTAAGTTCTCTCAGCATCTTTATCATGTTTTGAGCTTTGCATCCAATAGGTTTGCTATCTGTTTTGTTTAGTTATTTCTCTGGGAATTTGTTCTGCTCCTCCCTTTGGGCCATATTTCTTTGCCCCCTCAATTTGGCAGCTTCCCTGTGTTTGTTTCTGTGTATAAGGTCTCCCATCCAAGTACTAACCAGGCTGTTTCTGTGTATTAGGTAGTGCTGCTTTGACTCCCAGTCTTAGCAGCATGGCCTTTGTAGCAAAGGCACCTGTAAATTGTGTGGAGTGGAGCCTTAGGTAATTGCCAGGGTAGGGCAACTTGCTTCACTGCTTTGTGGCTCTGTTTGCAGTGGGGGGCTTGGAGAGGGGACAATGTTACTGCCTGGTTTCTGGTAATTTGCCTCATTTCCAATCACTTCATTGCCATTGACACCCTTCCCTGTTGCTGCCCTGGGGTCTGCATATGTTCTAAGACCATGTGAGCCCCTTAAGCAGCAAAACTCCACAGTCTTCCATTGCCCCAACCCCCACTGTTTTTTTACAGCCAGAAGTAATGTGGGTTTATCTCAGTGCTGGAATGGGCTGTGATCTTGACTGGAACTGGGATTGCTTGCTCTTGCTTTTTATCTACCACACATGAATGTGGGATTGTCTGTTCTGCTGTTGTCACTTGTCTGATCCTCACTGCCTCTCCACCCTGTCTCCATGACTCCACCCCTCCTACCCATGTGGATGAATGTGGCTTCTTTAAATCCTTCACTGTTGGACTTCCATATAGCTTGATTTTTTGATGGTTCTGGTTGTTTTTGAGATCTGGTTGTAATTTTTTTCTTTGGTTGCATGGGGAGGCAAAGTGTGTCTATCAATGCCTCCAATTTGACCAGGAGAAGTCTGTAGTCTTAAGGATTTAGAATGTTCCTGTTTTTTGTTTTTTTTTTAATATATTCTTTAAAAAAGTCCATGTGACTTCATGAGGGTCTCCAGACAGGGGTGGGTTAGAGTTTGGGGTGGAGAGTAGGAAATGTGCATACTGGAGTCTTTGCTGAAGCTATGAACCCAGGGGATAGTTTAAAAATGTATTTTATTTATTTATTTACTTATTTTTAGAGAGAGGAGAAGGGAGGGAGAAAGAGAGGGAAAGAAAATTTGATTAGTTGTCTCTCAAATGGGACCTGACCCAAAACCCAGGCATGTGCCCTGACCGGGAATCAAATCCTGCTTTGCAGGACAATGCCTAGCTTACTGAACCACCCAGCCAGGGCTGGACCCAGGGGATTCTTGAAGAGGCAGGGCTTATATTCCCTTGCCCACATGCCTCAGGAGCACAGCTGTGTTCTATGGTTAGGTGGGAAAACAGTGAAAGGAACAAGAATAGGCACACATCATATTAAGAGGGAGAATACAAAACTGACACACAGTCCTTCACTGGGGACATTCCTCATGATCAATGACTATTTCCAAGGCCACAGTTTTCTCAGAAACCTTCTGTGGTAAAATTTTCAAAAATTTTCACTGTTATCCATTGTAAGAAATATAGTTTATGATGAGACTGTATACAGTTATAAAACATATATTCATAGATCTGTAACTGAACCTGAAATTTTGTGAAACAATCCTACTTTTACTGTATGTGATGCTCCCTTGAGATTTTCTTTTCTTTCTCTTTTAATCCTCACCCAAGGACATTGATTATTGATTCTAGAGAAAGAGGGAGAGAAACATCGATTGGTTGCCTCTCATATGTGCTCTGATAAGAGATCTATCGTAGGCACCCCAACTGGGCACTGAACCTGCAACCCAGGCATGTGCCCTGGCTGGCAATCAAACCCAGGGCCTTTGGACTTATGAGATGATGCTCTAACCAAGTAAGCCACACTGGCCAGGGCCTCCCTAAGGCCCTATTCTCTCTACCCTATTTCATTAAAATGACTCTTATCTCTGGCTGGTGGCACAGTGGATAAGGCGCCGGCCTGCAAACCCAACGGTTGCTGGTTTGATTCCCCAGCCAGGGCACATAACCAGGTTGCAAGCCAGGTCTCCAGCCAGCTCTGTGGCTGGAGGGGGGTGAAAGGCAACCATACATTGGCGTCTCTCTCCCTCTCAGCCTCTCTCCCTTCCCCTCTCTCTAAAAAATAATAAATAAGATCTTTAAAAAAAAAAAAAAAAGACTCTTATCATGACTCTTAAAAATGATTTCATAACTTTCTAATGGGTCTGGACCTGCAATTTGAAAAACACAGCCTTAGGATCATTTTACATTTCTGATTCAAGAACTATACTTTTGTCTTTTGATTTAAAGATGGTTACTTGTAAAACACAAGGACAATATTGAGGGGAATAAGGTAATGTTCCCCTTGGCTGAAGTAATATAAAAACAGAATTCTCAAGCTTATCTTAAGAATCCATGCGGTTGAAAGGTCAAGCAGAGATGGGACACTATTAATATATTTTTGACTGAAGAAAACCCTCCTCTATATGAAAGGCTGATTCTCTGACCTGTGGGTGTGTTAATAATTAAATTTATTAGAACAATGGGTTTTTTAAAGGTTTTATTCATTATTTTTAGAGAGAGTGAAAAGGGGGAGAAAGAAAGGGAGAGAAACATCAATGTATGGTTGCCTTTCATCTCCTTCCGGCTGGAACCTGGGTATGTGCCCTGACTGGAAATCGAACCAGTGACACTTGAGTTCACAGGCCAGTGCTCAATCCACTGAGCCACACCAACCAGGGCAGAGCATTGTTTATAGTTATTTAAAGGTGAAAACAACCTCAACAGGAACACAAAGTCTAGAGCAATGATTTTTAAATGGTGAACTGGCTGGATCCTGGGAGGTATCCATATGAAAACCCTGGAATGGGGGGAGAAATGAGTGGATTGAAAAAGCACATCAGAAATCATCCAAGATAGACATGTAGGTAGGCACTCTGTGTCTCCCTCCACAACCAAGAATGGATATATCTACCTCAAAACTAGAGACAACCAGAAAGTCCAGAATATCGAGCTGCACAAAAGTCCAATGAACAAAAGATTTAATGAAGAAATACTCATCCAGACAGGTATGAGGGGCGCAGCCAGGACAGAGAAGATGTGGTTTGGTGGAGCAGCTTGGTGGCTCAGTTGGACAGAGTAGCAGCTGTGGTGGATGGCAACTAGCTGATCAGCAGAAAGTGCAGTCACACATCAAATAAAAAATAGGGACACCTATTTAGAGTGCTCCTGGCACCAGACTGGACCATGTGTCCTATGGTTCCAGCACCAAGAAAAAAATCCGCACTGCTTCTGACTGTGAAAACCAGTGGAGGTTGGGGCGGAGGAAGAAACTGCAGGTCTCTCAACAGAGTCTGTTTATTTAGAGGCCCTCATTGTCCTGGAATATCCATAGACTCACTCACTCTGGAAACCAGGGGCAGGACAATACCTAGAGAGGCTCCAGTCCTATAGGGAAACAGAAGTGCCTGGAAAAGGGGCAAGTGCTGAGCAAGCAGCATTGTTCCCTATCAGACCCCTCCCAACATACAGCACCACAAGGTGGTGAAATGGGTTGCTCTGCACTGATGAATACCTAAAGCTCTGCCCCTTACAATGTAACAGGTACAATAGCTCTACCTAAGACAGACAGGCAAACACAAGAGCTTGTGTAGTTAAGAAGACAGAGGACTATAGCTCAAAACAGGGAATAGATCAAGGTTTCAGTGGGCGAACTAAGCAATGAAGAAATAGCCAACCTAACAGAAGAGGAGAGAGCCAGCCTAACAGACACACAGTTTAAAACACTGGTGATAAAGATGTTCACAGACTTGACAGGTATGCTTAAGTATGGCAAACACAGAAGGGAAGAAGCGAAGGCTAGGATATGTGAAATGAAGAAAAATACACATGAAATCAATGGTGAAGGGAAGAAAACTGGAGTTCATACCAACGATTTGGAACACAAGGAAGAAATAAATAGTGAACTAGTATAGAAAAAGAAAACAAGAATTGAAAAAAAAAAAAAAAAAAAGAGGCTTAGGAACCTCTGGGACAACTTTAAGCATGCCAACATCTGAATCATAGAGGTGCCAGAAGGAGAAGAGGAAGAGCAAGAAATTGAACATTTGTGTGAAAAAATATTAAAGGAAAACTTCCCAAATTTTGTGAAGGAAGTAAGACATACAAGTCCAGAAGCATAGAGTCCCAAACAAGTTGGACCTAAGGTGGGCCACACCAAGACATATTATAATTAAAATGCCAGTTAAAGATAAAGAAACTCTTAAAAGCAGCAAGAGAAAAGAAGAGAGTTACCTACAAAGGGGTTCTTATAAGACTATCAACTGCAAAAGAAACTTGGCAGGCAAGAAGGGACTGGCAGAAGTATTCAAAGTGATGAAAAGCAAGGCCCTACAACCAAGATTACTCTATCCAGCAAAGCTATCATTTAGAATGGAAGGGCATATAAAGTGATTTCCAGACAAGGGAAAGCTAAAGGAGTTCCTCATAACTAAACCATTATTAAATGAAATGTTAAAGGGACTTATTTAAGAAAAAGAGGAACAAAATTATGAACACTAAAAAAGACAACAAACTATCAACAACAGAACCTAAAAAAAAAAAAAAGAAAGAAAGAAAACAAACAAAAAACTAAGCAACCCACCAGAATAGGACCAGAATTATAGGTATGGGGATCATTGGGAGGGTTATCAGCTGGGAGAGGGAAGGGAATGAAATGGGGAAATTGTGCAAGAATTAGGAAACATAATTGGTGAGTACAAAATAGATAGGGAGAAGTTAAGAATAATAGAAGAAAGGGTGAAATCAGAGAATTTATATGCACAACCTATGGACATGAACTAAGATGGGTGGGACTGCAGGTGGAAATAGGGGTCCTGGGTGGAGAAGAGCAAAGGGAAAATAATTTGGGACAGCTGTGACAGCATACTCAATAAAATATACTTTTAAAAAAAGAGAAAAAGCACATCAATTATAATTTTTCCAAACAAAAATGGAAAACAAATATTAAAAGCCATTACCTCCTACTCCCTCTTTTGCAACACAGACTACAAAACAGCAGAGGTTTAAAGTATCTTCTTGGTTCTTGGGGATATACAGAAGATCCTAGCTCCCTAAAAGTTTGTTGAAGTCCCTGCCAGAAGTTGTGTCAGAAATTTAGGGAGCAATCATGACATTTATATTTATCAGCAAGAAGGCATGGATCGGAAAAATCAAAATTTGAGAAACACTTATTTGGAGACCTGAGTAACCATACAAAATTCACTTTTTCAAGATGGATTCATTAGAGGAAAGTCAGTGGTATATGTTTGGTTCTTATTGGCTTTTTCAGATAATGTAATAGGAGTTCAGAACAAAGACCACCCAATTAGGAGGGCTATTTTGTAAGTGAACCAACTCAATAATAGTGTGTATCAGCAAAACTAACCACAGATATCTCTCAACACAATGTAGTCCTGCTATCACCATTATTCTCTATAAGAATAACAAGAATCACTATTAAGCCATCTTAATTGTTTATCATGACATTGCAATGGTTTTAGGTTTATCCTTAAAAAATTTCAATGAGACCAACAATGACATCCACCAGCAAAACAAACAAACATAAAAACAAATAAAAAAAGACTTTTCAGTCTTGACCACAGAACCTTGGAATACTGCTATATGATTCAAATTTTTAGGCCCATAATGCAGGTAACATTAAAAAGAAACCATCCAGGGTGCCAGCCCTGTACGTTGGCAGGGCATGTTTGGAGAGGAGCCCACTGTAGCTCATTGCCAGGACTGTGATGGACAGTGGTGGATTTGTAGAGGCATCAGATTATATGCAATCATATATAACTTACCATTTTTGGAGTTTCTCCTTTAGCTTCCCAAGAATTAAATGATGCTTGATGTTGCAACCTCAGAGTAAAACAGACTGTTTCATGGAATCTGCAAGATCTTTAATTGCTTCTTAAAATTGCATCTTTAAGTAAGAACTACCCAATAAGATTTTTTCAGTGGAGGTTATTGTGGCTTCCCTGGTTGGTTTGAATTTGTATCAGTTACTAGGTTAAGGACATTGATTAAATTTGCACCTGACACAAGGTAGGGAATGACAGCTACTATGTTTGATGTCAAAAATAAGCTTTAGTGTAATACAACAACAATAAAATTAAATTAAAAGGAAAAAATAATAAAAGAGGAAAAAAAGCTTTAAGATAAGGTGCCAGCCTGTGAACCCAAAGGTTGCTGGTTTGATTCCCAGCCAGGGCACATAACCAGTTTGCAAGCCAGGTCTCCAGCCAGGTCTGTAGCTGGAGGCAGGTGAAAGACAACCATACATTGATGTCTCTCTCCCTCTCTACCTCTCTCCCTTCCCCTCTCTCTGAAAATAATAAATAAATCTTTAAAAATAAAAAATAAAAGAAACCATCCAGGGGGAATGGGTGGGTGGGGAGGGGGACAGAGGGGAGCAAAAAGAGGATGGATGTAATACAACAACAATAAAATTAAAGAAAAGAAAAGAAAAGAAAAGAAACCATCCAAATCCAAACAAGACACCAAATCATTTTGAATCAACATGGCTTTAATTTGAGACAAACTGTGAGAATACAACAAAATTAGGTTTCAACACTGAAGTTAAAATCCTTAATGCTTAATGAAGAGGCTCAAATCTGTATACCTGTATACAAAAGACACCTTGATTAAAAGCAAAAACGTGTTGAAGTGTCCAAGATGGGTACCTACAGTGTTTGAGAAATTAACATAATCAGCTCTAATTTCTAGAAAAACAAGTGGTAGTGATTAGTGATGGATAAAAACAAATGCCTGATGAGAAAACCCTGGCCTCTCCTGTGCTGGAAGAAATGCTAGAAGAGTTAAAAGGAAATCAGGTTGCAAAGATCCCATGTACTACCTAATTACTTCTTTGACTGCAGAGTATAATTTGGGTTTTCTGCCAAGGATGAAAGAGGGGTAAAGACACTGTCCCAAGAATGATGTGACTGTCAGAGAATCTGGTGTATCTAGGGAAGGCTTGGAAAAAACCTCAGGGGGCAGGAGCAGGCAGTGTGAATGACAAAGGGACAAGAAGGTAGAAGGTAGAATGGGGTTGTCTGACTATGATCTGGAGGAAATGAAAATAGATGACAATCAGAATCTTTCCTCGGGCAAGAGAAGTCTGTCTAGATGTATTGTCAGGCAGTAAGATATATGTGGGCAGCTTGGAATGTGTGCAAGACACACCCATTCTCTTCAGAGCACACACTTACAACGGCAGTGGGATTATTTATAAGGGCAAAGTGGTGGAAGTAGAAGTAGGAGGGGTTGCTCCACAGCCAGAGTTGGTGGAGAAATAAGGAAGGGCAAGGAAGGTAGGGGACTCTTCTTCCAAAGCTCTTAATAAAGATTCATAGTTGTGATGAGCCTGGGAAACAATCCTTCTAATGGGCAGGAGTCTCCACATTTGGCACGCTACTTACTTGCTTTCAGCTGATTCTTGATACGGGAATGGCAGCTGTGTGGAAAAGGCTCAAATGCAATTAAAACTGATTGCTTGGAGGTTATGAGGGCTTCCCTAGGCAGGAACAAAGCAAAAAACACCTGAGTCAGGGGACAGGGAAAACAACCCAGAATGGGTTGAGCAGGTGGGAAAAAAGAATCCCAGTCTTTCATTGAAATCAAGAGAGCAAAAACTCTAGATGGGTCCCCCTGTCTACCATGGAACATGTGTTCTATAAATTTTTGTTGAATTAATGTTGCAGAGATGACTAGGAAACATAGGTCTATTTGAGATCGTGGTATCAGTAGTTTTTCTCTTCTGCAAAGTTGGCCAGAGAGACTGATCAGACCAGACCAAATTTTCAAAATTTCAAAACTCAGTTCTAGAAGCTGCACAGTCACCAGCTCATCTCATCTCATCTACTCTGATTTCCCCGAGTGGACCCCAACAAGGCTAGCAGGGATGAGAACAGGGAACCATACAGTAGTTATGGGTAATTTCTTTGACAGAGGGGAAAGCTACAAAATTTTGGAGGTTAGTCAGGGTCCACAACCACAATGATAAGAAAAGAGGCTCATATTAACAAAATTAGGGTCCCCTGTATTTATGTTATGTCCTGGAGCACTGTGGCCTGGCTCAGCAGCCTTGGCTGCTCTTAGGCTACATATAGGAAACCCTTAGGCTTGGTTTGGGCTTGGTTTGGGCTGGAGACATTTATCATGAGCAGCAACTGCACATAAGGTAAAAATTTCAAGATGTTGGATAACTAGTGCCAGAAAGACTGAGAGTCTCAGGGAAAGCCACACACCTAACATAGAAGGTGACCAGCCACAAGGGTATTGAAATACAAGCAGAACAAAGACCTAAAAAGGCAGAATGCACAGCAAAGACCTTAAGTTCACTGTGCACATTAACACAGTGAACTTAAGACTTTAAACAAAAATCACCAAAGAGAGTCTTGAGACTTTAAACAAAAATCATCAAAAAGAGTCCCTTTACCCTCTACTGGTCTTTGGGGAAATTCAAGACCAAAATGGTCTGCCTGGCAGTTCTCCAGTGACTAGGTGCTGATTTAGGAATCAGCACCTCACCACAGTGCTCTTGCAGCCTGCTCCTAGTCAGCTATTCTGTTGCCTGGCAATGACCAACAGACTACTTTTAGTTTTCACGTCTACAGACCTTGAAGGGGTCTACACTGTACCTTCCTGTCCTCCTCCATTTGCCTACGTTTACCCAACGCAGCAGCACTGGCTTCAGTCCGCCCAGGAATACATAATCATTCCACTGCAAAGGGCTCTTTAGGGGTTTCCAAGGAGAAGGGCTGAACAATGAGTAAAACTGTTTTCCTGCACTCAGCTCAAGAGAATAAGATGTGAGGGAGGCCCTGCTGTTGTTTAATATTTACTGAAAGCCCACACAGATCTAATATACATGAGGACAAAATTATGGTATGATCTTCAGCCTCTGGGGGCCTGGGATGAGTCTTCATGAAAGCTACAGTCTGGCTTCCCACAGAAGCAGAGCAATAGTTAAGGAACAGCACATCATCAGTGACTGGCTGGTGTAATTGCACTTAGCAGAGCTTTTCAGCAAGATGGAGACGCACTCCTGTTCTCTGCTCTGGGGCCCTGCTGCAGAGATTCAGCCTCATTTAATGCACTTATTTTACCATAATTATCAAGACTTACTTGTTTGTTGATTCTACAAATATTTGCTGAGTGCAGCCTACTATGTGTCAGGCACAAATCAGGCACTTAACTGTTGGTAGAATGACAAATGGAACCTTACTCAGCCTGAGTGCATTGTGAGTATGTGCATGTGTAGGGGGCATAGTGTGGGATTTAAAAAAAAGGTGTTGCTTGAGCTAAATTTTGAAATATGAGTGGGAGTTACCCTAGTGGATGAGGGGAAAAAAGCATTCCAGGAAGAGGTAAAAGCACATGCCAAGGCATGGTGCTATATGGGGACTCCATCATGGCTTGGATGGTATGAAGCCAGCCTGGTGCTGAATATAAATAGGCGAGGAAACCTGCCTTCACATAAGAATAAGCTCAGAGAACTAGTTTGAGATAGTATGCTGAAGATATTTGTCTAAAAGGGAACATAAATTTGAATTTCAGGAAGACAAAAGGACAGAGGATTGGCTTTTCTGAGGCTAAGGAGCAGGATAGCCCTGGTAAGTCCCAGGGATGACCAGTGTTTGCATTGCTTGGTCTTGGACCCAACAGGAAACTCCTCTTCATAGCCTAAGAGCTGGTAAGAGATGTGAATCATTGGGGTTTTCCCTCTGGGAGACCCAAAGGCTTATTAGAAGGCTAAAAAAAGGGGAAGGAAGGAAAGAATGAAAAAGAAAGGATAAAGAAAGAAAAAGCAAGCCAGTTAGCCTATACACTTGTTTTAGTGAGAAAACTCCAGTAAGATGAAATATTTCTCAAACCAGAGATCATGTACTTAAAGAGGCTTTGTAAATTGTAACATGTTATTCAAATATAAGATACTGTCACAATTACCATAAGTGTGGCCAGGTTGATCAAAGCATATGGGTGAAAATAATGTGGGAAGAAACATGGCAGGGGAGCTAAGAATGTGGCTGCTGAAAGAGGCACAGAACAATAGTTGCATGTCATTGACTCCTGGAAAAAGGCATACTCTACATTAATACCTGTGGATCCTCTGTAAAGCTATAATTTTCCCCTTACTTTTCTTACTCTTTATAGTAAATGGTTAGAGAAATGTAGACTCTCAGTGGATAGGCACTGGCCTGCGAACCCAAAGGTCGTTTTTTCGATTCCCAGCCAGGTACATAGCCAGGTTGCAAGCCATGTCTCCAGCCAGGTCCATAGCTGGAGGCAGGTGAAAGGCAACCATACATTGATGTTTCTCTCCCTTTCTTCTGCTCTCTTTGCCCTTCTCTCTGAAAATAAAAAATAAAATCTTTAAAAAAAAAATCAGTTGCATTTCTTTCTCTTTTCTTTTCTTTCTTTTTCTTTTTTTTAAAGATTTTATTATTTTCAGGGAGAAGGGCAGGAAGGGAGGCAGAGAGGGAAAGAAACATCAGTGTATGGTTGCCTTTCACCTGCCTCCAGCTATGGACCTGGCTAGAGACCTAGCTGGGAATTGAACCAGTGACCTTTGGGTTCACAGACCGGTGCCTTATCCACTGTGTCACCAGCCAGGGCCCAGACTGATTCTATGTGAATTCTTCAAGTGCAAGGAATTCTCACTTATCTAACATAGTACCTGGCAAAGTAGGTAGCACTTAGAAAATATATGTGATTCTTTGAAGGGATTGCTGGAAGGGAAGAAAGGATGGGGAGGGATGTTATATTGGAAAAAATAATCATGTCTCAAGCTGGACACTGATGGTCTTGGTTTCTTGGTCCAAAGCTAATAAGCAATTACTGTTAGAACTGGTCATTAAGATTGAGGGGTAGAGTGGATAATAACAGTCCTATCAGAAATGAATAAATCAATTTGGGAATTTAAAGTAGCAGAAACTAAGAGCACTATTGGAGAAAAGCATGTGGGACTGGAAGATAATGGATTCTGTAGCTAAAAGAAAGGAAACTTTGCATAAATATGATCCACTTAGGAATAGGTGTACTGGGGAATAAAATACAGGGAGTAAGAGAAATGGGCTAGGGAATGTCCTACTATTTATGTTCCAGGAAAAGATGACTCTGTCAAAAAGGTGGCAAATGTGTCAGGCAGAAAATCATAAGAATGTGGTCAGAGAAGATTTGGAAGATTAAAGACCGAAAAATCCAGACATATTGGTATACACTAAAGTGAAATTGGTTGAGCCATTCTTTCCCCTTTTATTTCCTTTCTAGAGATCAGTTTTTGTTTTGTTTGCTTTGAGAAGATTAAGACACCTGGTTACATCCTTCACACCTATTCTAGAATGATTTGATTTGCAAACGCATGCTGTGGTTGGGGGACGGTTGGCATTCTTAGGCAGTGATATCCATGGTCCAATATTTAGGGAGCATCTAGCAAATTTTCTGGGGTTATGAGTGGGTGCGATACCAAGAGCCCTCAGTGGATGGGCCAGTTTAAGAATAAAACCATAATGACAAATCTCTGAATTGGAGCAACGATCATATTTGCAGGCTTGTGTCTTCAGATTTTCTTTAAAAATATATGTCCCTGTTTATTTTTGGGTGTAAAACTAATGAGATGGATTTGCACTCATTAGCAAAGGGGATTATAAACGAATATAAACCTATCAGTTTACTCCATTGAACTGTGCAGAAAGTGCCACACCCAGGTGTTGGGCGTCCATCAAGCTAAAAAGAAAAGCTAACAATTGGCAAATCAGGTTGTTCTGTTTTCTCACGAGCCCCATCTCTCTTCTCACTCTGTAACCCCAGGAGCCCAAGGAAGCCGCTCTATTAAAGAAGGATGTCACTGTTTGGCTGGGTGGAAGAAGAGAGGGAACAAGAACAGAAAAGCTCTCTCAAAAATGGCACTGTGGTGAATTCCACTGCTTAGCTTCCTCACTACTCCTTTTTAAAAAACAACAAGAAACTATGGTCTATCTTGATCCCAAATTCACATACTTAGAGTTCAGGTGGAATGAAAGAAAGCACTATCACAGCTGAGGGAGCAAGAATGGAGTGCATCTTTGCTTCAGGTGCAGACACTTTGCACTCCCCAACGTTAAGCCTCACTCGGTTCTGCACTATCCTGCCCCTCATGCTGAGGCACTATGGGGCAAAAGTGTCTTGAGGGGTATATATGAATCAATGTCTGCTGGTGCAGGTAGTCAGATGACCACAGGGCAGTGTGGATTATGCTTTCTAAAAGTGATCCTGTCTCTCCTTCCTTTCTCTCAAGGATTCTGTAGCAGGGAGGGTTTTCTTAGGAGACTCTATCCTTTGAAGGGTTCCTCTAGTTGCCCAGAGCAAGTCCTTGACCACATCCAAAGGCCTCTGGCAGACCCTATTCAGTCCAGAGCCACCCAGGGGCATCTTTACAGTGAGATTGCCAAAGGGAGCCACACCCTGAAATCTGAGGATTCAGTGGAAATCAGTTCCTGCAGCAGTCTCATCCTCAATTAAAATTTCCTAATCCACTTAATCATCACATTTACTGAGCATACACTACTGTAAAGCTCTATGCTTGATACCTTAATGCAACATATTTAAAAAAATACATTTTTGCTTTTGCATCTCAATACTTTTTCCCAACTGAACTTCGAGAAACAGATTTCATGATTCTAAGCTTTGTGACCTTGGGCAAATTGCTAAACCTGGGTTTAAAGTGCCTAATGTTTAAAAGCTGTTGTAAGGATTATATAAGATGTTAAACACTTCTGGTATAGAACTTGGCACACTGGTGCACAAGAATCCTACATATCCTTTCCTCCCTCCTTCAAAGGACTATCTTTACAGACCTCCAGAGTTAGCTCCATCTGAGCTTACTTCTTTCTTCCTCATGATCCAAACCCAAGGGGTTGAAATCTCCTTTCTTCGCTTCGGAGGCCTCACTGGTCCTTCCCTTCCTTGAGCCTATTCTTTTATAGAGGTTCCTGCCTCCACTAAAATCCAGCTTGCAGCCAACTGGGTTACCACCAAAAATGAAAATCCTAACGAGGGGTAGTGGACAAAGGAAGCAACCCCACAAGGTCCCCCATCCCTGGACCACATAGGAGGGACACAAGTCAGGGCACATTGAGTCTGAAGGGAGGTCAAGGCCAAAGTCCCCTGGGCATATAGGAAGTTACTCCTGGCCTGGATCCCATGGCAGGATCCCCTTCTCCCAGGCAGAGGTTTCTTCCAGACAGTTCTAGGCACCTTCTAAGGTCCTCCTTTATACAGGGTCCTCTGTAGTGGCCCATCGCCACCGCGCAGGCTCCCGAGGCTCCCCTGTGATCCCTCCTGTTCCCAAATGGTCTTCCACAGCGGCAACTCCAGAGACTACCCTTGCCCTCGCGTAGTTACAAGACGCTCTCTGGGGACTGTGCCCTCTACGCGGCCTCCCTTGACAGCAGAGGCAGCGCGAGCCCTGGGAATCTCCACTCCCCCAGGGGGGCTGAAGGGGGACAGCTCCCACACACCGCCTCCGGGTCTCCCCAAAAGGGTAGAGGCATCAGGCAGTCCGGGTTTGCCCAGTTACACAGGGACCCCCTCAGGGGCCGCTCTCACACAACATCTCAGAGTCCCTGGAGGGGTTTCTGCGGCCCGAAGACCCGCCCCCTAGGGTGCCTGCCGGGTCCCCGCCGCCCCCGACCCCGCTTACCGGGTCTGTCAGGGTGCGGAACGTGGGTCCGGGCTGGCGGACTACACCGCTGGCCCCCCGCCGCCCATGGCTGCTAGGAAGCCGGCGTGCTGGGGCCGAGAGCCGGGAGCAGGCGGCGCGGGCGGAGCAGCAGGCTGAGGCGGCTGCGGCGGCGGCGGCGGCGCGCGCCTGGAGCACACCCACCCTTCCCGCCCTCGGCCCTCCGCCCTCAGCCGGGCTCGACTGAGGCGCGTGCGCCCGCGAGACCCCTCGCCGGGGCGACGGGTGCGCCCCGCCCCGCCCCCTGCGCCTTGAGGCGTGGCCCTCGCGGCACAGCCCGCAACCTGGCGCCCCTGCGCCGTGCTGAGGGAGCTAGGGAGGACGGCGGCCGGCTCAGAGCAGCTGTCGGTCCGGATGCCAGTGGACGCCCCCAACCACCCCCCAGCGCTGCAGCCCTGGAACGGCGCCAGCCCCGCCGGCGGCTGCAAGGTCAGTGTCCTCCGGGAGCAGACGCCCTGGGAGGAGGCACGGCCAGGTGCTGAGGCTGCTCACGCCCCGCCTGCGCCCCGGCAGCGCGTCCTGCCGCCCGCACCGGGATCGGAAAATGAGAATGACTCATCCCGCGGCCCGGCCTGGGCTCTACCTGCCCCAACCAGACCAGAGAGCTCCTCGCTCAGGAAACGGCCCACGACCCTGGCTGGCCTTGGGGCACTCACCTTCGCAGGACCCGACTACAGAGTGTCCAAACGAGCTGTCGCAAAGTGCTTGGCTGGCCTAACTTTTCCTGGGGTGTTTTCTTCAGTTATTGGCGTGGAGCTTCCAACACCAAAAGCAGTACTGTATGTAATGTAACCCACTTTTTGCTGCAGCAGCCTCTTTCCTCAGACTAAACAAATGGCTTATCAGGAGGCCAGCAGTTCTGAAATGCATTTAACATGCCCTACACGAAACAACATTCTCTGAAGAGGCCAGAAAAAGATCAAGTCATAAAGCACCTAGCAACTAATTACAAAGAAATAACCGAAGATATATAAATGATGTGCCAAGAACCCTCTTATTTAAATTAATTGCATTTACATTTTATCTTTAAAATATATTTAATTGATTACGCTATTACATTTGTCCCAATTTTTCCCCATTGTCCCCTTCTGCCTGGTACCCTCCCTTCTCCTAGTAATCCCCTGGTTGGTTCATGTCCATGGTCATGCATATAAGTTCTTTGGCTTCTCCATTTCCTATACTATTCTTAACATTCCTCTTTTGTTCCTACCAGTTATGCTTCTTAATACCTGCACGTTTCACACCATTCTCCTCCTCCCCCTTTCCAGCTAATAATCCTCCAAATGATCCCTGTGTCTATGATTCTGTTTCTGTCCCAGTTGTTTGCTTACTTTTAGATTAGTTTGTTGATAGTTGTGATTTTGTTGCATTTTTAATGTTAATAGATTTGACCTTCTCTTCCTTAAATAAGTCTCATTAACATTTCATGTAATAATGGATTGGTAGTAATGACTCCTTTAGCTTTACCTTGTCTGGGAAACACTATCTGCCCTTCCATTCTAAACGGTAGCTTTGCTGGATAGAGTAACCTGTTATAGGTTCTTGTTTTGCATCACTTTGAACAAACATTTCTTGCCTGCAAAGTTTCTTTTTAGAAATCAGCTGATAGTTGTATGGGAACTCCTTTGTAGGTAGCTCTCTGCTTTTCTCTTGCTGCTTTTCAGACTCTTTATCTTTACCCTTTGGCATTTTCATTATGATGTGTCTTGGTGTGGTCCTCTTTGGGTCCAACTTGTTCAGGACTATCTGTGCTTGTTGGACTTGTATGTCTATTTTTGTCACTAAATTAGGGAAGTTTTCTTACATTATTTTAAAAAATAAGTTTTCAATTTCTTGCTCTTCCTGTTTTCCTTCTGGTACCCCTATGATGCGAAAGTTAGAATGCTTGAAGTTATTCCAAAGGCTGCTTACATTATCCTTGCTTTTTTGTATTATTTTTTCTTCCTCTTGTTCTGATTGGTTGTTTTTGCTTCCTTAGGTTCTAAATTATTGATTTGATTCTCAGCTTCATTCACTCCACTGTTGTTTCTCTGTAATTGTTCTTTTTTATCCTTTATTTCTGACTGGATCTTTCCTGTGCCATTGAGGTCCTCATTAAGTTTCTTAAGCATCATTATAACCAGTGTTTTGAATTCTGCATCTGCCAGATTGCATATCTCCATTTCCTTTAGTTCTTTTTCTGGAGTTTTGATCTCTTCTTTAATTTAGGCTATGTTTCTTTGACTCTTCATTTTGGCAGCATCCCTGTGTTTGTGTCTATGTATTAGGTAGAGCTGCTATGACTCTTTGGGTAGCATGGCCTAATATATGTAGTAGGATCCAGTGGCACAACCTCCCCCATCACCCAACTGGGTACTCAGATTGTGGCGTTTATATGAGCTGAGTACACTCTTCCCTTATAGTTGAGCCTTTTTGATGTTGGCAGGTCAATGGGAGGGATGTACCCAGGCCAGTGAGTTGCAAGGCCTACTGTAACTACTGACCACCAGCCTCTGCCCTCCATGAAGGATCAGCTTGGCAGGGGCAGCATGGTGGTGCTCCAGTATGGTCTGTAGCTGTCCACTGGGCGCGCAGGCCCTGAGGTTTCCCGGATGGTGCAGGCCAAGGTCAGCTCCCACCTGTGTTTTGCCTGGGGCCAACCTGCCTGAGCTGTAGAGCAATTTGAGATGGCTGCTACTCATGCTGGGCTTGGAGATTTCCAGGCAAAGCCAAGCTGTGAATCTAGGCTCACTGTTGCTGTGCTATGCTGGGGCCACTTAGCAAGAGGTACAGGGGTTTGGAGCTCACTGAGGCTGGCTGTTGCTTGTTTGAGAAGATTTAGAAAGTTGTGAAGAGTGAGCCAACACCAGCATTGACATGGAAAAGATACTGTTAACATCTGTAAGTTTGGTGGGACCAAGCCTCATGCAATCTCCAGGGCAAGGCAAACAGTGTTAGCCAGGTCGATGGAGTCTCAGATGTGACATTCACATGCTGGCTGTGAGGCTCTGGCCACCTTTCTGTCTGGGAGAAAGCTGTTCCCAGTTCTCACCTTGATTCCACATACTTCATTTCTTCCCTGTGTGCCACCGGAGCCTTTCAAGCTGCTACCTCAATGTTGGAGCTCAGAGAGAGCAAGTCTGAGTAAGTGTGTGTGTGAGTTCTTTAAGAAGACCTGCTTGGGGGTCCAGAGATTCTTTAACCAATTCAACCCTACTGGTTTTTGCAGCCAGAAGTTATGGGGACTTCCTGGCACTGGAACCCTGGGCTGGGGGAGGGGGGGGTGCGGCTGGTGTGGGGCTGAGACTCCTTTCTCCTGAGATACCCCTCCCTAATTTTTATGTATCACACATGGATGTGGAACCAGCCCATTCAGTGTCAGACTTCCATTCAACTTGATTTCTGCTGGTTATGAGTGATGATTGTTCAATAATTTAGTTGTAATTTTGATGTGGTTGTATGAGGAGGCAACCTGTGTTTATCTATGCTGCCTTCTTGACCAGAAGTCTATAACATTCTTTTAAACCTACTGGCACATTGACATAGTACAAGTGGTATATACTGTATGCAATTTATGTGATTAATGTGATTATTAGTTTGGAAATATAGGCTTTCTGTCACTGACTCACTCCTTTAATCTTTCTCCCATTATCTCAAACTTATCAAATCAATTCTCAGATATCTGAGTTCTCTTTCAAAAGCTAACAAATGACAGAAACCCAATTCAAACAAATCTGAGCAAAGGTTTATGTAAGTGGGATGTCAGGCATTGAATTGAATATGAATCTTAAAAAGGAAAGTCATCTATTAGGTCTGGATTCTGTCTCCTTGTGGCCCCTTCCTCTTTCTTTAAGATTTCATTTACTTTTTTTTAGAGGGAGGGGATGAGAGGGAGAAAGACTGGGAGAGAAACATCAATGTACAAGAAAAACATCTATAGATTGCCTCTTGAATGCCATGCCCCCAAGCAGGAACTTGGCCTGCCACCCAGGCACATGCTCTGACCTGGAATCAAACCTGCAACCTTTTGGGTTGCAGGATGACGCCCAATTCATTGAGCCACACCACTTTCATTCCTACTGCAGCTTGGCTTCTTGCATACAGTAAGAAGATGGTGGGAACATGGAGGGGGTAGTGGTTTCAGGATTATATCATCCTAGTTTAGCACCCTCAGAGGAAAGAGAAAATATCTCTCTCCTAGCATCTATATAGAATCTAAGGTAAGGTCACTGATTGAAATGACTTGTGTCGTGTGCCCTTTACTGGAACAAGCGCTGTGGCCCAAGGATAGGACTGTACAATTGAGTAGGTCTGGGTCACATGCCTACCCTATGGCCAGGAATTAGAATACTGCAACTGGTAGTTCCTTGAGACCCACATAGAGTGGAATAAGGGAAGTTCTCCAAAGCAGATGGTGGTTGTTAGTAAAAGAAAAGGGGAAAATAATGATAGGAAGATAAAAAGTAAACATATATGTCCACTCATCTGCTGAACTACCTCCTTTCTTAGGACTCTAGAACCTTTAATTTCCTTTGTTTCATGCATTTCCCTCATTCATTGGACCATTCATTAGTTACTAATTTCTGATGATTTTTTTCCTTCTAAATGTTTCTTATGTCTCTTTTCCTGTTTATTACAAATGCCATCACCCTAGTTCAGATATTTGTGATTGCTTCTGTTAACAAGTTCTAAGTTGACTTCCCTGACTCATCTCTGTAAGACCATTCCCCTTGAATTCTGTAGCTAAATGCAACTTAAAAAATGCTAAAATAGCATTTATTTAATTTTTGCATACTTTTAAAAAATCCTCACCCAAAGACATTTTTTCATTGCTTTTAGAGAAAGGAAGGGAGGGAGAGAAATATCTATGTGAGAGAGAAGCATCAATCAGTTGCCTCCCGTATGCACCCTACTAGGGATTCCATGCACCCAGACTGGGATCAAACCTGCAACCTAGGTGTGTGTGCTGACTGGGAATCAAACCCACAACCTTTTGGTTATGAGATGATACTCGAACCACACTGAGCCACATTGGCCAGGGCTAATTTGTGCATACTTTTTTTTTTTTTGCATACTTTTGAAGGTACTTTCACATGTCAAAAATAATCTCATATAGAAGTATAGTTTGTGATATATATTGGCTCATATTAGAGTAATCTGTAATTGTGCCTATAAACCTGTAAAATAGCAAATTCATATCTCTGAATGAGTATGGAAGTGGGTTTGGAATCTTTATAGAGGAATGGTGTCAATCACTTAGAAAAAGATCTTATAGGCCAGAAGTTGTTTCTGTTGATCTTGATCATAGAAGTGTCAAGATATTAAGTAATTAGTTTCAAGTGGTGTGAGATAATGTCCTCTCACTGAGAAGGCCAAAAACTAGCTACAATTAATAACAAATAAAAATGTGTGTTAGGTACTTGCAGTCATGGTCTTGAAAGTGTGCCTTTCATATCTTCTACTGCATAGCCTAATTGGTTGGCAACTCTAGCTGCTGCACCCTGAACCTACCACTGCACTTGGACAAAGGCCACACTTACCAGAGTCTTCTCATCCAGTGACCAAGTGTAGCAGGGGTACTAAGACAGGCCATTCATGCGAATGTAGGATTCCTGTGACAAGCTTATTTTGGCTTGAGGATTTTCCATTAGTCTTGAGAAAATTTTTGTAGAACTGTATGAGAGTCTAAGATTCTTCCTACCCAATCTACCTTCTTTCCCTGTTTGCTACACATGGTCAGATCTGTATTGTATTCTGATAGCTCCCCTAGCCTTCTCTGATTCCCTCCCCATTTTTTCTCACAGGAGCCTACCCTGCCCCACCACAAATCTATTGTGTATCTAATTTTGTCTTGATATCTATTTTTTAGATGATTTAACCAACACACATAGTCTAATAAAATAGGTGGTAAGATGGGGTTTTGGGTATGGTTCATCCATTTCCTAGTTGGCAAAGATTATTACCTTCTGGGTGGTACATGAAACATGGCACATGGTAGTGTTCTAGTTACTAAGGATTTCACTAGAGGTGGCTCAGGGAAACTTCCTATTAGAGATGATTAACTTTGCTGGTGCAATGATGCAGTCATTTGGAAGATATAGGGGGAACCATAGATAATAAAGACAGTGGAGTCAGCTGGCTACTGCTAAGAAGAATTGATGCTTGGCAGAAGGATAATGAAAATCAGAGGGTTATTACCAAAGTCTGACAGCCCTTATGTACTGAAGTGGAAGAGAGGACATAGCTAAACAATAAACAGATGATCTTATAGAAGGGTAGAGCTCAAACAAATCAGGTTTTTTTACTTTTTTAGAGAGGGAGAGATAGAGGGAGAAAAACATCAATTGTGAGATATACTGTATATCAATTGGTTGCTCTTGCATGCCCCCGCTTGAGGGATCTGGCCCACAACCCAGGTATGTGCCCTGACTGAGAATTGAACCTGCAGCCTATTGGTTTGCAGGGTGGCCCTCAATCCACTGAGCCACACCAGTCAGGGCCAAATCAGGTTTGTTATGCTCAGGTCAGGGTCGTGGTTGGGAAGACCTGGCGTATGGGGTAAGGATATCTGGATAGATGCTTCTGAGGATTTTGGCTCTGAAGATCCCCCTGAATCTTCAGAAGTTACAGAGATGGCCTATTCTTCCACAGTAAGAACTAGCACTTTTGTATTGATAGATATTGTAATATAATATGTATTGTAGAATCCCTCCTTCCATTAGGTAGGAGGTGCCCTCATCAGGAGCCCTACCTCTTTTCCTGGCTGCTAGGCCAATAACTTAGCATCACATACCAACACAACCTGGCTGACAAAATGCTGGACCTGATAAGGGAGGAACAATGAAGGAACTGCAAGAATTAGCATATACCAGCAGAGGCAAGATGGTATATCTGGGGTTGTATTTTGAAGGTACTTTATTAGGTGGGCTAGAATATAATAACTGATAAGCATTTATTGATTTATGGACAAATTTGGTGGGGGACACAGGATTTAACAGTTTGGCAAGAACCCTAGGGGATGGGGAGATTCTTAGAGCTTTATGTAAATGATGGCCAATGTTGAATAAAGTAGAAATGCTTGAGCGATACTGGCAAATAGTGGAAGGAATAAAGAGACTGAGGAAATGGGCAAGCAGGAGGGGCTATATTATGTGAGGCCGCAAAGCATACTAGTTGATTATATTCCATGGGGTAGCTGACTGAGGCCAGTTGTTGCTTATTTGAGAGAATTCAGAAAGTTGTGAAGCATGAGCCAACACCAGCCATTAATATGGAAAAGTCACCATTAACAGTTCTGGTGTGCCACTAAGTTGAGTGGGTCGAAGTTTCAGGGGTTCTTCCAGGATGGGGCAAACAGTGTTATCCATGTTGATGGAGTCTCAGATATGACACCCACCTGCAGGAGAGCTCAGAAAGTGGACAATGGCCTCTACCTGTCATTCTGTCTAGAAGAAAGCTATTCCCCAGCTCTTGCGTTGACACTTCAGTTCCTCCCTGTGTGCCATTGGTGTCTTTCAAACTGCTACCCCAGTGCTGAAGCTCAGAGGGATTGAGTCTGAGTAAGTTCACATATGGGTTCTTTAAGAAGAACTGCTTGGGACTCCAGAAATTTCTTCAACCAACTCAACCCCTGCTGGTTTTTTGCAGCTAGAAGTTATGGGGACTTACCTTCTTTGCACTGGAACCCTGGAATGGGGTGCAGTGTTGGGGTGGGACTCCACCTTCCCACTATATCCCTCCCAAATTTTTATCCACCACACATGGCTGTGGGACCAGCCCAATCTGTGTCTCCATCCCTCCTACCAAGTCTGGATGGATGCAGTTTCTTTAATTCTATAGTTGTTGGACTTCCATTCAACTGGATTTCTGATGGTTATGGGTTATGGTTCTATATTTTAGTTGTAATTTTGATGTGGTTGCACAAGGAGGTGAGCCATGTTTACCTATCCTGCCATCTTGACCAGAAGTCACTTCAAAATGAACAGCATTCTTTTTAATTTCCAGTTAGGAAAGAAGACCATGAACAGTTTATATTCACATAAGATGACCAATAATATTAATTTATAGTTTGGCCTTAGGGCAATGGCAACTTTCCTGCCCATTGTCATAATATAGTGTGTTGAGATCTGGACTTCCTGGGCATCCTACAGAACCTTCACACTGATCCATTTCATTGATTGCATGCTGATGTATTCCAGAGGTGGAAGATAAACCCCACAAAAATTCAGAAACCTGCTGTTTCAGAGAAGGATTTAGAAGTCCAATGGTCAGGAGTCTATTGGGATAGCACTCTAAAGTAAAGAACAAATTGCGACATCTTATATCCCCTACTATAAAGATGGAGGCACAGTGCCAGTAGTTTTATTTGGGTTCTGGAAGCAATATGTTCTCCACATAGGACCATTGTTCTGGCTCATATACCAGGTGACATAGAAGGACATGCCATATTTGAGTGAAACCTGGAAAAGAAAAGGGCTCTATCAATAGAGTCAGGAGGATCCTATGGGGTTGGAAGTGTTAATGGTAGGAAAATATACAGTATGGAGCTTGCATTAAGCTCTAGTGGGGGAATCATAATGCTAACACTTGGAATTCTTACCACTGCCCTTTAACGGTCAACCTGTCAGCAATAAAGACCAATGCTGAGCTTTTGCTGGGAAATCCTCTTCCTTGAGGAGAATGGCCAGCTACTTGGTGGCAAGTCAACTACAAATGGGTCTCTCTCACAATGGAAGGGCCAGTGGTTTGTCCTCACAGGGATAGATGACTTATTTTAGGTATAGGTTTGCATTTCCTACCCATAGTGTCTCAGTAAGCATCACTATTTATTAGAGGCTTGTGGAATGCCTGACCTATAGACAGGGATTCTTACACGGTATAGCATCAAAACGTGGGAACCACTTTACAGTGATGAATATGTGGAGTGGGCTCATGATCATAGGTCCACTGGCCATATCACATTATACACTATCCAGGGGCAACTAGTCTCAGAAAATGTTGGAGCAGCCTTTTACAGGCACAACTAAAGTACCAGCTTGGTTGTAATGCTGTGAAAAGATGGGGCAACATACTTCAGGACACAGTATACAGAGTTGGGCAAAAGTAGGTTTACAGTTGTAAGTATGCGAAAGAGTATATTTATTTTTTTTTAAAGATTTTATTATTTTTAGAGAGAGGGGAAGGGAGAGAGGCAGAGAGGGAGAGAGCCATCAATGTGTGGTTGCCTTTCACCTGCCTCCAGCTATGGACCTGGCTGGGGACCTGGCTTGCAACCTGCCTATGTGCCCTGGCTGGGGACACTGTGCTACCAGCCAGGGCCTTATTCTTATATTATTTATTAATTATTGTATTATTTTCCATAGGGACAATTATAAACCTACTTTACCTGGTATATAGAGAGAACTTTACATGGGGCTAGGTCCCCAATGGGAAGAATACATGGATCTAGGAACCAAGGGGTATCCCCCTTTACTGTTACTCACAATGACCCAGTGGAGGATTTTGAACTCCTGCCTCTGCAATGCTAAGCTTTGCAGAGTTGGAGGTCTTGATCCCCCAAGAAGGTGTACTCTTGCCAGGACACATAATAATGATCCCATTGAACTATGAGCTATGGTTGCCACCAGGACATTTTGGACTCCTTATGTTCAGGAACCAGCTTAGAGAAGAGGATTTGCTATATTGGCAAAGGTAATTGACCCTCATCAGGCGAAGGTAAAGCTACTTTTACCCAAGGGGGACAAGGAAGAAAGGGAATAGGTGTGGGATCTTTGTGATGAAGTTTGGCATCTCTTGGTATTCCCTTTCCCCCTTGAATGGACATATGCAGCAGCTCCAGCCTGAGAAGGGTGATTACCAACAGTAAAATTATCAGATTCTTCAGGAACGAAGACTTGAGTAACACTACCAGGTAAGCCACCAAGGCCAGCTAAGGTGATAGATGACAGTGAGGGGACTTTAGAATGGAGAAGCCAGATTATGAGTACCAGTTGTAGGCTTGAGATTAATAGTAGTTATGAAGGTTGCTGTAGTTTATTCTACTAAACTGGCTCTTCCTCAGAGAAAGAGGGCCTTGGGAACCTTGGAGGAGCTGCTCTCCAAACCCTTTGGAGAAGGGTGTGTGACCATGAGAATGTGTCTCTCAGATCTCCTACTGTGGGGAGCAAAAGTGGCTGATGCTGTTCTAAATACAACACTGCATTTGCTCCAACACCATGTTTCCCATGGTCTGTTTCCAGCCTGTGACAGTATAAAATGGGATATTATGACAGGCCCATTTCTGTGAGACAGAGAATTCCTCTGCTGATTTTGGCTTGAGGATTCTACATTGGCTTTGCAGAAACTTTCTGAAAGCTTTATGGCAACATAAGGCTCTTCCTGTCCTACCTTCCTTCTTTCCCCCTCCTCTTCTCATGGGTCAGATGTGTATCACTGTCTGGCAGGTGTCAACCTTCTCCAGCTCCCTCTCATTTTCTTTCACAGGCATTTCCCCCAGTTTCTTGCAATCTGGTCTGATCTTGCTGTCTACTTCCTGGAGGACCTGAACTAACATAGGCAGGTATAAACTTACCCATTTTACAGATGAAGAAACTATGCTTCTGAGAGGTTAATTAACCTACTCGTTTCTTTCTTTCTTTTTTTTTTTAATTTTATTGTTGTTGTATTACATCCATCCCCTTTTTGCTCCCCTCTGTCCCCCTCCCCACCCACCCATTCCCCCCAAAGTCAATCACACCTGTTGTCCATGTCCATGGTTCCTTTATACTAGGTTCTTGTCTAAGCTGCTCCCCTTTCTTGCCTCTGCCTCCCCTCTCCCCTCAACCCCTTTCCCCATGACCACTGAAGGCCTATTCATTGTATTCATATATTTGGTTCTGTTTTGCTTGTTGTTAGTTTTGCTCATTATTGTCCCATAATGGGTGAGATCATATGATATTTGTCCTTCACTGACTGGCTTATTTCACTAAACATAATACTCTCCAGTTCCATCCATGTTGTTGCAAAGGGTACAAGTTCCTTCTTTCTTTCTGCTATATAGCCTTCCATTGTGTAAATGTACCAAAGTTTTTTGATCCAATCATCCACTGATGGGCACTTAGGCTGTTTCCAGCACTTGGCTATTGTAATTAACCTACACATGTTTATATAGCAATAAGTCGCAGAGCCACAATTTAAATATGGGATTATCTGGCTTCAGAGCCTGTGTGCATAGATTCATATTCTTGTTTTCCTGTTTCTGTAGTTTCTATTTGCTTCATTCTCCTCTTAGTCTTCTGGAAAAGTTTCTTCTGAATATTTTAGTCTTGTCTTTCCCCTGCAAAAGCAGAAGATTTGGACTACACTTGTAGCATAATGGAAAAGGAAGAACATTGTACTCCTGGGGTCTGTAACAGTCCTTGAGGTAAGAGTTTCTCTGGGGAAGAGAAACTTAGAGTGTTGGGGCAGCTTAGCTGAGCTACTCCTTCCTGCCTGAAGAATCTTCCTGAAGAGTTAAACTGTGCAAGTTCAGTTTTGTTTTATCAGAGAAATCATATGCCATTACACCCATTATCTTATTAGAACATAGCCCTCCTTTACACAAAGCATCCTTGATTTTGTAAGGTTTCCTATTCCTAATTAAATGTCTAAGGTTGACACTGGAATGAAAACCAAAGGCTATCTAGGTTTTGTAACACAGATACTGCCTGTGGAATTCATTTATCTTTCCCTGATTATGGTATCCCTCATTACACTGGTCTCAAGGACACAGTCCTCTTTTTAACATTTCGATTCTCATGTAGATTCAGAGCTTTTCTGAGATTCTCTATAAAAAGCTGGAATATCTGAATGAGACATTAGTAAAGGAAAACAAAAGGGAAACCAATCTAGAGAGTACCATGAATCTTGTAGGCATCATGGCTTGCAAGTCAACTTTATTTTGAGAGTCTGCAGGAGGCGTTCCATCTCTAGGCAGCTCATCCAAGTTCTAACCTAACCTTCCTGGCTCTTGATGGGCCTCCACAAGATGAAAATCACTGTCTTTTACAGGAGCAAGCTTTCTGCTTCAGGGCCTGCCTTAAATTGTTCCAATTTAATTTACCCTAGATGTTCTACACAGGGAATCACGTCACACTACTGCGGAACCTCTCTTACCAATAGGGATGCAGCTTCCACAGTGTATCTGTACCAAAATTTAACCCTTTCTGCTCATTCATCTTCATCATCATTCTCATTTCTCTTGGATCATTCTCACATTCCCATTAGCACACAAGCATGCTGTGATATATCATCTAAAAAACAAAAACAGCCATGAGACCAACACATTATTTTATAACCTTTTCAGTTTATGACTCTTTTCTCTGTTCCCCTTTCTAGCAAAACTCTTCTTTGTCTCCACTGTCTATCTTCCCACTATTTCATGAACCCACTACCTCAATTAGGCTTTCATTCCTACCATTCCACTGAGAATGCTCTTGTGAAGGTGCCCAATAACCTTCAGGTTATGAAATGTCACATTCAACTCTCAGTCCCCATCTTATTTGTTGATCACTCCCTCTTACCTTAAAAATTATCTTCCCTTGACTTTGGAGACACCACATTCCTGTAGTTTTCTGCTCATATCATGACCTGCTCCTTTTCAAAGTTCTTATTTCTTATTATATTGGGGTGCCCCAGAACTCAGGACTCAGGCTTTTAGGGGTGGCAAACTACTTGTATAAAGGGCCAGATAGTAAATATTTTCAGTTTTGGGGACATATGGTTTCTGTTACAATTACTCAAGAAGCCATAGACATAAGTGAATGTTGAAATGATTATTGTCATTAGTGCTTATTATGAGACTCATATTGCTTAAATAAACAATAATTTGTCAACTGGTATTTCAGCATAGCTATCTGAGCATAATTGGAATTCAGCAAGAAGGAAAATTTCCTTCCTGGAAGGAAGGGAATTCTATTTTGAAATGTCTGTCCATTTCTCCCATGTGCCCAATTTTATTCAAAATTCAGGAATTTTGAGGCTCAATCTGAACATTTTTCTTATTAATGTCAATATTCAGTCTTTGTTGATCAACTGGGAGTAGAAAGTATGTAGGGGGAGTAAGGGAGGAGCTTCAGTAGCTGGTGAAGAATGAGAGACAGACAGCTCCTTAGTAGGGTCTGAGAAAGAGGGAGGTTACTTTATTTGTTGAAATGGAGTGATTAAACCCCCAAAGTGAATGTTGAGAGACAGCTGCACACAGAAAAGAGATGGTGATTAGAATTAATTACTGTTGTTATAGATGTTTTGCATTTCTACAGCACTTTGTATTTACAAAGAATTCTGTAATCACTTATTAACTCTCTGCCACCAAAACCTTGTGACATGGACAACATTACTACAGATGTTTGTACTTGTCTTCTGGGAAGCAATTGAGCTGCTTTGGATGAATACTAGAATTAAGGAATCAAAATCCTTATTTTAGTTCTTTTTACTCACTATGTGACTTTGAGGAGCCAAATAATGAGGACTTGAACATTGTCTTACTTTATAATTTTATTATGATGAATAACTCATGAAGATGGTTCAGCTCTTTGCTAAATTAAAAAAGGTACAATCTGTATGTATGTAATAATTAGCCCCTCTAAAAATTCAGTTTCCTCTGGATTTTTAAAAAATAAAATTAACTATAGTGTATATATTGCATTTTACATATCAACTGCTTAGCATAGTGCCTAGCATATTTACTTAATAAATACTTTATAAATGTTATCCATTATTTATGCTATAAGACCCATATAATATATGCATTCTTTTTTATATGCATTCTTTTTAAAACATATTTTATTGATTATGCTGTTATAGTTGTCACAATTTCTTTTCCCTTTGCTCCCCGCCACCTAGCACCCCTCTCACTCCAGCATTCCTATTCCCCTTTGTTCATGTCCATGGGTAGTGCTTATAAGTTCTTTGATTCATATGCATTCTTTTTTTTACATTTTTTTTTTTTTTTTTTTAGAAAGAGGGGAAGGGAAAGAGGCAGAGAGGTAGAGAGACATCAATGTATGGTCGCTTTTCACCTGCCTCCAGCCACAGATCTGACTGGAGACCTGGCTTGCAACCTGGTTATGTGCCCTGGCTGGGGAATCGAACCTGCGACCTTTGGGTTCACAGGCCGGCACCTTACCCACTGTGCTACCAGCCAGGGCCATTTTTTTTTACATTTTTTAAAAGATTTTATTTATTCTTAGAGAGAGGGGAAGGGGGGGGGAGAGAGAGAGAGAGAGAG
>PVIW01002732.1:0-10977 GCA_004026585.1 Noctilio leporinus | reverse complement strand
CATCAGCCAGGGGTTATATGCATTCTTATTGCCTTCACTTGATTGCTCTAAGACTTCTTATCTTTGGATAAAGATACAGATGTACATTCACTTATTCAGCAGTATTTATTGATTGCCATTTATCAGGCATTGTTCTTGGAGCTAGGGATACAGTTGTGAACAAAAGAGGATATTCTGCTCTCATGAGTCTTATATTTTGGCAGCAGGGGGAGGACTCACAATATTATGGTAGAGGGGCTTACATTCTAGTGGGATAGAAACAACAGATGCATGATTAGGGTATATTTAGAAAATATGAGAGGAATATTTCCCTGAATTTTCATAAAAAAACTTTTAATAGAAATAAGTATAAATTTATAAGCTATTCATTTAATAAAAGTATTTAAATATATACTTATATTAAAAATGAATTTATTACATAGAATAAAATATTATTTTATTTATAATAATAATAATTATACCACTACACCAAACATTTAAAAAATAGGAAAATTATTCAGGATTTCATTATAATATCATTCCTTCTAACTTGCCTTAGCATATATTTGTACATAGTTTATTCAGCATCCATTTACCAAGCATTTTCCCATGCTGTTTCAGCATAGAAAAAATGGGCACAGTTTCCTGACATTTGAACATGGATGGCTTGGGGTTGCACAGTTCAGTGGGATGGCAGCAGTGGGAGAGAGTACCACATAAAGGCATTCTGAACTCCCTTAGCCCAGGGCATGCTTGGAAGGGATGAGATAAAGGGAGTGAATTATTGGCCATGCTGAAAAGAACAGGTAAAGAATAGTAAACTGCAACAGGATTATTTATGCTATTAAAGCTGTCCCAATTTTTACTCTTTGCCCTCCCTTAGCTCATTCCCACACTATTGTCCATGTCCATGGGTCATGCATATGTATTATTTTGCTACTATATTTCCTATGCTATACTTTACCTCCTCATGACTATTCTATACCAACCAATTCGTACTTCTTAATCCCTTCATCTTTTTTGCCCATCTCCCTTACCCCCTCCCATAAATAATAAAATGGCAATAAGCAAGTAGTATCAATAATCACTTTAAGTGTAAGTGGATTAATGTTCCAATCAAAAGACATAGGGGCCCTGGCTGGTAGCACAGTGGTTAAGGCGCCGGCCTGCAAACCCAAAAGTCGCAGGTTCGATTCCCCAGCCAGGGCACATAACCAGGTTGCAAACCAGGTCTCCAGTCAGGTCTGTGGCTGGAGGCAGGTGAAACACAACCATACATTGATGTTTCTCTCCCTCTCTACCTCTCTCCCTTCCCCTCTTTCTAAAAATAATGAAATAAAATCTTAAAAAAAAAAAAAAAAAAAAGACATAGGGTAGCTGAATAGATAAGAAAACATGGCCCATATATTTGTGGCCTACAAGAGGCTCACTTCATAACAAAAAATACACACAAATTGAAAGTAAAGGGATAGAAAAAATATTCCATGTAAATGGAAACAAAAAAGCTGGGGTAGCAATAGTTACATAAGACAAATAGCCTTTAAAACAAAGGCCATCAAGAGACAAAGAAGGTCACTGCATAATACTAAATGGATCAATCTAACAAGAAGCTATACTTGTAAACATTGTGTACCCAACAAAGGAGCACCTAAATTTATAAAGAAAAAAGTTATAACAAAATTTATAAAGAAAATTTTGGTGGACATTAGGGGGAGATCAATAGCAATACAGTCATAATAGGGGATTTTAATACCTCATTAACTTCAATGGATAGATATCCCAGACATCAAAACAAAAAATAAGGTAACAGCAATCGTAAATGACACACTGGATTAAATTGATTTAATTGATATTTATAGAACATTTCATCCCAAAGCAGCAGAATATACATTCTCAAGCACACATGGAACATTCTTAAAGACAACTTTATTTTAGAACATGCAAAAATAAGTTAATAAATTCAAGAAGATTGGAATCATATCAAGCATCTTTTCTCACCATAAATGTATGAAAGTAGAAATCAAGTACAATGAAAAAAAAAAAAGCTTGAAAAACATTCAAACACAAGAAAGCTAAGTAACATGTTATTAAATAATGAATGGGTTAACAATGAGATCAAGGAAGAAATCAAAAGATACCTGGAGACCAATGAAAGTGAACAACACTCAACAACCCAAAATCTATGGAACACAACAAAAGCATCCTGAGAGGGCAGTTCATAGCATTATAAGCTTACCTCAAGAAGCAAGAAAAATCTCAAATAAGCAATCTAATCCTACACCTAAAAGAACAAGAGAAAGAAAAAAACAAAGCCCAGAGTAAGTGAAAGGAAGGAAATAATAAGAGATTAGAGTGGAAATAAATGACATAGAGACTAAAAAATAAAAACAAACCAAAACCCATAAACAAAAACAAATACAAAAGATTAATGAAACCAAAAGCTGGTTCTTTAAAAAGATAAAGAAGACTGATAAACCATTAACCAGACTCATCAAGAAAAAAAGGACCCAAATAAATGAAATCATAAATAGAAGAAAAGTAACAAATTACGCCACAGAAATACAAAGGATTGTGAGAAAATACCATGAACTATATGCCAACCAATTGGACCACCTGAGTAATATGGATAAATTCCTAAAAACATACAATCTTTCAAAACTGAATCAGGGAAAATCAGAAAATCTAAATAGATTTTCATTACAACTAGTGAAACTGAAGCAGTAAATCAAAAATATCCCAGCAAACAAAAGTCCTGGACCAAATGACTTCACAGGCGAAGTTTACCAAACATTCAAAGAAA
This sequence comes from Noctilio leporinus, assembly GCA_004026585.1. Taxonomy (NCBI): domain Eukaryota; kingdom Metazoa; phylum Chordata; class Mammalia; order Chiroptera; family Noctilionidae; genus Noctilio; species Noctilio leporinus. Next base: position 8,198 of record PVIW01002732.1, on the reverse strand, counting down.
AATTAACACTTATCTTTCTCAAACTATTCTAAAAATTTCAAGAGAAGGAAAGACTACCAAGCTCTTTTTAAAAAAAAAAATGTTTTAAAGAAGGAAGAGAGGCAGAGAGGGAGAGAAACATCAATGTATGGTTGTCTTTCACCTGCCTCCAGCCTTGGACCTGGCTGGAGACCTGGCTTGCAACCTGATTATGTGCCCTGGCTGGGGAATCGAACCAGTGACCTTCAGTTTCACAAGCCGGTACCTTATCCATTGTGCTACCAGTAGTGCGGGGGAAGCTCTTTTTATAAGGCTAGCATTCTTCTAGTTCCCAAAATAGATAAAGGCACTACAGGGGGGAGGGAGAGGTAGAGGCAAAGAAGGGGAGCAGCTTAGACAAGAACCTAGTATAAAGGAACCATGGACATGGACAACAGGTGGGATGGACTTTGGGGGGAATGGGTGGGTGGGTGGGGGGACAGAGGGGAGCAAAAAGGGGATGGATGTAATACAACAACAATAAAATTAAAAAAAAAAAATTATAGGCCAATATCCCTCATGAATAGGGATGCTAAAATCCTCAACAAAATTTAGCAAATCAGATCCAGCAATACAAAAAGATTATACACCATGATCAAGTGGGATTTATTCTGGGAATGTGAGTTGGTATAATACTTGCAAATCAATGAATGTAATATATCACATAAACAAATGAAGGCTAAAAATCACATGACCATATTAATAGATGCAGAAAAAGCATTTGATAAAAACCCAGCACTGATTTATAATTTAAAAAGTATCAGCAAATTGGGAATAGAGGGGTCATACCTCGACATATTAAAGACTATATATGACAAATCCATATCATACTCAATGGGAAGATACTAAAAGCATTTTCCTTGAGATAAGGAACATGCTAGGAATATTTGATTTCATTATTCTTCTTCATTACAGTACTGGAAGTACTAACCACAGCAATCAGACAAGAAAAAATCAATGAAAGTCATCCAAATTGAAAAGGAGGAAATAAAAGTTATTCTCAGATGACATATGCACAGAAAACCATAGAGATGCTACCAAAAAACTAGTAAATCTAATGAATTCAGCAAAGTAGCAGGATAGATATAAAATTAATATTCAGAATTCAGTGATATTTTTATATACCAATAATGAACTGTCAAAGAGAGAGATATTATGAAAACAATCCCATTTTCTATTGCAACATTAAAAAATTATTTAAATGTTTTATTTATTTTATTTTTAGAGAGAGAGGAAGGGAGGGAGAAAGTGAGGGAGAGAAACATCAATATGTTGTTACCTCTCATGAGCCCCCAGCTGGGGATCTGGCCTGCAATCTAGGCATGTGCCCTGACTGGGAATCAAATTGGCAATCTCTCAGTTCGCAGCCTAGCACTCAGTTCACTGAGCCGTACCAGCCAGGTCCCTAGAAGTAAATTTAACCAAGAAGTGTAAAAACCTGTTCTCAGAAAATTGTAAGGTACTGAAGCTAGAAATTGAGGAAGATATAAATAAGTGAAAGCATATACCATGTTCATGGATTGGAAAAATTAACATCATTAAAATGTTCAGGCCCTGGCTGGTAGCACAGTGGTGAAGGCGCCGACCTGCGAACCCAAAGGTCGCAGGTTCGATTCCCCAGCCAGGGCACATAATCAGGTTGCAAACCAGGTTTCCAGTCAGGTCTGTGGCTGGAGGCAGGTGAAACACAACCATGCATTGATGTCTCTCTCCCTCTCTGCCTCTCTCCCTTCCCCTCTTTCTAAAAATAATGAAATAAAATCTTTAAATAAATAAATAAAAATAAAATGTTCATGCTACTCAAAGCAATCTACACATTCAGTGCAATTCCTATCAAGATGCCAATGGTATATCTTACAGAACTAGAACAAATACTCCAAAAGTTTATATGAAACCACTAACAACCCCAAATGGTAAAAGTGATCTTGAGAAAAAAAGAACAAAGTTGGAGGAATCAAGCTACCTAATATCAAACTAAAGATACTACAAAGCCATAGTAGTCAAAATAGCATGGTGCTGGCATAAAAACACATATAGATCAGTGGAACAGAATAGAGAGCCCTGAAATAAACCCACACCTCTATAACCAATTTATATCTGGCAAAGGATGCAGAGACATACAATGGGCTAAAGATAGTCTATTCAATAAATAGTGTTGGGAAAATTGGATAGATACATGCAAAATAATGAAACTAGACACTTTATTATGCTTCCAAGAAGAATAAACTCAAAATGTGTTAAAGACTTAAATGTTAGACTCAAAACCATAAAAATCCTAGAAGAAAACATAGGCATTAAAATCTTCATTTCTCATAGTAATACTTTTTTTTCCCCCTGATATAACTGCTTGGACAGGAAAAACAGACATAAATAAATGGGACTACATCAAACTAAAAAGTTTTTCACAACAAAGGAAACAACCAACAAAATGAAAAGACAGACTTCCAGTCAAGTTGGAGGCATAGGTGGACATGCTTCACTGCACTCCAAAACAAGAAGAAATTCAGCTACCTCAAAACTAAAAACAACCAAAACTATCAGAAAATTGAACTGCATGGAAATCCAATAAAGACATAAGGAAGCAATACTCATCCAGACAGGTAGGAGGAGCAGAGAAGAGGTGGAGAAGGCATAGTGTGGCAGTGGTGGTGGCAGCTGCCTTGGAGGCTGCAGTGGCAGCAGCAGCAAGGCGGTGGTTGTGGCCAGCTGGCAGAAAGCACAGTCACACATTATAAAAGTTGGGAGGGACACTTGGGGAGCAATCCCAGCTCCACACAGCTCACAGTGCCAGTGCCAGGGAAAATAAAGTCTTGTTGCTTCTTACTGTGAAAACCAGAGGGGTTGGGGACAACAGAAGAAACTGCTGGTCTCTCAGCAGAATTTGCTTTTTTAGAGGGCCTCCATAGTCCTAGAGCACCTGCAAACTAACCCACTCTTTGAACCACAACCAGGGCAACAGCTAGAGGGGCACCAGTCTCAAATTAAGTTGGAAAAGTGCTTGGAAAAGAGGCAAGTGCTGAGCAAGTGTCATTGTTCCCTCATAGGTACCTCCCCCACATACAGCACTAAAACATGGTGAATGGCCCTCCCAGAACTGACAAATACCTTAGGTTCTGCCCCTTATAACATAATAGGTGTGACAGCTCTACCTAAGAACAGGCAAACACTGGAGGTGATCAAATTGAGGAGACAGATAAGTATGGCTCAAAAGAGGGAACAGGTCAAAGTTCCATGGGAGAACTAAGCAACAAGGAGATAGTCAACCTAACAAAAGCAGAGTTCAAAACACTGGTAATAACAATAGTCACAGACTTGACAGAAAAAGCGGAGGCTATACTAAGTGAAATGAAGGAAAATCCACATAAAGCCAATGGTGAAGGGAAGTAGACGAGGGTTCAAATCAATGATTTGGAACATAAGGAGGAAATAGAGCCAGTACAGAATGTGGACACAAGAATTGAAAACAATGAGGAGAGGCGTAGGAACCTCTGAGACAACTTTGACATACCAACATCTGAATCATAGGCATGCCAGAAGGAGAAGAGGAAGAGGAAGAAATTGAAAACTTATTTGAAAAAATAATTAAGAAAACTTCCCTAATTTGATGAAGGAGATAAACATTCAAGTCCAGGAAGCACAGAGATTACCAAGCAAGGTAGACCCAAAGAGGCTACACCAAGACACATCATAATTAAAATGCCAAAGGGTAAAGATAAAGAAAAGCAGCAAGAGAAAAGAAGAGTTGCCTACAAAGGGGTTCTTATGAGACTATCAGCTGATTTCTCAAAAGAAACCTTGCATGCAAAAAGGGATGGGAAGAAGTATTTAGCTCTGGCAGGTGGCTCCGTGGATAGGCGCTGGCCTGTGAACACAAAGATCACTGGTTTGATTCCCAGTCAGAGCACATAACCAGGTTGCAAGCCAGGTCTCCAGCCAGGTCCTAGCTGGAGACAGGTGAAAGGCAAACCATACATTGATGTTTCTCTCCCTTTCTTCCCCCTCCCTGTCCTTTTCTCTGGAAATAATAAAACATTTAAAAAAAGCTTATTGAAAAAAAAGTATTCAAAGTGATGAAAAGCAAGGACCTACAACCAAGATTACTCTGTCCAGTAAAGCTATCATTTAGAATGGAAGGGCAGATAAAGTGCTTCCCAGACAAGGGAAAGCTAAAAAAGTTTATCATTAATAAGCCATTGTTATATAGAATGGTAAAGGGACTTATTTAAGAAAAAGATCATCAAAACTGTGAACATTAAAACCACAATAAACTCACAACTATCAACAACAGACTCTAAAAATTAAAAACAAAAACAAATTAAGCAAACAACCAGAATCATAGGTATGGGGATCATTGGGAGGGTTATCAGCTAGGAGGGGGAAAGAGGAGAAATGAAAAAATGGTGCAGAGATTAAGAAGTATAATTGGTAGGTACAAAATAGACAGGGAGATGTTAGGAATAGTACAGGAAAGGGAGAAGCCAAAGAACATACAGGCATGGGCATGGGACTGCTGGAAGGAAGGGGGATCCTGGGAGGAGAGAAGCAAAGGGAAAGAAATTTTGGACAATTGTAACAGTACAATAAAAATATATAATATATAATTTTAAAAAATTAAAAAACCCACTGAATGGGAGAACATATTCACTAGTACACCTAAAAAGGTTTTAATATCCAAAATGTATAAAGAACTCATACAACTCAATACCAAATGAATAAATAAAAAAATAAATAATACAATCCAATTTTTAAAAAGGGCAAAAAGACCTGGATTGACACCTCTTCAAAGAGAAACAGACAGATGGCCAGTAGACAGATGCTCAACTTCACTAATCAATGCAAATGAAAGCACAATGAGATATCATTTCACACTTAATCAGAATGGCTATCATGAATAAACAAGAAGTGCTGGTGAGGATGTGCAGAAATGGGAAGCCTTGTGTGTTGTTGATGGGAATATACCATAGATTAGTGTAGCCAGTAGGAAAAGCAGTATGGAATTACCTCAAAAATTTTAAAGTGAAACTGCCTTTTGACTCAGATTCCACCTGTAGGAGTTTGTCCAAAGAAAACTAAACACTAATTTGAAGAATATATGCATCCCTAAAATCATTGCAGCATTATTTAAAATAGCCAATATTTGGAAGCACCCCAGTGTCCATCACAGTTGAGTGGATAAAACAGCTATGGTATATTTACGCAAAAGAATACAACTTGGCCATAAGAAGGAAGAAATTTTACCCTTTGCAACAGTATGGACGGACTTGGAGAACATTATGCTAAGGGAAATAAGCCAGTCAGAGAAAGATAAATACCATATGATCTAACTTATATGTGGAATCTAATGAACAAGATAAACTGACAAAATAGAAACAGGCATGGAAACATGGAACAGACTGAAAGCTGTTAGAGGGGAGGGGGCTAAAAGAACTGGATAAAAGGAGTGAAGGGATTAAGAAAAAAACATATACACATAACACACACAGAGATAACAGTGTGATGATAGCCAGGGGGACAGGGGCGTAGGGGTTGGGGGATGTGGGCAAAGGGGGTATAAGTGGGACAGAAAGACTTTGCTTGGGGTGGTGGGCGCATGATGTAACGTGCAGATGATATTTTGTTGAGTTGTACACTTGAAACCTATATGGTTTTATGAACCAATGTCACTCCAATAAATTCAATTTAAAAAAGAAAGAGAAATTATAGCATGGCAGGCAATGCTACTACTAACGCAGCACAGCTGCTGCCTGTAGAGCTTGAGGACGAGTGTATGGGATAAAGAATTCACATTGTGGCATGCTTCTAGGATTTTAAGACTTTGTCAATCTTCTTGGTAAGTTTCAGCTTCTTTTATGAAGATCAGCCCTACTGGATATGGCTCTTAGGACAATCAGTTCACTCTGTTGTCTCTGGGGAAGAATTGAAATCACACCAAACAAAGAAGGCTTACTAAATTAGACCACATTTTGCCCTGGCTGGTGTGGATCAGTGGAGGTACAAGCCCTGGTCTGGACACAGGTGCATGTGATACCCCTGGTCGTGTTTCTCACTAAGGGGAATGCTTTGAAGAGGTATTGTAAATGGCAATCTTGTGAGTTAATTATGAATATCTTGGGGAAAAAACTGTTTGTTCTTTGAATACTAAAATAAAGGTGTTTTTAGTTAAAAAATAAAAAGATACAACCACTGCTGGCAAGGACATGGAAAAAAGGGAACATTTGTGCACTGTTGGTGGGAATGTAAATTGGCACAGGATGGAGGTACATAAAAAAATTAAAAGTATAAATACTAAATGACCCAGCAACCCCACTCCTGGATATATATCTGAAGGAAACAAAATCACCCTCTGGAAGATATATCTGCACCCTCATGTTCATGTCAACAGTAGTTACAATAGCCAAGACCTAAGTCCACTGATGGAAGAATGGAGAAATATGTGACACACACACACATACTTTAATATTTTTCAGCTGTATAAAGAAAGAAGAAGAAAGGAGGAGGAGAAGAGGGGGAAGAAAGGGAGAGAAGGAGGAAGAGAGGCAGGGAAAAGAGGGAGTGGGGGGAGGAGGGAGAGGAGGAAAATATCCTGCTTTTTGCAACAACATGGATAGACCTTGAGGACATTATGCCAAGTGAAATGAGACAGAAGGACAAATACTATATGGCCTCACTTATATATGGAATTTAAAAAACCCTAAAGTCATGAAAACAGAGGAGATTGGTGGGTGCCAGCAGCAGGGGGTGTGAGGTGGGGAAAATGGGTGACTTGAAAGGTAGAAACACCCAATTATAAGATTGATAAATTCTGGTGGTCTAACATACAGCACAGTGAACCACAGTTAACAATACTGTACTGTATAGTATTTGAAAGTTGCTAAAGTTGGTAAGAGAGTAGTTCTCATCATCAGAAAAAAATGTAGCAGGTGAAGTAATGGATATTAACTTATTGTGGTAATCATTTCCCAATATATACATATATCAAATCATTACGTTGTACATCTTAAACTAACACGATGTTATATGTCATTTATATTGCCATGAAACTGGAGTGGGGTGTGGGGCAACTATTGCTCTTTGGAGGCCAATTACTTCCAAATACACATCCAGAGCCCAGTGCTTTACCGTATGAGTATTATTTTTGATTCTTACTTAATATATGAATTGCTGGACATGTGTCTAGAGATTCTGATTCATTAAGTGGGGTAAGGGCAGGAAATCTATCCTTTTACAAGCCCCTCAGTTACTCTGCTGCAAAGCCAGGATTGAGAGCCACTGGAACAAATGACCTGTTCGCATCGATGGGGCTGCTAGGGCAGGAGCATTGAGTGGGCATGTGCTTCCCTCTAGTGACCCTGGCTCCTTACTACACTTCTGCCCAATATAGTAAGCAACCTGCTGTATGAGCACTGACGGGCTTGCTGCCTGACTGTACTTGAGGCTTCATGTCCAACACTCTGGATATCTTAGATTTTGGGCATTAATTAAAATGCTCGTGTAATACTTACCTGGCAGAGGAGATAACATGATCACGAAGGTGGTTTTCCCAGGGCGAGCCTTATCCATTGCACTCCGGATGTGCTGACTCCTGTGATTTCCCCAAATGTGGGAAACTCGACTGCATAATTTGTGGTAGTGGGGGACTGCATTTGCGCTCTACTCTAAAAAAAACAAACAAACAAACAAACAAAAAAACACCAAAATAAACTCAAGATGGATAAAGGATTTAAACATAAGCAGTGCCACCATAAAGGTCCTGGAGAAAAATATAGGCAGTAAACTTTTGGATATCCTACGCAAAAAATATGTTTACTGATACTTCACCAAGGGCAAAGGAAATCAAAGAACGAATCAACAAATGGGACTATATCAAATTGAAAAGTTTCTGTTCAGCTAAAGAAAATATCAGCAAAATTCAAAGGGAACCAACTGTATGGGAAAACATAATTGCCAATGATACCTCAGACAAGGGTCTGATCTTCAAAAGATATAAAGAACTAATGTGACTCAACACCAGGGAGACAGACAGCCCAATTAAAAAATGGGCAAAGGACCTGAACAGACAACTCACTGAGGAAGATATACAAAGGGCCCAGAGGCATATGAAAGAATGCTCAACATCGCTAGTCATCAGAGAGATGCAAATTAAAACTGCATTAAGATACCACCTCACACCTGTCAGAATG
>PVIW01002731.1:81850-201870 GCA_004026585.1 Noctilio leporinus | reverse complement strand
TCCTTTGCCCATTTTTTAATTGGGCTGTCTGTCTCCCTGGTGTTGAGTCACATTAGTTCTTTATATATTTTGGAGATCAGACCCTTGTCTGAGGTATCATTGGCAATTATGTTTTCCCATACAGTTGGTTCCCTTTGAATTTTGCTGATATTTTCTTTAGCTGAACAGAAACTTTTCAATTTGATATAGTCCCATTTGTGGATTCGTTCTTTGATTTCCTTTGCCCTTGGTGAAGTATCAGTAAACATATTTTTGCGTAGGATATCCGAAAGTTTACTGTCTATATTTTTCTCCAGGACCTTTATGGTGACACTGCTTATGTTTAAATCCTTTATCCATCTTGAGTTTATTTTGGTGTATGGTGTAAGTTGGTGGTCTAGTTTTATCTTTTTAGCAACATTTTTTTAATGCAACACAAAAAGTGTTAATTTCATATCCAGAAGTGATGTCCTTCAAGAATCAAGGACACTGAAAAACTATTTTTAAAGTGTAAGACCTTAGGGAATTCTACATCAATGTGTCTTTCTTGAGTAGATGAATTTCATCCAACCAAGAGATGACTGAGAAAGCTTCAGATAAAAGATCAAAGATAAACATTTTAATATGAAAGTACACCTGCAACTAAAAACTGTAGATGTGAATGAGGAAGAAAAAATACTGTACAAATGTTTGTATGTTTTGACACACACAAAAAAAGGCAGCTAAAAATTGGAGATGGTAGAGAAATAAGAAAATAGATTATCACACGTTGATTTTTATATAGGCAGTAAGTGAAAATTAAAGAATGCCAATACAAAAAGGACAAACCTAAAGTTGTAAAACTTAGAGAACAAAGCAGAGGAGATAATCTTTATAACCTTGGATTATACAAACATTTCATGGGTAAAACCAGAAAAGCATAACCTACCAAAAAATTACTGAACCTAGATTTTAGCAAAATTAAAAACTTTTGCTCTATGAAAGATATTGATAAAACAATAATAAAACACACCACGGGATAAATTTCCACATCCATTATGTGACAAAGAACTTGGTTCTTCAACACTAAAAACTCAACCAGAAGAAAACAAACAACTCAATAAGAAAAAATGAGCAAAAGATTTGAACACATTTCACAATGGACAAAACTGGGAAAACCAGGACCTCAACCACCAGGGTAACCTTTCCTCCTCTAGTATATAGCTGGTCATGCAGTTTGAACCCCTTGAACTTTCCTCCCTCAAAAGAACATCTAGGCCTCAGTTGTATTTCAGCTCCAGGGCCAGAAAAGCATCAAAATCAGACAAGCGATGCCACAGCTGCACTGACTAATGACTCCCTTCCCTGGCACCAACCGTTCAGTAGAGAGGACAACCCTGAAAGGACACACCTGGAAAACTAATGGTCTATTGGGATGTACCCTGCAACCTCCCCCTGAGATTCCTGTCTGGAAGAGAGATATTAAAAACCATCAGGACAAAGGACCAATGTGTGCTCTCCCTCTAGGGACCATGCGCAGACCTTCCCCTTCCCCCATGGGTACACATCTCCTAAGTTCTAAGGGACCCCACAAGACTTGCAACCAGGGGCGCAATGGGCAGCTACAGCCCGTCCCTGGCTAAGCTCCTGAATTCATCTCTAAGGCTCCCTTTTCTCTGACTTCCCAGTGAGCCAAAGTCTCCCAGCCTAGGTTCTCCTGTTGCTTCTTCCAAACTAAAACCTTCCTCAGTTCACAGTCCTGAGTGCACTTTTCCTGTGGCCAATAAATCCTTGCTTTCTTTGTAGCAGTTTGCCTCTTGACCGAATTTTTTCCTTCAAGAAGAACCAAGGTCTGGTTGCCTAGCCAGTAACTGTGGACAGCAAATATGCACTAAAATAGATGCTTAACATCTTTCATTATTAGTAAAATGCAAAGTAAAACCACAATAATAACCTCCATACACTTATTAAAATGGTAAAAAACAAAAGCTCTGAAAATACCAAGTGTTGCCAAAGTCAGAGAGCAACTGGAACTCTCATCATCGCTTGTGGGAATATAAAATGGTACAGTCTCTGGTAAACAGTTTGATAGTTTCCAGATGCTCCTGGACTTATGATAGGATTACACTCTAATAAACCCATTATTAGTTGAAAATATTTAAGTCGGAAATGCATTTAATACACTTAACCTATTGAATCCAATAGCTTAGCTGTGCCGAAACACGCTAGGAACACTCACGTTAGTGCCCAGTTGGGCAAAATCATTGGGCTGCTGTAGCCCTGTACCCCAAGAATACAATAAGGCATTTTGCTAGCCCACGAAATACCAAAAATTCAAAATTTGAGGTACAATTTCTACTGAATGCTTTCAAACCACTGTAGACCTTCTATTGTAGCTAAACACCACTTACCTAATGACCTAGCCATTATACTCTTGATATTTACTACAGAGACGTGAGGGACTATTTCCACACACACCCCAAAAAAACCTGTACCTGAATGTTTATAGCAGCTTTATATATAATTGTCAAAAAGTGGAAACAACCCAATGTTCATCAACAGTAAAAAGATTAAATGAATTTATATTCATGCAATGAATATTTTTCCCGAATACAAAGAACAATCTTCTAATATTCAAGATGACATAGAATGAATCCCAAAAACACTGAATGAAAAGAATCAGATACAAGAGCCAATAATCCAATTTTTTTATTTATGTGAAGTTCAAGAATGGACTAAAATGATCAATGGTAATAGATATAGAAACAGGGGCTGTTAGTTAGTACTTGGATGGGAGATTGCCTGGGAATACCGGATGCTGTAGGCTTACAAGAAAAACAAAAAACAGTGTCTGTTAGAGGCACAGGCTGGGGATAACTGACTTGAATGGAGCATAAGTGATGAATATATTCAATACCTTTATCTGTATTATGATTAGACAGGTGTAAGTTTGTCAAAATTCATTGAGATGTACATTTATAATTTGTGTGCTTTTTTGTTTATAAATTATACTCAAAGTATTGTTAGGTTTTTAAAAAGATATAGATATATTTATTTATTGCATCATTCAGTCATCCCCTTTCTTTTAAAATAAAAATGTTATTTCCTTAAACCAAACCAAGTTTTAATGATCTTTTTCTTTACCTCAAGGATGTTGTTCCATTCTCTTTTACTTTATTTTTCTGAATAGAAGGTCCTTGAAGTGACAGAGCTTTATTTCCTGGCAGGGTAATTTGCTTTACAATGGAAGCTATAAAACAAAATAAGAAAGAAAAAATAATAATAATTTAAAAAATAAAAGGGCAATCACACCACATTAGGAAAAATTCAGGACACTTTTTTTAAGGTTTTATTTATTATTTTTTAGAGAGAGGCAGAGACAGAGAGAGACATCAATGTATGGTTGCCTTTCACCTGCCTCCAGCTAAGGACCTGGCTGGAGACCTAGCTTGCAACCTGGTTATGTGACCTGGTTGGGAATCGAACCAGTCACAGGCATTACCCACTGTGCACCAGCCAGGGCCTAGGACACTTTTTAATATACATAGAATAATTTAAAAAATTTAGCGCAAGCCAGGTCTCCAGCCATGTCCATAGCTGGAGGAAGGTGAAAGACAACCATACATTGATGTCTCTCTCCCTCTCTGCCTCTTTCCATTTCCCTCTCTCTAAAAATAATAGTCTTTTTAAAAAATTTCTTAAAAAAAAAATGTAACTGCCCTAAAACTATGTTTAAATTCAAACATGACAATGAAAAACATCTACTAAAATCAAGGCATCCAGTCTTCAAATTGTCTAAAGAATTACCAGCACTAAAAAATGTTATTCAGAAAAAGTGACAGAAACATGTTAACAACATGTCATTTATATAGGTAATTTTTAAAATGCATAATAAAAATAGAGTACAAAACCCCATCATGTTTAAAAGCTTGTGTGGCAGGTCAGAGCCTACCTGGAGATGACTGAACAGTACTGACTGCAGCGTTCATGGGCATCTTCTGCTGTCCAGATTTCTGACTGGTCAAAGCTGAGGAATGGGGAAGTGTAGCCACTTGTTTTGCAATGCCTCCTGAAGGCTGCTGGACTACCTGAAACAATGAGGTCTATCACTATAGTCAGCCAAACCTGCTTCAGTTGTAATAACAGAACAATGAATTGTGTTCACCTAACTATAAATATACTTTGATCTTAGCAAAACAAGAAATTCTACTTAAAATTTAAATTTGTACCTAGCAAAACTAACTTGTTCAAAAGTGAAAAGGCTGAGTAGCTCCGCCTTTGTTATTTTTTAGAATGAAATTCAAAATTATATAATACCCAATTTAAACCTTCATATGAACGCCTTCATTTTTTAACTTTTATCATGGAAAATTTCAAAATTTCCACAAAAGTGGAAGAAACAATAAAATGAATCCTCCTATGCTCTTATTACTCAATTACTTATATAAATGAACTTTTATATAAATCCTTAAACTCATTTTTAGCTAATATAAATGAACAAGGAGATAGACTTCTAAACAAAATTTTGAAAATATAATTTATTCTATACTTTAACTTTGTGTAAATTAAACTTAAAATCCAGTGTGCATCACTAAATAAAAGTAACTCATAAGACACTCAAAATGTCCCAGTAAATAATCTTATAGGAACTAATGCCTCTAGAGAAGAAATACAAATTAGAATAATTCAATTTCCATCATTCTAAGAATAGATGCTTTCAAGATGAAAAAACTATTGAAAGCAATGATGTATTTTAACAAGTATTTCAACAAGTATGAGGTCATACTTATGTATTATAAGTTCCCAGGGTCAGATTAAAATTCTATAAAGTAATACCTATACATTCAGAGTCTCATATATGCATTCAAAAAGAAAGTTAACAAAAACCCTCATCAACAACTCTGGCTTATTTCCCTATTGTTCACGTTTCCTTCCTTTGTATCATTTATTAGGTATTTTTTTCAGTATTTTAATAATGAAAGATAGTAATAAAATGTTAGAAATTTGTTTAAGAGTTAGTCTTCATATTACTTTTGATTTGTATGCAAAAATATAACTGCCTGGAATTCCACCCCTCAAGTGGAGAGAGGGTGGCACTCCAGCCACCAGGGACCAGGCTGGAGGGAAGAGGGTGTGAGGCAGGAGTACCAGCCCCCATTGGACTGGACTGGTTGTATTACCCTAGCACAGAACAAGCTTGGGAAGGTGTGAGCCTCAGTGCCAACTCACATCCGGGGCCATTCATGGCCTAGTCTACACGCCGATCAGGGTCAACTTCATGCCAGTAGCAGAAGACAAATGCGCCATTACAAAAAAAAAAAGAAAGAGGCATATGTGTATATATGTAAAATGAATGACACACATATATACACATATAAAATATGTGTGTGTGAGTATATGTGTATATATTATATATATATATACATGTGTGTGTGTACATATATATATGTATATATATGAATGAGAGGGAATATTTATATATATATCATAACGATTTGAACTGGGAGTAATAATCTTAGATTACCACTGCTGCTCATCTTAGTAACTCTAACTCTTGGGGCAGCATATGAGCAGCATATTCCTGCACATTTGGCAAAGTAAAATTATGAGTGAAAATATATAAAAGAATTCATTAGTGTTCTTCAAAAAAAGTATCATTTAAAACAGTACAGGGATGGCCAAAAGCAGGTTTACAGTTGTAAGTATGCAAGAGTTTATTCTTATATTATTTATTAATTAAATATTGTATTATTTATTATTATAACCTACCTGTTCCCACCACTGTATTAGGCATCTTATGGAGACTGAAATTATCTTAGAGAGATGGAAATTGGCCCAAAGAAGAGATATTTGCTCCTACTTGGCAAGCAAAAGAAAGAGCTATTATATTTTTTAAAACTTAAGTCCTTTATTTACTTTCCCTCCAAAAAATTGCTAGAAAGAAAAAATAAGTACCTTAGGTTTTTCTCTTGACATATCAAATTCTGAGGTTTTATTTGAATGTTAATGTTCTAGTTGTTTATAGAAAACACATCTAGAACTATACAATATTCTTTAGCTGATAGTTTTTTGACATTAATTATGATTTTTACATAATCTGATTTTTACTATGATCTGGGATACCTGACAAGAAACTGTTGTTAAAATTTTGCATGGAAAGGAACCATAAAAACACAAGTATGGCTTAAACAAACAGATGAGGAAACTCTGCACACTGTGTTCTCTCTGTATTTTAATTCACACCCACCTCCCTGTTTATAAATACATAGCAGCCAAATACCAATCTGTAAATAACTTAAGCATTATATGCACACAGTTACTGGGATCCTGGGTACTATTTCCTCTAATTTCTATTTAATATTCAATAAGTGATTATGGGCATATACTCACTAAGGTTGAGTTCTAGAAAACAGAGGGTCACAACTAAATAAAAACTATAGCATAAAAGTAAAAAAATACATGTTAGTTACCAACTATTTCTTAGGAAGAGCCAATGTGTAGAACTTGTACTACTATTCCTTATATTCTGGGACAAGAGCACATTCCACTAAATGCCAGCAATTCTATGTGCCCATATCTAGCCTCAGAATATCTCTGAAAACAGATCTCACGTAAAATCCTACAATGGGAGTTGAAATTAATGTTATGCCCAATTTAGATGAAAACTCAACCTCTCAGTAAACCTCAGAATATGCTGCTTCTTTAATTTAAAGGGTCTTCTAAACATCTTTTTAAATTTTGCTCAAATGAAATTTTTAATTATATTACCAACTTTTAGGAATCAGCACATCCTGCTTCAAATCAAGAACCTATTAATTTCAGTTTAAAAAATTCAAATGTGCTTACTGTACGATTTGATTTATATGAAGTTCTAGAACAAACAAAATTAATCTTTGGGAGAAAATTACCAGAACAGCCCTTGCTTCTGGAGGAATAGGAGTAGGGATTGACTGGGACGGGACACAGGAAACTTGAAGGCGATGGTAACATTTTATGCCTTGACAGGGGCTTTGAGTTACACAAAATATGCACTAACTCAAAACATCCAATGGTTCGTTTAAAATTTATCCATTTTGCCCTGGCTAGTGTGGCTCAGTGGATTAAGAGCTTGCCTGCAGACCTAAAGGTTGCTGGTTTGATTCCCAGACTAGACACATGCCTAGGTCATAGGCCAGACGCCCAGTTGAGGGCATGAGAGAGGCAATCGCTGTTTCTCTCCCTTTCACCTCTCTCTAAAAATAAATAAAATCTATTAAAAAATTTGTGCTTCTCAGTATATGCAAATTTTAGCTAAAAAGAACAGTAAACAATATTAAACTGTAGTTAATAATGCATATGTTTAATTATTCAGGAAGAAGTCTCTGAAATGCATCAAACGACTCAGATTGATGACTGGGTAAATACACGATAAATCAAGTATATTAATTGTAAACAGTAAAACCTAAGTGGGTGATATATGGGTGTTCATAACTTTGTTATGTTTCAAATTTTTCATAATAAAATATTTTCTTGAATAATGCAAAAATGTGATTTACATATAACATATGTAACTATAATTTCTAAATAGCTTATTTTCCATAAATTCTAATGTGCCCTTACCAAACTCATATATATGTTTTTCCTCAAGCAAATTCAAGTGAACTGGTATTGACCAACTTATATATTAAGACTTTTATTATATAAACTCCAACTAAATGATGGTCCATGAAGATTTTTCTGTTACTGCTAATTGCATATGGTAAATAAAGGGAGGGCTTACTTGGATTCAACCTTTCTTCACCAAATCTTTCATTAGTCCTATTTAAGGCATTATAATTACCAACTGAATTCTACCTCTTCTCTTACACTCAGCAAAATGCAGAAACAGGAATAAAATAGACAAACAGCTTAAGTTTGGATTCTAGTAAGTCAGTTCAATATGAAATTGAGAGTGAACTATTTGACCCTATAAAACAATGATCCTTCCTTTTTCCCTATTTAATTTTTATTTCAACTTCTCTAATGAGAATCCTGTCCACCAGCATATTCAGAGACTATTTACATCTTAAAATTTTTTCTCTTTATTAAAAACTGAAGTCAGAGATAGTCAGCCAGAATCAGGTCTCAGAGTACTTCACGTAAAACTGTATTTGTTGAGAAGTCTTTAGTGGCTCCCATTACTTCAAAGTAAGTCCAGGTACTAGCAAATATGATGCAATAACAAATTCTTTTTCTAATATTCTGGGTCAATTTTAGGAGATATGTTTTACTTCAGTAGAATAAAATGGAAAATTGCCACTTTAATAATATGCTAATAATTATTTGTTTTTCTCTTATAACTACAAAACAGTAATTATTTGGAGAATGATTGTTGAACACACTTGGCCATTTATTTGTAGGGGTGCAATGTCACAATTTCTGCAGGCAACTCTCAAATAGTTCAGGAAAAATGGTATGTGTGTGTTTTGTAGTATTGAATAGAGAGAGAATGAACAAAGCGAACGTGGAAAATGTTAACTGGTCAAACTTGGTCAAGGGTACACAGACAGGGGCTCATTTTCCTAGTCTTTGAAACTTTTAAACTAAGAAAGTGAGGATGGAATGAAATGTTACTCACTAGGTGTTTGACTTTAACTGCCTGTGGAATACCGGCTGGTTGAGAAAGGATGGGTCCCGGCTGTGTAAGTTTGATTTGGACTGGAGCACCAATGACAGGCTTGTCAGATGTGGTCCCAGCAGAAGTAACAACAGGTTTCATAGATGGAAGACAAATAGCTGATGCTGAAGTTTCTCCAACAGTTACTGATGGAAGAGCTAACGCCACTCCCGCCCCAGAGACTACTGGTTTTTCAGGTTGAAGTGAGACTGCTGTAACTGTCGTCTGCATAGATGTCACAAGTGGTTTTGGGGTCTGAAGCAGAACCGTTTCAGCTGGTGTTCCTCCCACTACAGCAGCTGGACCCACAGAATGAAGGGCCACAAGTCCAGGTTTTGCTCCCCCTGAACCAGCAAGCGAATTCAGGCTTTGTACTGGCACAGTTCTGGGTGTTGTTGCTCCAGAAACAATGACAGGCTTTTCAGACTGGATTGAGGAAACTGTTGTTGCCACCACAGAAGTTGTCACTGGTGTGGTACAGGTAGCAATGACTACCTTGCCAGAAGTCTGCTGAACACACTGCTGAATAAAACTCTCTGAGTTAGGCATGAGTTGTCGTAAGGCACTCACACTTTTCTAGAAACAGGGAAGGGGGGAAAAAAAACAACCACACTGATAATTAGCTACTAATACAATGGAAATATTTTGTATTTCATTTCTTTACAACATAAAATAATTCAGAAGTACACAAGTGTTTCAGTTGAGGAAATCTGGTATCACTTATCTATATCCTATCAATACCCAAGATTCAATTCATTTAAAACCCAAAAGTACTTTATTTTTCAATACAAAATTACATCTGGGGATTAAGTTATTTTGTATACCTGAAAATCAATTTGTTAAAATAGAACAGTTTTGCCCTGACCAGTCAGTTGGGCATTATCCTGCAAAGAGATCAGCTGCAGGTTCAATTCCAGGTCAGGGCTCATACATGGGTTGCAGGTTCAATCCTCAGTCAGGATGAGAGTAACCGACAACTGAAAAATGCTTCTCTGTCAAATTGATGTTACTCTCCCTCTCATTCTCTCTCTCTTCCCCACTAAAGATAAGTAAATAAAAATTTAAAAATAAATGAAATAAAGTTTCAAATTTGTTTGTATCCATCTAAACCCCATAATATATCACTAGTAACTTCAGTATGTGTAAATTTGTTTAAATAACAGAAGACTAAAAGGTTTTTTTTGTTGTTAAATAACTTCCAAACCACTTTTTTATCCTCACTCATTTATTCCCTCGTAGCCTTTAGAAAGAAATAAAGGGAGAGAGGGAACATCAAGTGGTTGTCATCTAACATGTGCCCTAACCAGGGATCAAGCCTGCAAACTGGGTAGGTGCCCTGGCTGGGAATTGAACATGTAACCCTTCAGTTTAGGACACTCTTCACCAAGCAGGGCTAGCACTCTTCACCAAGCAGGGCTAGACACTCTTCACCAGCCAGGGCTAGCTTTCAAACTTTTGATGGGCATAATCTTCATATTGAAATAAAGCTAAGACAAGCCCTGGCTGGTGGGACAGTGGATAAGGCGCCAGCGTGAGAACCCAAAGGTTGCTCGTTCAATTCCCAGTTTGGGCACATAATCAGGTTGCATCCAGGTCTCCAGTCAGGTCCTCACCTGGAGTCAGGTGAAAGGCAACCATACTTTGATGTCTCTCTCCCTCTCTGCCTCTCTCCCTTCCCCTCTCTCTGAAGATAATGAATAAAATATTGTTTAAATAATAAATAAATAAATAAAGCTAATACAAATAAGGTCAATTTCTTAACTGAGTTAAAATTTCCTGACTGAATTTCAAGTTGGTATTTACCTTTATAGCCTGCTAAAAGATTCAAAGACAGTTCAGCTAAAAAGTAGAAAGTTCTACCTTTCATCCCTGGGGTTTGGGGTTGGGCTGTCTGTATGTTTAAGAAAAAAAATGAAAAATAGGTGGATAGTAGGTTATTTGGCAAGCTCACAGCTATTTTGAAAGATTTCCTTGTTTTGACAAATTGTCAGACTGCTATTATTTAATAAGGAAATGAGAACTGCTCCTCTTTCTTTCCTTTTTTATTAGAAGAGATTGATAAATTTTTTACCTGAAGAGGTTTTGAAGTATATATAAAACTAATAACAAACCCTGGCTGGTGGCACAGTGGATAGGCACTGGCCTTCAAACCTAAAGGTGGTTGGTTCGGTTCCCCAGCCAGGGCACATAACCAGGTTGCAAGCCAGGTCTCCAGCCAGGTCCTTAGCTGGAGGCAGGTGAAAGGTAACCATACACTGATGTGTCTCTCCCTCTCTGCCTCTATCCCTTCCCCTCTCTCTAAAAAGAATAAATAAAACCTTTAAAAAATATATATGTAATAATAATAATAACAAAAAAAAAGGTAAGAAAGTCTTTCATAATCTTTTCCTAAACTTTTAAAGTAAAAAAGCAAAATGCTGCTTTAAAAATACATGAACAAAGCCCTGGCTGGTAACACAGTGGATAAGGCGCCGGCCTGAGAACCCAAAGGTCGCTGGTTCGCTTCCCAGCCAGGGCAACATAACTAGGTTGCAACCCAGGTCTCCAGCCATGTCTGTAGCTGGAGGCAGGTGAAAGGCAACCATACAATGATGCCTCTCTCCTTCTCTTCCTCTCTCCCTTCCCCTCTCTCTGAAAAATAATAAATAAAATCTTAAAAAAAAAAAAAAAAAAAAAAAAAAAAAAAAAAAAAAAAAAAAAAAAAAAAAAAAGAACAGGCCCCTGCTGATGGCACAATGGATAAGGTGCCGGCCTGCGAACCCAGAGGTCGCTGGTTCGATTCCCCAGCCAGGGCACATTAATGAGGTTGCAAGCCAGGTCTCCAGCCAGTTCCGTAGCTGGAGGCAGATGAAAGGCAACCATACATTGATATCTCTCTCCCTCTCTGCCTCTCTCCTTTCCCCCCTCTCTAAAAATAATAAATTAAAATTAAAAAAAAAAAAAAAGAATGCAAATGGTAGTTTAAAAAAATTAAAAAAAAAATACATGAACAAATGAAGTGATTTGATTAATTAAATTTAGGCTAGAAATCTAAGATGAGGAAGTCCAAAGAAAAACACAATTGGAAGGAAATACTAAAAATAATAAGATTTAAAGAGATAATGATAATGTAGTATCTCTTGATCCCCTATTTAGAGTTAAAAATAATGGCCAAATTCCTTATCCCTATACAACATCCAACCCCAAAAAGCTCCCCAAAATGAGAAAAACAAGTCTCAAAAAAATGCATAAGGCTTACTAGGTCTTTAGAAAATAGAGTAAAAAAAAGTGCAACTAGTTCAGGATTATTTTATAACTTCAAAGTAGTGTTTTCTAGCAAGTAGAGTCAGGCTAAATGCTAGACTGTGAATTGATCTAAAGTTAGTCAACTTACATGGCCTTTTCATCTCTAAAATGTTGAAAATACTATCTAGTAGCTATTCTCAAAATACTGATATGAAAATTAAGTGAAAACAATGTAAATTAAAAGTAAACTAGCAAAGCATCAGGCACTCAGTAGGTGCTTACTAATTTCTCTCCTTCCCCATGGTGTTTCCAGTAAGTATGAAATAAAAATACAATGGCACCTCAGTACTCATCATTAATTCGTTCTGGAACTTGTGACAAGTGCCAGAAATCAATGACTATGAAGCAACCAACGAGTGATGAAGCATTTTCTTTTGCAGGTGGTGTCATAACTCATAAAATTCTACCAAGTGCAACAATCCCAAGCAAGCACCAAGTGCTGAAACATTTTTTTCTTGTCAAAACATGAGTACAAGGTTTGACAAGTTCTGAAGTTGAAGAGTACTGAGGTATGACTGTAAACTTAATAGAATTGCCAATGTTATGTAGAGCACCTATGGCTCACAGAACTTCTGTACTGAATGGGACCTAAGGAAGACCGACTAACTTTTCAATCGGTTAGGAGGGTCATCTAAAAACAGCATTCATCACTTGATGTTAGGTATTGTGCTGATCCTTCAATCTTCCCTTTCCTTCTGAAAATGTGGTGCTCCATCTCCCTCCCCACTCTTTTTTCATGAAGCAACCAAAAAAATCTTCCACTATGAAGCCTCCTTCATGTTCCCTACACAATTAAGCCAAATTTTTCTAAAAGCAATACCTTATTCCATTATTTCAAAATTTATGAATGAGTCTTTGGTTCACTATAGCCCCATATCTTCAATGACTTTATAAACTTCAACTCAATTTGGGTACTTAGGAGTATCAAAAAATATATATTAGAGCTTGCTAATCCAAGTTTTTGTTATCAAAGTTATTGTTCTCCACCAAATTATATTTTATTTAATAAATCTTAGAAAAGAATGTGCATACTAAAAAATAATTTTTAAAGTCTTTTCACTAAATTTGACATTTTGTGGTTGATTTCTACAAAAATAAGAGTCATTAGGACAAAGCAAAAGGCCCAATTTTTTTAAACATCAAAAATTATGTATATACAAGAATTTAAAAACATAATCCAGTTATATTCATGCATCGGATGTTACTTTTGTTTCCCCAATGTGTTCCAACCCAAAGACTATAAATTATCAATGTGATTTACAGATTACAAAAACACTGGGGAGTTTCTCCTACCTTGTTAGTTGTCTTCACCTTAAGATGCTGTCATATTGAAATATTCAGGTTTTAAATTATTTCAAAGTAAACAAAGTATTTCTTCAACATAATAAATACATAACTATACCTTAAGAAAAGGAACTAGGTGAGGCTGAGGTGAAGAGTTGAGTTCAACATACAGTTGTCTAGTAAATTCTTCCGCTTCGATTTTTGCATCCTGAGGATGAAAGAAAAACAACACTTTCATGTCTACAAATATTTTAAAACAGGAGAAGTATGTAATTCATGACTGTAGACATAACAAGCTTAGAAGAGTGATAATGGATGCATTTTTCCATGTCACTTGTGAAATGAATAATCATAAGCAATAGAGAATTTGTTCATATAGGGATGATCCCAGTAAACAAAATAAGAGTGGAGCTGGCAGCCTGAATAAGCTATTGCATTATAGTCTATTAAAGAAGTGAAGGGAGAACTTCCAGACCCATCCACTCTAGGCAACATGGCCAGTAAAACAGCTAAAGGGAAACCATTCCCAAACAGGAAGTGGGAGAAGTACCTGGAAAAGGGGAAAGTGCTGAGCAAGCAGCATTGTTCCCTCTCAAGACTTCTCCCCACATATAGCACCACATTGTGATGAAATTGGTCACTCTGCACTGACTAAAACCTAAGGTTCTGCCCCTTACAACATAACAGGTGCAACAGCTCTACCTAAGACACAGAGGCAAACACAGGAGACTGTCAAGTTGGGGACAGAAAACTATGGCCCAAAGAGGTAATAATCAAAGTTCCAGTGGGAGAACTAAGTGATGAGGAGATAGCCAACCTAACAAATGTGGAATTCAAAACACTGGTGTTAAAGATGCTCACAGATTTGACAGATATGCTTGAGTATGGCAAATGAATAAGGAAAATAGTGAAGGCTATGCTAAGTGCAACAAAGGAAAATTCACACAAAATCAATGATAAAGGGAACAAAACCAGGATTCAAATCAATGAGTTGGAACATAAGGAAGAAATAAAGTCAATTAGTACAGAATGAAGAAACAACTGAAAAAAAACAAGGAAAGGATTAGGAACCTCTGGGACAATCTTAAACATGCCAATATCCAAATTATAGGGTGCCAGAGGAGAAGAGGAACAGCAAAAAAATTGAAACAAACAAACAAAAAAACCAATGAAGGAAAACTTCCCAAATATGGTGAAAGAAATAGACATGAGCCCAGGAAGCAAAGAGGATCCCAAAAAACTTAGTCCCAAAGAGGACCACACCAAGACACATCATAATTAAAAAGCCAAGAGTTCAAGATAAAGAAAGAATCTGAAAAGGAGCAAGAAAGAAGGAGAGCATTACCTATACAAAAAGGTTCCTATAAGACTATCAGATGATTTCTCAAAAGAAACTTTGCAGGCAAGAAGGGAGAGGCAGGAAGTATTCCAAGTGATGAAAAGCAAGGACCTACAACCAAAATATTCTATCCAGCAAAGTTATCATTTAGAGTGGAAGGTCAAATAAAGTGTTTCTCAGACAAGGTAAAACTAAAAGAATTAAGCATCACCAAGCCCTTGTTATATGAAATGTTAACAGCACTTACTTAAGAAAAAGAGGATCAAAACTATGAACATTAAAATGACAACAAACTCACAACTACAGACAACAGAACCTAAAACAATAAAAACAAAAACAAAAACAAACCAAGCAAACAACCAGAAAAGGAATATATACAGGTATGGGGATCATTTGGAGGGTTATCAGTTGGAAGGGGAAAGGGGAAAAAATGGGGAAATGGTGCAGGGATTAAGAAGCATAATTGGTAGGTACATATTGACAGGCAGAAATTAATAATATAAGAAAAGGTGAAGCCAAAGAATTTATACGCACAACACATAGACATGAACTAAGCGGGGTGGGACTGATGGAGGGAAGGTGGATAATGGGGAGAGGGGAGCTAAGAGGAAAGAAACTGGGATAGCTCTAACAGCATAAATTTTTCAATGTTTTCTTGAATACATGTTCCTTTCTATCATGCCTCCTTGAGTATTTAATCTCAGAAACAAGCCACCAGATCTCCTTTTAAACTAGCATGCCAAATCTGAGAAGCAGAAATAAACAAGAAGGGTCACCTAAAATGGGAAGAAAAAGAAACAAGCCCTCATTGAAAAGAAAGGAGGAATCTCCAAGAAAACTGTAAAATGAAATAGAGGCAAGCACACTCTCAGACATGGAATTCAAAATAATGATGATAGAGAAGCTCAATGAGCTTGGTAAATGCAAAGAAAACTACAAAGAACTCGAGGGGAACTACAAAGAACTACAGGGAAGCTACAAGGAACCTACTAAGAACTACACAGGGCATTAAAAAGGATACAGAAACTATCAATAAAAGCAAGGAGGAAATGAAGAACACAATTTCTAATTCGAAGAACACAGTAGAAGGAATCAAACGCAGGCTAGAGAAAGCAGAGGATCAGATCAGAGCTGGAGGTCAATGTAGACAAAAAATTCCAGACAGTGCAGCAAAATGATAAAATGATAAAAGACTGAAAAAGGATGAAGAAATTTTAAGAGAGCTGCAGGACAACATGAAATGTAGTATCTGTATCACAGGGCTACCAGAAGAAGAGGAGCACAGGATAGAAAACCTGTTTGAAAAGGTAATGACAGAAAACTTGCCTAACTTGAAGAGAAAGTCATGCAAGCTTAGGAAGCACAGAGGGTCCCAAGGAAGAGGAATCCAAACAAGCCCAATCCAAGACAGATCATAATTAAAATGGCAAGTTTCAAAGACAAGGAAAGAATCCTAAAACTATCAAGAGAGAAACAGCTAATAACATATAAGGGCACTCTGATATGGTTAGCAACTTATTCCCCCCCCCCCCCCAAAAAAGACTAGAAGCCAGAAGGGAATGGCAAAAAATATTCCAAGCAATGAAAAACAAAGTCTACAACCAAGACTACTATGCCCAGCAAGGCTCTTATTCAAAATGGAAAGTGAAATAAGGAATTCTCCAGACAAATGGCTAAAAGACTGCATCTCCACCAAACCAGCATTTCAAGAGATGCTAAAGGATCTGCTTTAAGAAGATGAAGAAACAGAGACAGACAGGAACACAAGTACAAAAGGAAAAAATGACAGTGAATATGTACCTATCAATAATAACCTTAAATGAAAATGGATTAAATGCACCAATCAAAAGACATAGGGTAGCTGAATGGGTAAAAACCAACTATAACTTATAAATACTTTAAAATAATCTTGTTTTAAGTAGATCATACTAAAAGTATAGTTTTATATTTTTTGTTGTATCTGCATTATTGCAGGTGAAGTTTTCTTAGATTGGAATTACTTTCTCAGTTGGGAAAACCAACTTACTTCCAAACAGAAAAATCAAATGTGGAAAAGGGGGGAAAAAGGAAGAAAATGTGGATGTGTATTACACAGAATACATGCTATCTTTCTTATTCACTGTTACAAAATGTGTGCCTCTTTGTGGGTGTATAATATACGTATAGATATTATTAGCAATTTATGTTTTAAATAGAAACCAACTAGTAGTTGGTGTGTTGAGAAATTAGTCAATCTTTAGGTTAGAAAAGATGCTGAGAGTGAAGACTAATTTGGGACGAATGTTAACAACTACTGAACTATATGACTCATGTACATAGGCAACATATATTCTCATATTAGCATTTAAATTAGATAAGATTTTTTCTAAACAGATAGTGGAAATAGACATTTCAAGCAATGAAGGTCCCCAAAGTCGGGATGCTTGGGAAAATGTATTAATGCTGTAGTAAACTTCATTATTCAAATGTGAATGTACCTAATCTCTACATCAACAGACCCTTCAATAATTCAGTGGTTAGTTTAGGACCATATAGGAAGTCAACCAAAAGTTTCAAAAATAGCTCGAGTACTATTCAACAACATTATTTAAATCCCAGGGTGGTTTTTTTTTTGGTTTTGTTTTTTCTTTTTTAATTTTAAAATTTTTATTCATTATTTTTAGAGAGAAGGGCAGGGAGGGAGGAAGAAAGGGAGAGAAACATCAATGTATGGTTGCCTTTCACCTGCCTCCAGCTACGGACCTGCCTTGAGACCTGGCTTGCAACCTGGTTATGTGCCCTGACTGGGAATCGAACCAGCAACCCTTGGGTTCACAGACCTGTGCCAAGCCACTAGGGTTTTTTTTAAACCTCAAGTTAGTAGATATAATTTCTACTCTGTGGGGACCAGCTGAGCACTGCAGGTGTCATTATTTCTAAAAACTTCAACAGGTGAAACATGTGTAGAGGAGAACAGAGGGTGAGGAAAATGGGACCTCTGCATGGGGCATGATCAATCTACTTTCTAAGATGGAAAACTCCATAAGAATAAGTTGGTAGTTCCAGTAGCTTAAAATAATGTTGAGTTGTATTATTAGAAGGGGTGGGATCTGACTCAAAAACCAAATTCATTTTTTACTGTGGATTTGGCACTATCTCTAGGATAGCTTTCACAAAAGTGAATTCTGTAATACACCATTTCTGTGATATATTTCACAAAAATAGCATTCCAGTGTAAAATAAGTTTTAAATAAAAAGAAAAATGCTTAATTTATTACAATATATCTAAAATATTATCATTTAACATATATTTTAAATGTTTTGTATTAACACTTTAAAATCCCTTACTTTAAATATTTGTAAAAATATGTATGTATCTAAATGTATTTGCGCATATGTTTGGTAATATTGCAACTGATACTACTTTAAAAAGTAATTCTTTGAACAAATGAATTTCACAATAATGAAAAGAAAACTTGGTATTAATATGATTTGAGAGGCTGACAAAAGGCAGTAATTAAGTGGTGTCTGAATGTGAAAGAAAAGAGAAGTACACATTGGTGGTTACAGAATAGACAGGGGGATATTAAGAAGAATAAAGGAGGAGGCAGGTGAAAGGCAACCATACATTGATGCCTCTCTCCCTCTCTGCCTCTCTCCCTTCCCCTCTTTCTAAAAATAATGAAATAAAATATTAAAAAAAAAAGAAGAAGAAGAAGAAGAATAAAGGAAATGAAGAAGCCAAAGAATTTATATGCATGACACTTGGATATGAACTAAAAGATACAAGGTGGAGGGGGCAAAGGGGGAAAAACTGGTACAACTGTAACAGCAAAATCAGTAAAATATATATTTTTAAATAGCATACCTTGAAAATGGAAGACCAAAAGCTCAAGGTTTACTTTTAAAAAGACACTCAAAAGTTTTTTAAAATGTTCATATTGAAACAGAGAGGGGTCAGGCCAGACCCTGGGAGCAGGGGAACCTGATCCAGTGTGACAGGCTATGCTCCTTGGTGTAGAGGAAGGATCCCTGGGAGGGTGAGAGAGCCTGCCTTCCCTGGGGGAAGGGAGAAGGGTCACAGGAAACCACAAGGTAGCAGAGATGGAAGGCATAGCTGGAGTGTGCCACACACCCACGTCTGAGTGAATAAACTGCACATGATGTCTTGTCCAGGGAAGAGAGAGACGCTGGAGCCTATGTGGGCGGCTGGAAAACCATCCTACCTACTTCCAAATCATGGCAGCTGGGAAAAGAGCAGGGACAGTGTGAGAGTATAAGCCTGAACTAGCTATCAAATTGCACACTCAAAGAACGTAGGATTTGGCAGTGAAAGTTTTAAAACAAAAGAAATGTAGGAACTCTACCCATTTTTTCATTCCCCTCATTGGTTGGTTACTCCAGGCCCTGCTCCCAGTTCTAGCCTCACTCTGCTCCCACCACAGTCGGGAGAAGGCGCACGTGGCACAGGTCCTGGACCACCCTGGTTCTCTCACTCTGCCAGCAGTGCACAGTTGCACAGCCAGGAAAGCGCACCTCACAGAGGGTGCAAGTAACCTTGGATGGTGGGGCCCCAAGGACCGAGCCCAACCAGCTGCAGGGATCTGGCCGTGTGCCCCAGCCAGGGGAGAGGGAAGGAGCTACAGCGAGGCAATAGTGACAATGGCCTCACCAACTGCACACTCCTGTGACAAGGAGAACCTGGAGCTGAAGGTAGAGACCTGTTCCCATAGCAGCAGCCTCAGCCTAAAAGGGCAGAGAAGACTAGAGGGGGATCTCTGCATATGGATTTGGTTTTAAGTCTTCTGGGAAACGGGATTTCTATGTTTCGCAGAAGAGAATAACTTGGAGCAAAGGAGCCTCTAGCACCCACAAATTGGGCACCCTGTTAATAAAATCCTTTTCCCTTCTTCACTAATCACCAATTACTGTATTAAGTGTGTACAGGGCAGCAGGCAGCCATTTAAATACCACTTTGCTGGATAACAGTATCATTTATAATTTTAAAGATCTAAAAGTTTTCCCAAATATAAAACTAATCATTTCAAATGTGCTATACTGCTAATAAATTATAGGCAGCATTAAACAGTAATAAAGAAGGTATTTCAATATTTATAAATTATGCTCATTTTTTTGTACACTATTTCAAATATAGCTGACCCAACAATACTAGGTTAGGAAAACCAACCACTCTACAGTGGAAAGTCTGTGTGTAACTTCTGGCTCTATGTTCAGTCTTTTTACATCCTTGGGTTCAGCTGACCAAGGGCTGAAAACAGTATTTAGGAACTGCATCTGAAGATGTGAAAATATTGGTTTCAACAGTTGGTTCAATCACAGATACGAAAACCACATAAACCAAGGGTTGACTACTTATTGAAAACAACCAGCATATAAGTGGACCTACACAGTTCAAACTCACATTGCTTAAGAGTCAACTGCGTGTCAACATTTTCTGCTGAAAAAAAGTAACCGTTTTTATATGAAAAATAGACAAAAACTATTAGTAGTAGTTCAAAAAAAAAAATTCCAAGTAGTATTTGAGATCTTGCTCCCTGTCACGTTACCAGTTTAGCTAAAATAAACTCTTATTAAAATTCTCCACAGGTTTATTCATTTCTTACATCACCATTAACTTGTTGGGATTTCAAAGAAGACCACCCAGAACCACTTTGCAAACATGGACTGGTGCTAGGTCCCATAAGTTCCTGGCTCTGCATGGTTGACCCTGGGTGACTTTCTCTCAGATATCTGGGGTTCTTTGCTTAAAGTAACAGGCTATGACATTAATTGAGCTGTTATTAGAAAAATCCTCCAGATGGATAAGGGTTGGGATAACCCAAGAAGAGGACAAAAATAAGGTTGTTGCTTTTAATTGGGTTGCCTACTGAAAGTGTGAACAAAATCTTTGTTGGGTAAATGACAGGCTGAACTGCCTTTAGCTCTAAAGGGAAAAGACACTTGCTTCCCCAACCCAACAGCCAATGGGGTGACAATAGTTGTTCAGGACTGTGAATCGGGAGAGGCGGAGGTGGGTGCCAGGAGTTCTCTAGTGTGGTAGCACAGCTAGCTGATCCCGGAGAAGCCTTTGCAAGCTGGAGAAAAGCAGGGCACCCTGGAATGGATTCATCCTCTAGAGTGTAATGTGATCCCTGTCGAGAGATTCACACATTTGGCTCATCTGCAGGTATGCACAGAAGGATTGTTTTTCCCTGTAAATTTGTTTAGACTCTACCAATCTCAAAATTAACATGGGAAATTATACCTCAGAGGCCAACAAGCTCCATGACATTAATACTAAAATGGTAAAGAGAAGGATTCTTTGATACTTCCAAATTAAACTTTTACACACACAATTAGAAAAAGCTGGCTATATATTAGGCAGAATGAATACAAAACATTTCAATTGGTCTCTCAAAGCTTCAAAAGAGGATTTTGATAAATAGATCAAACTATGATGTCATTTAGGCATCAAGCCAATTGAGGTATTACTGGCTGTCCTTATTTTAAAAGGGGGAAGGTCATTTGGAACTTGACTTGTCAAAGACAGAAATATAAACTATACATTCTTGTTTTGTTTTGTTTTTTAAAGATTTTATTTCATTATTTTTAGAAAGAGGGGAAGGGAAAGAGGCAGAGAGGGAGACAGACATCAATGTATGGTTGTGTTTCACCTGCCTTCAGCCACAGACCTGACTGGAGACCTGGTTTGCAACCTTGTTATGTGCCCTGGCTGGGGAATCGAACCTGCAACCTTTGGGTTCGCAGGCCGGTGCCTTATCCACTGTGCTACCAGCCAGGGCAGATATAAATTATAAATGCCTAGAAAACAAAATTTAGATGCAATTGTTTGTATTTGTCTGTATGTATGTATATGTTGTAAATGTAACAATTTTCTACCTCTAGATACTATTGTTAAAAGAACTTATAAGGACTGGGATATTCTAAAATTCTCAGAAATATAGAACTAACTCAATTCTTTTCAAGTTCACATGAACTAAGGTTAATCCTTAGTAAATACCTGATTGGTCAAAAAGTCTGGTTAGTTGTTTTTGTAGAATAAAGACACATTTTTCATTTTCACCAATAACTTTATAGATTTGGATATTTTGGGTATGTTGGCTGTCTTCCACTATTGACTTCCAGAGAGTAAAGGCCAAGGGTGCAGTGCTGCTAACATTTTCCAACACATAAGACAGCTCCACAGCAAAGAATTATTTGCCCAAAATATTAACGGTACCGAGAAACTTCACAAACCACTTTTGACACATTTAATCAATCACAACACCTTCTCCATATACTTCACAAATCTTTTTTGGCATTTCAGTTGTGTTTTTAGCTTCCTTGAAATATTAAAGCATAATATGCTGAAAATTTTGCGTATCTTCAATATTAAAACAGCTGCATCAATTTTGATAAGCTTTTTTTAAATGCACACTGATGTGCCAACTGTCACAACACAATCTAACAAAACTGTTTTGAATGAAATTAGACAACTAAGTACGACTACAGCCATTGTACAGAAGAAAGTAATGGGCTTTTTGGCCAACCCAATAAAAGCTAGCTTAAGTTTGTTGGTTAAGGAACAGGTGTCTTTATTTTGCCCCACTTTTAGAAAATAAATCCATGTTAAAAATTGACTTTTATGTCTATAAAAAAACATTTCTAGAGTTTATAAAATGTCTAGACTAAAGAATGTTAATTGATTACTTCCTAGCTTTCACTAGAAATTGAGGTTTTAAGGGTTAAAAATCTCCATTTATGTATGAATAACTTTGCGGTGTTTTAAAACACCTCAAAATATATAAAACTGGCCCTGGCTGGTATGACTCAGTGGAGTGAGTGCCAGCCAGCAAACCAAAGGATCTTTATCTTTAGGTCAATTCCCAGTCAGAGCACATGCCCACGTTGTGGAGCAGGTTCCCAGTTGGGGGTGTGCAATAGGCAACCACACGTCGATGTTTCTCTCCCTCCCTTCCTCTTTCTCTAAAAGCAAATACAATCTTTTAAAAAATATATAAAGCTTCATGAGAAACACTAAAATACATTATTAAAACTTCTAGAATATATTGTGTGGATAAGCAAAGGCTGTACATTAAACAAATAGTTGGGTAAATGGCAAGCCCGAAATGGCTCCTTGGTTCTTCCCTATTCCCTGGTTATCCTTTTTTTTTTTGGTTTTTGCATTCCTTCATGCATCACAGTGCCTTTTGGCTATCCTAAAATGAAGAAACATATGAGCAGACACTTTTGAAATGAGGTATCTTACACTATTCCCAAAGTTTGATAAAGAATGCAAAGTTGGTAACTACTTTCTTTTGTTAAGCAGATGTTTAGGAGAAGGTGGTTTGGGAGTGGGTCCACAGCATATGCAGAACAAGTTCATAAACAACTTTGACTAACTCGGCCACATAGCTATTTTTAACAGGATAACAAGAGGCGGTCTGGAGCAAGATCAAAATTTGAGGTAACAGACTTCTACCCATTCTTATGCCCTCCCTTGGAAGAGTATGAAATACCTTCTCTCAGCAAAACAACGAACAAAACTCAAAGGGAAAAAATAATGCACTGCATAAACAAAGCTTAAAGTAGTTGAAAAACTACTGTTCTCCAAAGCATTTGTAATCTTGTTCCTCAGCATGTCATCAGTTTGGCTCAACCTCTTATAACACTTTTTTAAATCCAAAATTATATTTGTCTGTTATACCCCAGCATATTTCTTAAGCATAAACTATGCAATATTTGCTAATTTCGACCTTCATCCGTTTTTTAACATACCTAACCATTTTACCTGCAAAAGAATAAAGAAATCATGGATGTGTAATTTGGTAGCTAAAGACACAGCATCTTGGCACTTAAATAATCTCAAAGATCATCACATTTATTCTCATCTTATACAGAAGGAAAACAGACACTAGGAAGTTACTTTACTTCTACAGGTCTTAAAGTTTGTTGGACATATACAAAACTGAAGCTTATTATTTGCTAATAACCTGGCTTTCTGACATTTACAATTCTAATAACTTTTTAACTAACCAAACAGTCAACCTTTCTCTCCAAGGCCCCTGTTATGCTGGGGAAGCATGACTGATAGAAACTGATATACTACAACAGATTTCCTTGTCTAAGGCTTATAATCACTACAAAGCTTTCAAGAGACAAAATCCACTTAAAATAAATTTCACTTAAAAATTTTCACTTCCTATTTCAGATTTGTTCTATGGATTCTTACTAACTTACCAGAAGTTGTCCCACCAGCTTCTTCACATTCTGCCCCATTTCTGGGGACTGTGACCCACTACATGCTAGTTTTATTAGCATTGCAAGGAAGTTCTTACATTTCTTCACATTTTCTAGCATTGTCTAAATATAAAAATATAAATTCATAAATGTTAGGTAGGAAACAGAGTTTTAAAAATTTGCAAATAGCCATATTTATGTAAGGTGGAGGTGAGAACTTACCGGAGAAAGATTAGTCTGCATAGTTGCTGAGTTCTCTGCTTTGAGATTGGGCTCACTTAAAGGGTTGTGTGATGCTCCCAAAGTTGAAGGCTTCAGAGTAGTTACAGTATTCAACGGCTTTACAGGAGTAACTGTGGCAACACTGGTTGGCTCAGCCACAGACTGAAATGAAAAACAATCTATATTTAGATATGTATTACTATGATGTGTATCAAAGGAGGTGCCTCATTTCTCACCAGACTACAAATGTACTTGAAATATTTGTTTTTATGTAATGTTCTACTAATCTAAAGCAATGTATCAGTTATATAAACTCTGGACTTTAGCAGATCTGGCTTTCAGTCTCACTTACCTACAAGTGGTGATCTCTAGAGACAAGTTACTTAATCCTGCTAACCTTCTGATTCCTGTTTAATTTAAAAACAAAAAACAAAAAACAAGAATAGCAACGATACCTACTATCTTAGAGTTGTTTGCAAAACCCAGTGCCAAGCACACAGTCCTCACAAAATATTAATATTTCTCTAAAAAAGAATTTGAAATAGTAAGTAAGCCCTTATATGAGAATATAGAATTACTGTTCTATACATCTCTACTTTTTCATTAAGTATAAAGCAGATTTACTGATTATCTTAAATTTAGCTGCTTTTATGTACACCATAAGAATAAACATTACAAATATTACAAGAGTGATATCTTATTTTCACACTGAAGAGTTTCAGTTGCTTCTTCCACCCTCTATTGAAATGCACTATGACTATAGCACCACCTGCAGGATAAAAAGTTTCATACAAGAAAGCACAAGTCAGGTAATAATTTAGAAAACCATAATGGGATAAAGCAACAATCTTACTTAATTTTTTTAATTGATTCGATTTTATTTTTTTAAAGATTTTATTTATTATATTTTAGAGAGAGGGTAAGAGAGGGAGGCAGAGAGGGAGAGAGACATCAATGTATGGTTGCTTTTCACCTGCCTCCAGCTATGGACCTGGCCAGAGACCTGGCTTGCAATCTGGTTATGTGCCCTGGCTGGGAATCGAACTAGCGACCTTTGGGTTCACAGGCCAGCACCTATCCACTGAGCCACCAGCCAGGGTTAACAATCTTATTTTAAAGACAGACACTAAAGTTACAGAATGTGAGTCAAGTTTGGGGGTATAGAGAGAACAGTATTTCCAATTTACACAGAAAATTGAATACTGAACCATTATTTTAATTTAAATGCTTGTGTTCTATAGGCATAAAGCACAAAAAGATTGCTATCATCTTTAAGAAAATCTTCTGTAATAGTAAACAGGTAAATTTGAATGTACACTTTAGGAAAAACTGTATTAAACAAGAATGATTTGAGGATAAAACTAGGAAAAAAATTTAAAACACGAACTAACAATAGTGATCAGACCTAATGATAAAATGTTAAGCAAAAAAAAAGAAAGAAAAAAGCAGTAAACAAAAATTGCACCTAAATAATTACAATTGTATTAAGTAAGACCAGATCTCAAAGGCAACAGTGGAGAGGACATCTCCTTCCTAGCCTATCCTTAGTCTTGCTCTCCAAGGACAACTACCGTACACTTTCCTCTGAATCTTCTTGGATATATTTCTAATATATTTTTTAGCTTTATATAGAGTAAATATTTTATCTATTCAGTCATTAACTCTCTATGTTACTATATTTAAGAGGTGTAAGCTTTAGCTGATGAGTATGATCACCTTTCAACACTGGTAGGAGGGGTTCCTCCAGAGAATACTGTCCCTCTCTCTTACAAACAAAATAAGGCCTAGTGGAATGTGAGCACAGGAAAAGTGTCCTTTTTTTTTTTTTTTTTTTTTTTTTTTGAGTAGAGGAAGCACTTACAGCATTTCTGCATTTCTTGTCAATATTTTATTCTGTGTCTGGGACAAAATTTGTCCATTACTCTACAAGGTACATGCACTTTCCAAGAGAATTCCACCTCTTAAAATGGTACGGAGAGGTACATAATCCCCATCTTTAGCTACATAAACTCACTGTCATAATGTTCTCTGCCTTAGACTCTTATAGACCAACTAATGGTACCCCCATGCTCTGCAAGACTGCACTGGCACTGACAGGGGTACCTGGGGAACAGTAATTCGTCCTACTAACTTCCCTCCTTGTTTCCCCAAGGAAGTAATCCACTAGAATCTCAAAAGAGCAGGTCTTCTAAATGTGTGATGATATAGATCCAAGTAATGCAAAGTGTACACTGTGATGTGCCAACACAAAGAGAGATCTGTGTTTTCCTAGCTGATGGGAATGCTATTAGAAAACCTACAGTTGTCAGTTCCTTCAAGTTTTAAGTCAGTTGCAGAGCCTTACCTTATCCAAGAGCACAACTCCCCCTGGACAGTTCACATCCAACGACTGATCACAAAAGGGATATTGAGGCCCCACAGTCCATGTTGGCACACAATGGAACAAGTCTCTGAAAGGCCATATTTACTCCAAAGTTCTCCACTAGTTTCACCAAGGCTTTACTGGGCCACCGTCTAGTTCAAACTCTCACTCTCCCTTCCTTTCCACAGGTATCATTTCCCTAATTAAAATCCCATCCGGCTGGTGGCTCCATGGATAAGCATTGGCCTACGAACCCAAAGTTTGCTGGTTCAATTCCCAGCTAGGGCACATAATCAGGTTGCAAGACAAGTCTCCAGTCAGGTCTGTAGCTGAAGGCAGGTGAAAGGCAACCATACAGTGATGCTTCTCTCCCTCTCTGTCTCCTCCCTTCCCCTGTCTCTAAAAATAATAAATTTAAAAAATCTTTTAAAAATAAATAAATAAATAAAATCCCACACACCATATTCTGTTCCAGCACCTACTTCCTGACACTTTGATACGTGGCTATTTCATTTGCATTAATTTACTATTTTCAAGTATTAACTAATATTCCAAAAGTATACTTTATGTTTCTTTTCCATACCCTCCACTAGTTACCAGTTTGATAAGTATCATCACATATCATTGAACTACTCTTCTCAATGTCACATAGTTAGCAACTTATAAATCTGGCAGAAAAGAACTAAATAATAAAGAAAGATGACAGAATAACCAGCGCACACATGGCCACAAGTTTGTCACAACTTACTTGCACTGAGGAAGGCTTTGGAACAGTGGTTACCACAGTAGTTCCCATTTGTGCCAATTGTTTAACAGGTGTCACTGCTACTTTCTTGATTAACTGTGAATTTGAATTCTGGGAAGTTTGAGGGAATAATACAGAGTCATCGGCATCAGTAATTTAAAACATTAAAACACTTTACCATAATTTCTTTGCTATAATAGGCTTTATAACCTTATACATTTTATGCACATTCTGTACTATGAACCTAACTGGTTAACTGCCCAGTTGATACTCATTCCACATACCTAAGGATGCAACTGATTTAACAAATAATATCACAGTATTTTAACATTAAAATCTTGAACTCTACTCTTTGGCCCACACAAAAATGTGGGTTCTCATTTGCTATCTAATTATAAACAAAAATCTTCTAACCTATCTTCTTAACCCATAGCAGTTAGATGAAGCAAACTAGAAAAGGAAGGAGTAATTATCATTGACAGGTAGAGTAACAAGAGAAAATGTTTGGCTAAGAACCCAGAATCAGATTAGAAGAGCACAGAATGGGGTTGGGAGATTTTAAACTGGTAAAAGATGATATAAACACAGAAAACAGTGCAATCTTTCTTTAGGATGAGCCCAATTGATCAAGAAAATGCTATACTATATTTAGCATCTTCTGTTTAACCAAAGAAAGATGCCCATAAATATATATGTATTTTTTAAACTCTGGTACACAAAAGATAAAACTTCTAAGTACCTACAAGAATCATCATGTATGTAAAATAAATCCTTCATTAACAATGCTAAATTAAAAAAATATATTACAGCTGAGTTCTGAATTTCTTAAAGATAATTCCTATAAGATATGGTTAAAAATGAATACCAAACTGGAGTCTTACTATTTTGCCATAAATTAAAATTGAAGCAGAATGGTTTTCTTTCCATTTAAGAGATGCAAACAGCCCTGTGAACATTCCCTTGAGGACTACACAATAAAGATGGAATTGTTTTTGTTTTAGCAATCACCAAACAACAAAACCGAATATCTTGATTAAATTAAGATATATTCAAAGAAAGTTGCATAATTGAAAAAGTTCAATTAATTTTATTGGCAAATACACATAAATTTATATGAAGATTAACAGCTGGAAAACTAAACAAGATGAAAAAACTCGGAGGTACATTACCGGCATCGTACAGATTTTGACTGCT
Source organism: Noctilio leporinus (assembly GCA_004026585.1). Taxonomy (NCBI): domain Eukaryota; kingdom Metazoa; phylum Chordata; class Mammalia; order Chiroptera; family Noctilionidae; genus Noctilio; species Noctilio leporinus. Next base: position 173,627 of record PVIW01002731.1, on the reverse strand, counting down.
TGAGTGCTCGCTGGTACAGCTGGCCTTGAAATTATGCTGCTTGTGGTCTCAGCTCTTGGTACAGCTTGCTGAGGAGATACCAACATCAACTGACCACTGTTACTTTTGATCAAAACTGTTCCTATATTTAAAAAGAAAAGAAAATGTGACCTTGCTAATAAATGAAGCATTATCATCTTCTATTTCTTCTCCTTTTTCTTTCAATAATGTAAATGGTCTGATTAAGAGATTAGTACTTACTGAATCCCATGTCGACCTGTTACATGTACAATGTGAAAAAGTGTTTTTACTCAAGGCTCCTTAAAATCGTAACAGTCGAAGCATATGGCTGAGATACTCCCGGAGGAGGCAAAATACATTTTCTTCACAACATGGAACTATTTATAAAGCTACAGTAAGTAAAATGGTATGTTAAAGAAAAGGCACAAGATTAGACAAACTTATCAAAGGAAAAGAACAGAGAACCATAAAATAACTCATAGATATGTAACATCAAATTTTCCTAAGAGGCACTGCAGATCAATGAGGAAAAGAAGCTATTCAATAAATAGGACTAAGTCAATGAGTTAGCGACATGGGAAAGATGGCTAGTTTCACACCATACCCATAGAGTTTAAAAAGAAAAAAAAAAAAGTAAAACCTTTTAAACTCTTAAACAATGTAGAAAATTATTTTTCTTAACATGGAATAAGAATTTCTTATATATGTCATGTTTGATAGATTTGAATGTATCAAAGAACTTTTGTTTAGCTAAAGATACCGGCCTGCAAACCCAAAGGTCACAGGTTCAATTCCCCAGCCAGGGCACATAATCAGGTTGCAAGCCAGGTCTCCAGTCAGATCTGTGGCTGCAGGCAGGTGAAAAGCAACCATACATTGATGTCTCTCTCCCTCTCTGCCTCTCTCCCTTCCCCTCTTCCTAAAAATAATGAAATAAAATCTTTAAAAAGAAAGTCTAAATTATATGCTTAATAAATATTAAAAAAAAAGATACCTCCAAGTAAAAGATAAACCATAAAATGATAGAAAATTTTAATTCACATATATCAAAAGAATGAATACTTAAAACGCACAAAAGGAACACAGTGAGATATCACTTTATACTACTTGAAAGGCAAAAATTAAGTAGTCCTATGACAATATTGAGTGTTACAGAGATGTGTAGCAAGAGGAACTCTAATTTGATAATAGTGGTATAATTAGATACAACTTCTTTGTTCAATTCTATATGATAGTGCCATACTAACTTCCATTTTCATAACCTTCAACCAAGTAGTTCTAAATCTAAAGAAATTACCTGTGGCAATAGAACACAATAAAAAATATTCATATTCCAGCATATGAGCATGAAGAGCTCAATAACCCCATTCCTCAGCAAAATAAGCATAACTGGTAAAAATAATTTTTAAAAACAACAAGTTAAAATCTTTGAAAGCTGCCCTAAGGCACACTAAAAATGGCTACATAATTATTAATGAAAATCTACTAAAACCAAATAAGAACAGCAAGAATCTGTGGCATCTGGACCACCACAACTTCCCTTTTCAGTTCAGCAGGTCAGGAACTTCACCCCAGGCATGTGGCCAATGCAGAGTGTCTCTTGTCTCCCAAGCTCCCAGTCAAAGGCTACGGTTTCTTCCTGCAAGGGGCAGGCTGCCAGCTTTTCTCATCTCTCCCACCCCGAGTTACATACTGCACAGGACAAATTTGTCCAAGAGTGCCCACCTTATTTCACCCATCCCCACTCACGTATGACACATACTGTGTCAGGTGTGGAACAGAGAAGACTTGGGCCCAGACTGCCCTCATCCCAATTCTTTGGTGGGGTGGAGTTACCATGCTGGGACAGGTAAGCAGAGAAGACCAGAGACTGCCATCCAGGTCCAGGACTCACTTCTAAAGCATAAATATCACTTAAATAGAAGCATGCCACAATCCTGGAACCTGTTCCAAATATCTCCCTAGAAAAACATTTTATTTCAGAATGTGGGGAGGCGCAAGGCTAAGGATGCTCTCAACTCTAATGCAACAATTAAAAGAAGGCTGGTAGCTTCATGACAGACACAAACTGAGCCATAGGTCTAGTTCTAGTTTACTAGAGAAGACCAGGCAAAGAGACAACTAAGAAGAGCCCTCCAGGGATCAGAACAAATCTCAAACAATGATCTTAAAAACTACCCTTGTAGAAGAGACCAAATTTTAATTAGATCAGACTATGAAACAAGTTAGGCCCTAGGACATTTTTAAAACAATAGAGAAATCAATGAGAAGAGACCAACAGCTGGGTATGACACCAGCAGAGGCAAACAACTTTCCAGACATCAAAGACAGCCCTGCCACAGCTACTGCCATCCCAGCCAGGGTGGCTGTGCTCATGCCCAAGCCTATGTGCTCTCTAAAAAGGAGAAACATAAAGAGCTTCCCATTTCAGAGAAAAAAAGACTCACCAAAATAATCCAGCCAGATGTTTAAAAAAATAAACAAGGAAACAATACGCTCAAGGTAGGAGAGTGGAGTACTAGATTGTTACATTAGTTTGAAAAACAAGCAAGACATGTAAAGAAAAAAGAGACAAGGGTAAAAATAGGACAGACAACAGCAACCACCACTGAGAAGGACCAGATGTCAATTTAACAGACTTCAAAGCAACCATTATGTTCAAAAGACTAACAAAAAGCATAATTACAGTAGTAAAAGAAGATATATCTTATAAAATAAGAGCACCATTAGAGATAGATATAATTTTAAGATTAATAGTTAAAAAGTACAATAACTGAAACAAATAATTCACTAGAGGACATGAATTTGAATGGGTAAAAGAAAGATCAATGAGCTTAAAGACAGATTATGACCCAGTGATTCCACTTCTAGGAATCTACCCCAGTAAATGCAAAACACTAATTCATAAGAATTTATGCACCTTTATGTTCACTGCAGTGCTATTTACTATAGCCAAGATTTGGGTGCAGCCCAAGTGCTCATTAGTAGATAAATGGATGAAACAAAAAAAAGCTTTGGTACATTTACACAATGGAATCTGTAAATCTGGCTGTTAAAAAAGAAGCAAATCTTACCTTTTGCAACAGCATGGATGGATCTAAAGAGTATTAGGCTAAGTGATATAAGCCAGTCAGAGAAGACAAATACCATATGATTTTACTCAAATAGATTCTAATGTACAAAATAAACTAACAAACAAAATATAAATGAACTCATAGATATAAAGAACACACTGACAGCCCTGACTAGTGTGGCTCACTTGGTTGGGCATTATCCTGCAAAGCAAAAGATCACCTGTTCAATTCCCAGTTAATACATATGCCTAGGTTGTAGGTTCAGTCCCCAGTCAGGGCACATACCAGAGGTACTGGATCAGTGAGTCCCTCTTACACTGATGTTTCTCTCTCCCTCTTTTTCCCTCCTTTCCCCCATCTCTAAGAATAAAGAAATAAAGTCATTAAAAATAAAGAAAGAAAGAAAGAAAGAACAGACTGACAGCAGAGGGGCAGGAGTATAGAGGGCTGTGTAAAAATGTTGAAGGGGCCCTGGCTGGTGTGGCCCTGACACAAGCACCAGTCTATGAACCAAGGGGGTGCTGGTTTGATACCCAGCTGGGGCATATGCCTGTGTTGCGAGCTAGGTCTCCGCTTGGGAGCACAGGAGAGTCATCCACACATTGATGTTTCCCTCCCTTTTTCTCCCTCCTTCTCTCTTTAAGGGTTAATAAATAAAATCTTTAAAAAAAATGTTGAAGGGATTAAGCAGAGAAAAAAAACTTATAGTCACAGACAAGAGTATGGGGATTGCCAGAGGGAAAGGGGGTTGGGAGAGGCAGAAGAGGGTAAACAGGATAAATGGGAATGGAAAGAAACTTGACTTGGGGTGATGAATGCACAATACAATATATACATGATGTATGTACACCTGAAACCTATATAATTTTATTAACCAATGTAACCCCTATAAATTCAATAAAATTAAAAATAAGGGCCCTGGCTGGTGGCACAGTGGTTAAAGCACCGGCCGGCCTGGGAACCCAAAGGTTGCTGATTCGATTCCCAGTCAGGGTACAGAGCCAGGTCTCCAGCCAGGTCCATAGCTGGAGGCAGGTAAAAGGTAACCATACATTGATGTCTCTCTTACCCTCTTTCTAAAAATAATAAATAAAATCTTTTAAAATTATAATTTAAAAATATTTAAAAATAAATAAAACCTATTAAAAATTATATAGTAATAGATTAAAAGAGATTATGCAATTCAAAGAACAAAAAGAAAAAAGAATGTAGAAAATAAACAGCTTCAGAGAAACAGGCCACAGATAAGACACCAAAATAAAAATGAGTATAAGAAGAGTAGAAAAATACATAAAATAGCAGGAAAAAATTCAAAGAAAAGCCAGCTGAAACTTCCCAAATTTGATTAAAAAAAAAACCAATCTAGATATCTAGATAGCTTAACAAATTCTAAGTAGGATTAATTCAAAGAGATCCACATCAAGACCATCATAGTAAAAATGTTCAAAGCCAAAGGGAAAATCTTGGGAGCAGGTAAAGAAAAATGACTTATGTGCTAAAACCTCCAACAAGATTAATAGCTAACTTCTCATCTGAAACAATGAAGGCCAGAAGGCAGTAGAATGAAACATTCCAATTACCAAGAGAAAAACAACTGTTAACCAACAATTACACATATCCACAAAAAATATACTTTAAAACTAAGGGCAAAATAAAGACATTCCCAGATAAAATTGAGAGGATTGGTCTAGCAAGGTGCACCACACAAGAACTAATAAATAAAAACTTTCCGGCTGAAAATAAGTCACCCCATAAAGTAACTTGAATTCACATGAAAAAAAACCCAACAAACTAATATGCCCTGGCTGGTGTGGCTCAGTGGATTGAGTGCTGGCCACAAATCAGGGAGTTGCTGGTTCAATTCCCAGTCAGGGCACATGCCTGGGTTGAAGGCTGAGACCCGGGTTGTGGGCATGTGAAAGGCAATGACACACTGATGTTTCTCTTACTCTCTTTCTCTCTCCATTCCCCTCCCTAAAAATAAATAAAACTAATTTTAAAAAATTAGAACACTAAAAGGTAGTTATAAAATTTGATAGTATAAATACATATAACTTTCCCATCCATCTCTTAGTAGCTTTAAAAAACAATTATATAGAACAACATGTATATAATTGTATTGTTGGACTACAACAATGACATAAAAATGTGGTATTTGTAAATAACAATACGAAGGAAGTAGGTGAGAGAAAAGCTGCACAGCACTAACAACTTGACTTCTGCTGGTAACCTGAAATACAGCAACAAATGAAGGAAACCAGAAATCGTAAGTAAAAAGGTAACGAAACAAATCCTACAAATGTACCCTTGCTCTTCTTTCTCCTGTCATCCTCTTTTAAGATCTAGAATTACTTAAAGTATTAATTACAACAAGGAATTATTTGGTTTGTAACATATCTAGATGCAATATATAGAACAGTAATAGCACAAAATAAAAAGAAAATTGAGGTAAATGTTTTTATATTTCACTGAAATAAGTTAGTATAAATGTAAAGCAGATTCTAGTAAGACGTATATTATAAGCCCTACAGCAATCACAAATACACACATTCTTGTATACTTATTATTATAAAGGAATTAAGTGGTACACAAGAAATATTCACTTAATGCAAAGACAGCAGAAAAGAAGAAATAGAGGGGAAAAAGGGGAGAAACATATAGAAAAAAAAAGTTAATGGGAAACCTAAATGCAATATATCAATAACATCAAACATGAATGGATTAAATCCAATCAAAAGGCAAAAAACGACTGGATAAAAAAAAAAATTCAAACAGGAGACATACAGTACTTTAGATTCAAAGATAGATGAAGTGTTGAAAGTAAAAGAACAGTGAAAATATATCATGAAACAACAACCATAAATAAGTTGAAATGGCCATTCTAGTATCAGACTAAATAAACTAAAACAAAAAATCTTACTAAAGATAAAGGGTATCATTTTATAATTGATAAAACTGTCAGTGGATCAGAAAGATGAAACAATTTTAAACATACACAGGGTGGGGCAAAAGTAGAATTACAGTTTTAAGTATGCAAAACACCCTGCTTACTTTTATATTGTTATTCATTAATTATTGTATTATTTTCCATACAAATAACTGTAAACCTACCTTTCCCCCACCCTGAATGCAACAAACAACAGCCAAATATCTATGAAGCAAAAGCTGACAGAGAAAATTTTGACAATTCAGTAATACTTGGGGGACTCTTACTACCCACCTACATTTTGAATAAAGGTTAGACAACTAAAAGGAAGATCAACAAGAAAATCAGATACTTCAACACTATTAACCACATGAAGCATAACATACACATCAAAAGGGTAACAAAAAGAGAAAAGAGAAAAGAAAGGAATGAGAAACTATCTGAATATGACCAAAAACTTCCCTAACTTGGTCATGGAAAAAGAAACTTAGTCCAGGGAGTGGAGAATTCCAAACAAGATGGATGATCCAAAAGAGCCCACACTGTTGGCAAAGGTTAAACACAAAGAGAGAATCTTAAAAGCCACTAGAGAAGGACAGTTACCCACACGGGAACTCCCATGAGACTTGTCGGCTGATCTCTCAACAGAAATATTTCATGCCAGAAGGGATTGATATAAATATTCAAAGTGATGACAATCAAAAACCTAAAACCTAGACTACTTTACTAGGCAAGGCTATCATTTAAAATTGAAGGAAAAATAAAGAGCTTTCCAGACAAGCAAAAGCTAAAGGAGTTTGTTACCACCAAACCAGAATTGCAGGAAATGTTAAAGGGCTTTGGAGATGCAGGGGAGAGAGGGAGGAAGGAGAACATTATGGGGAGAGGAGGAGGAAGAGGAAAAGGAAGAGGAGGAGGAAAGGAAGAAGGGGGAAAAAATGGAGGAAAACAGTTAAAGAATACATATGTACCTATCAATAATCACTTTAAATGTAAATGGCTTAAAGGTTCCAATCAAAAGATATAAGGTAACTGAGAGGATAAGAAAATTAGGTCAATACTAGAGATCCACCTCAGGAAGAAAGATACACACAGTCCAAAAGCAAAGGGATGGAAAAAGTTATTTCATGCAAATGGAAAATAATAGTTGAGGTAGCAATACATACAAGGTCTGTTCAGAAAGTATAGGCCACACAAACTATTTTAATTATATTGAGATTGGCTCGATATATAGCCATGTTTAAAGCCTGTATCTGACAAAATAGGCTTTATACATGGCTATTGTAGGAGACAAAGGACACTACATAATGACAAAGGCAGCAATCCAGTAAGAGAATATCACCTTGTAAACATTTATACACCCAACACAGGGACACCTAATATGTAAAGCAAATTTTGATAAACATAAAGGGAGAGACTGACAGCAATATAGTCATAATTCGGGGTTTTAACACCTCATTGACATCAATGGATATATTTTCCGGAGAGAAAAATCAAGAAGAAAATGATAACCTCAAATGACACAGTAGGTCAGATGGATTTAATTAATCAGATGATAACTTCAGGGCATTTCATCCAAGAAAAGCTAAATATACATTTTTTCAAGTACATGTGGAACATTTTCTAGGATAGACCACATGTTACAACACAAAACAAGTCCCAATAAATTTAAGAAGATTGAAATCATATCAAGCATCTTCTCTGACCATTATGGTATAAAACTAAAAATCAGTCATAATGAAAATACTGAAAAATGCATTAAGACATGGAAGCTAAATAGCATGTTCCTTAACAATGAATGGGTTAACAATGAGATCAAAGAAGTAATAAAAAAATAACTTGAAAAAAATGAAAATGAGAGCACAACAACCCAAAAGCTACAGGACACCACAAAAGCAATCCTAAGAAAAAAATTCATAGCATTACAGACCTACCTCAGGAAACAAGAAAAATCTAACTCTAACTTTACACTTAAAGGAATTTGGGGAAAAACAAACAAAATCCAAAGTGAGTAAAAAGGAAATGATAAAGGTCAGAGCAGAAATAAATGACATAGAGTCAGAAAAACAAAGCAAAAGATCAATGAAGCCAAGAGCTGATCCCAGAGCACAGGCCTAGGTTACAGGCCAGGCCCCCAGTTTAGAGCCTGTGGGAGGCAGCCACACAGTGATGTTTCTCTCCCTCTCTCCCTCCCTTCCTTCTCGAAATAAGTAAGTAAATATATAAAGCCTTCAAAAAAAAAAAAAAAAAAAGGAAGATAAACAAGCCCTGGCTGGTGTGGTTCAGTGGCTTGAGCACCAGCCTGAGACCGAAAAGGTCACTGGTCTGATTCCCAGTCAGAGAATACACCTGGGTTGCAGGCCAGGTGCCCAGGGAGGCGGCATGAGAGCCTGCAGATCAATGTTTCTCTCATGCACTGATGTTTCTCTTTCTCTCCCCTTCCTTCCCCTCTAAATAAATAAATAAATAAAAACAAGATGGACAAATCTTTAACTAGACTCATCAAGAAAAAGAAGACCCAAATAAATAAAATCAGATATAAAAGAGAATAACTGACACCAAAGAAATATTGTCAAGAAAATATTATGAACTATGTGCCAACAAATTGGACAATTTAGGGGAAAATGGATAAATTCTTAGAAACAGAGAATCTTTCAAAACAAAATTAGAAAGAATCAGGGAATTTAAATAGACAAATTATTGCTTTCTTAATTAAAAACAAAACAAAATAAAACTCCCAACAAAAGTCCTGGACAAGGTGGCTTCACAGGTGAATATACACCTATCCTTCTCCAACTATTTTAAACAATTAAAGAGGAAAGACTCCCAAGCTCATTTTACAAGGCCAATATTATCCTGATTCTAAACCAATTAAAGATGCTACAAAAGATCAAGTAAGATTTATTCTGATATGCAAGTTTGGTAAAGTGTCTGCAAATCAATAACCATGATATACCACATAAAGAAAGGGGGATAAAAACCACATGATCATATCAACAGATGCAGAAAAAGCATTTAATAAAATCCAGTACCCATTTATGATAAAAACTCTCAACAAAGTGGAAGTAGAGGGAGCATATCCCAACATAATAAAGTTCATATATGACAAACCCACAGCTAGTATCATAGTCAATAGGCAAAAGCTGCAAGCATTTCCCTTAAGGTTGGGAACAAGAAAGGGATGTCCAGTTTTACCACTCTTTTTTTTAAAATAAATATTAGCTTCCTCAAATTTTAAAAAACATTTTATTTATTATTTTTTTAGAGAGGGGAAAGGAGAGAGGCAGCGAGGGAGAGAAACATCAATGTATGGTTGCCTTTCACCTGCCTCCAGCTACAGACCTGGCTAGAGACCTGGCTTCCAACCTGGTTATGTGCGCTGGCTGGGAATCGAATCAGCAACCTTTGGGTTCGCAGGCCAGTGTCTTATTCACTGTGCCACAAGCCAGGGCTCTCAATTTCACCACTTTTATTCAACAAAGTACTCAAAGTCCTAGTAATACCAATCAGACAGAAAGACATACAGACAGACATTAAATAGATATTCCAATTGGAAAGGAAATAATAAAACTACCATTATTTACAGATGACATGAAAAACCACTATAGCTGATAAGTAAATCCAGTCAAGTAGCGTGATATAAAATAAATATCCAGAATTCAGTGGCATTTTTATACACCAATAATGAACTATTATAAAGGGAAACTAAGAAACCAATCCCATTCACAACTGCTTCAAAAAGAATTAAACACCTAGGAATAAATTTAACCTATACTCGAAAAATTTTAAAACACTGAAGAAACTAAAGATACAAATAAGTAGAAACATACTATATTCATGGACTGAAAGGATTATCATTAAACGTCCACTCTACCCAAAGCAATCTATAGATTTAATACAATTCCTATTAAGATACCAATGGTGTGTGTATTTCACAGACTAGAACAAATATTCTAAATTTGATCAAGAACCACAAAAGGCCCCTGAACAGCCACAACAATCCTGAGAAAGAACATAATTAAAAGGTATCACACTACCTGATATCAAACTATACTACAAAACCATAGTAATCAAAACAGCATTGTACTGGCATAAAAACTAACAGATAGCTCAATGGAACAGAACAGACTCAGAAATAAACACATGCCTTTATAGTCAATTAATACAATGAGATATAGCCTATTTGTAAATTGTGTTAGAAATATTAGATAATGTATAAAAAAGTGAAACCAGACCATCTTCTTATTCTTATTCTTTTTTTTTTTTTTTTAAGATTTTATTCATTATTTTTAAGAGAGAAGGGCAGGGAGGGAGGAAGAGTTGGCAGGCTGGCGCCTATCCACTGAGCCACCAGCCAGGGCAGACCATCTTCTTACACCACATACACGGATAAACTCAAAATGTATTAAAGTGCTGGCCTGTGAACCCAAAGATCGCTGGTTTGATTCCCCAGCCAGGGCACACAAAGAAGTTGCAAGCCAGGTCCCCAGCCAGGTCTATAGCTGGAGGCAGGTGAAAGGCAACCATACATTGATGTCTTTCTCCCTCTCTGCCTCTCTCCTTTCTCCTCTCTCTAAAAACAATATATAAAATCTTAAAAAAAAAAAAAAAAAAGATTAAAGACTTAAATGTTAGACTCAAAACCATAAAAATCCTAGAAGAAAACTTAGGTAGAAAAATATCAGATGTTCCTCATGGCATTATTTTTTCTGACATATTTCCTCAAGGAAGGGAAACAAAAGAACAAATAAACAGACTACATTAAACCAAAAAGTTTTCACAGCAAAGGAAACCATCAACGAAATGAAGACAACTCACTAAATGGCAGAATATATTTGTCAATGATACAATAAGGTGTTAATGTCCAAAATTGAAAGAATTTCTAAAACTCAACATCAAAAAATAAAGAAATAAAACAAACAAAATAATCCAGCTGAAAAATGAGCTAATGATCTGACTAGATATTTCAAAAAAAATTAGACACAGTAAACATAAAAAAGATGCTCATCATCAGTAATCATCAGAGAAATGCAAATTATAACTACAATAAGATCACCACACACCTGTCAGAATGGATATCATTAATAAATCAACAAACAAGTATTGGTGAGAATGTGGAGAAAAGGGAACCTGTGTGTACTGTTGGTGGGAATGAAGGCAGGTGCATTGCACCAATGCAGATTGGTCAGTGAATGAATAAGTGAACAACAAAATGATGTCTCTCTCTCCTTCCTCTCTCTAAAATCAAAAAATTAAAATTAAAAAAATAAAAATGGAACTGCCACTTCTGGGAAATTATCCAAAGAAATTTAAAACATTAATTGGAAAGAATATAGGTACACCTATGTACATTGCAGCATTATTTACAATAGCCAAGATTTGGAAGTAGCCCAAGTGCCCATTAGTACATGAATGAATTTAAAAAGCTGTGGTACATTTACATCATGAAATACTACTCAACCATAAAAAAGAAGGAAATTTTACCCTTTGTGACAGCATGGATGGACCTGGACAGCCATTATGATAAGGGGAAAAATATAGTCATAGAAAGATAATTTACATATGATTCCACTCATATGTAGAATCCAATGAATAAAATGAACTAATAAGCAAAAGAGACACAAACTCATAGAGAGCAAGCTGACAGCTATTGAGTGGGGGGAGCGAGATGGAGGAACTGAGGAAACACTCATGGACATGGACAGCAGTATGATTTGGGGGCAAGGATATGGAGCAGGGCACAGGGGGAATGAATGGTGATGGACAGAGACTTGACTTGAGGTCATTAACACATAATTCAATGTACAGATGATGTGTTGTAGAATTGTGGACCTGAAGCCTGTATAACTTTGTTAACCCAGGTCAACCCAATAAATTCAATAAAAAGGAAAAATAATGAGCCATTCTCCATAGCATAAAAGTACAAGATGAAGCACAAAGTGCTACCGCAGAAGCTGCAACAAGTTATCCAGCAAATCTAGCTAAGACAATTAATGAAGATGGCTACACTGAACTGTAGGTTTGCAAGTAGATAAAATAGCCTTATATTGGAAGAAGATACCATCTAGGACTTTCACAACTAGAAAGAACAAGTTAATGGCTGCTTTCAAAGCTTCAAAGGACAGGCTGGTTCTCTTCTTAGGAGTTAATGCAGCTAATGCCTTTGTTGAAGCCAATACTCATTTCCCATTCCAAAAATTCTAGGGCCCTTGAGAATTATGCTAAATCTATTGAACCAGGGACAAAAAACCTGAATGACAGCACTATTATTTACAACATGACTGCCTGAATATGCTAAGCCAACTGTTGAAACCTATGTCTCAGAAAATATTCCCATTGTTCACTGATAATGAATGCTTCTGGTCACCCAAGAGCTGTGATAGAGATGTACAATGAGATTGATGATGTTTTTGTACCTACTGATACAACATCCATTCTGCAGCCCATTGATTGAGGAGTAATTTCAACTTTTAAGCGTTATTATTTAAGAAATATACTTTTATAAAACTATAGCTGCCATAAATAATGATTCAGCTGATACATCTTGGCAAAGTAAGCTGAAAACCTTCTGATGACCTTAAAAACATTCCTGATTCATGAGAAGAGGTCAAAATATAAACATTAACAGTTTACAAGTTGATTCCTACCCTCCTAAATGACTCAGGAGGACTAAGACTTCTGTACTGACAGTCACCAGAGATAGAGAAATATTATAGCAAGAGAATTAGAATTATTTAAGTGGAGCCTGAAGATATGACTGAATTACTGCAATCTTATAAAACTTCAACAGATGAGTTGTTTCTTATGGATGAGAAAAGAATGTGGTTTCTTGAGATGGAATGTATTCCCGTGAAGACTGCTGAAATGACAACAAAGGATTTACATCCACTTAGCTGACAGAGCTTAGCAGGGTTTGAGAAGACTGACTCCAATGCTGAGATGGGTTCTGTGGGTAAAAACACTATCAAAGAGCATTGCAAGCTACAGAGAGATCACTCGTGAAAGAAGAATCAGTGCAGCAAACTTCAAAGGTGTTTTACTTCAAGAAATCTGCCACAGACACCCAACCTTCAGCATCCAGTACTCCAATCAGTCAGCAGCCATAAGCATCAAGGCAAGATCCTCCACGAGCAAAAACAATGACTTACTGAAGGCTCAAATGATGTTTAGTCTTTTTTAGCTATAAAGAATGTTTAGCCCTGGCTGGTAGCACAGTGGTTAAGGTGCCGGCCTGCGAACCCAAAGGTTGCAGGTTCGATTCCCCAGCCAGGGCCCATAACAAGGTTGCAAACCAAGTCTCACAGTCAGGTCTGTGGCTGGAGGCAGGTGAAACGCAACCGTACAGTGATGTCTCTCTGCCTCTCTCCCTTCCCTTCTTTCTAAAAAATAATAAAATAAAATCTTAAAAAAAAAAAAAGAATGTTTAAATTATGCTATTGCACACTTAATATACTACAGTATAATAAGCATAACTTTTTTATGCATCAAGAAGCCAAAAGACTCATGTGACTCGTTTCAATGCAATATTCACTTTATTATGGTGGTCTGGAACCAAATCTGCAATATATCCGAGATATGCCTGTAGAACAGAGAATAATAAATAATTGAGAAAAATCAAAACAAATGTTGGTTCTCTGAAAAGATCAAGAATACTGACAAACTTTTACTTAGACTGATTAAGAGAAAAGGAGGGAAGGCACAAACTACTAAAATCAGAAATGAAAGAGGAAACATTACCTATTAACCCTACAAAAGTAAGATTAAAAGGGAATACTATAACTGTAAACCAATATATTAAATAACAAATGAAATGAACAAATTCCTAGAAACATACAAACCACTGAAACTAACTCAAAAAAATTGGCAACCTGGCCCTGGCTGGTGGCACAGTGGATAAGGCGCCAGCCTGCAAACCCAAAGGTCGCAGGTTCGATTCCCCAGCCAGGGCACATAACAAGGTTGCAAACCAGGTCTCCAGTCAGGTCTGTGGCTGGAGGCAGGTAAAAAGCAACCATACATTGATGTCTCTCTCCCCCTCTGCCTCTCTCCCTTTCCCTCTTTCTCAAAATAATAAATAAAATCTTTAAAAAAAAAAAATTGGCAACCTTAATAGACCTCTCACAAAGAAATTTATCCACAAGAAAAGCCCAAGTGCAGATGATTTTATTGGTGAATTTTAACAAACATCTAAGGAAAACTAGTGCTAATCCTTCACAAACACTATCAAGAAATAGAAGGGAACTTGTCCCAACTCATTCTGTAAGGTCAGTATTACTGTAATACTAAAACCAGACAAAGACATTTACAGAAAAACTAGAGACCAACATACTTTATGAATATAGATATAAAAGTTCTCAACAAAATATTAGCAAACTAAATCCAGCATCACATAAAAATACAAAACTCTATAACCAAGTGATATCTCAGTATTAAAGGCTGGTTTAACATCTGAACATTACTTACTGTAAAACACCCCATCGATGGAATAAAAGCCAAAAATACTATGTATTCTCAATAGATAAGGAAAAAGGCATTTGAGAAAATCTGATACTTTTTTTCATGATAAAAACACTCAACAAAATAGGAAAAGGAAATTTCCTCAAACTCATAAAGGGGACCCACAAGAGACCCACAGCTAACATCATTCTTAACACTGAAACAGTAAATGCTTTCTTCCTAAGATCAAGGAATAAGACAAAGATATCTGAAATGAGGAATGAGATATGGATGCCTACAATCATTACTTCAATTCAACACTGTACTGAAGAGTTCTACTTAGGACAATTAAGCAAGAAAATGCATCCTAATTGGAATAAGTAAAATTATTCTCAGTAATATAATTTTGTATGTAGAAAACCATGATAAATCCACGTAAAAACTATTAAAACTAATAAAAGAGTTCAGGTAGGCAACCAGATACAAGATCAATATACAAAAAGTAACTGTATTTCTATCCACTTGCAATGAATAAGAAAACAATTCTACTAACAAAGGATCAAAAGGGATAATACACTTTAGAAATAACATTAACAACATAAGTACTAAACTAATCCTTGGGAAAATACAAAATGTTTTTGAGGAAATCAAAGAAAATCTATCTAAAGAAATGGAAAGACATCCCATTATCAAGAGACTTAATACCTAACTTTCAGGATGGTTAAAGGGATCAAATGAGACAATATATTTGAGGATAGTTCATATTTTAAAGTTACCAGTAACTTTAAGTTACTGGTTATTAATGCCAAAAGGTCCATAATCCACACTTTTCTTCAACAAAGTATTCAAAGCATCACTAGGAGGTAAAATTAGAATAGCAGCAAATACAGTAGTCCCTCCCTTATCCACAGTTTCACTTTCTACAGTTTCAGTTAACCAAAGTCAATAATGAACCAAAATATCAAATGGAAAATTCCAGGAATAAACTATTCGTAAGATTTAAACTGAACACCATTCTAAGTTGATGAAATCTCACACCTTTCTATCCAGTCCTCTTTGAGACTTGAATCTTCCTTTGTCCAGCATAACTATACTGCATATACAGGTAACCTCTATATAACACAGCACTTCTATAACATGGTTTCCCTCTAACATGGTTCGAAAATTGGGGAAAACTCTCCTACAACACGGCATCCTAGAACACAGTTTCCCTCTAACATGGTTGGAGAATTAGAGAAATCCCCAAACAACACAGAGTGTAATAAGAGCTTTTAAAGCTAAATAAATAAATAAATAAGTTTACTCTAAAAAGTATAAAGGCCTAGACTTAGCTCAACAGTTGGAGCTATATTTCCTAAATGAAGATCCTTCCACTGAAAGAAGCACAAAGTTTAAGAGAAAATTTCAAAACTGCTTAGCACCATGTAACAAAATTTATAAAGACCTCTCAGCTAAAAGCAAGCAGTCTAAAATAACAGATATTTTGCAAAAGTACAGGAAAAAAGTCAAGATAATGCTGAAGAAAGTTCAGAGAATGATGCTATTTTGTCAAAAAGAAAATATTCTCGGTTAATGGTGCTTAGTAGTGATGACAAAAAAAATTATTTAATACATATGTTATACTTTTGGTGAAATTGCTTTAATAAAGCTATTTCTCTTAATTATAAGAATATATTAGTATGTTTTTTTAAACTTTTGGAACCTAACCCCCTTTTTTGTTCTTGGTTTTGTATAATATGAATTCTCATAACACGGCATTTATTATGCAGGGATTACCCAATATTACCCATTAATCACTTAGTAGACATCTTGGTTAGCAAATTGACTGTTACCATATCTTAGTGCTTCTGTTCAAGTAACCCTTACTTTACTTAATGGCCCCAAAGTACAAGAGTAGTGATGCTAGCAATTCAGATAAGCCAAAAAGAAACTATTAAGTGAATTGTATGGGGGGGGGGGAGGAATTATATATATAATATATGTGTATTATATATTATATATATAAAGCATATTATATAATATATATATTATATACACACACATAATATATGTAAAGTGTATACATCATATATATATGTATTATACACACACATACAGTATACAGGGTTTGGTACTATCTGTGGTTTGAGGTATCCACTGAGGGTCTTAAAATGTGTCCCCCTCCAGAGGGGAGCAAAAAGGGGATAGATGTAATACAACAACAATAAAATTTTTTTAAAAAATGTATCCTCCTCTCAGATAAGGGGGAACTACAGTACTGAGAATAAAATAACTAGTTCATCTGTATTCTGGGTATTCTTCTGACTGAAGAAGCTAGCTATCCCAAAAGCCCAATTCCAATGGGCAACAATCTAGTAAAAAATATTCAGAAACATAAAAAGGAAACTGACCATTAGTCTCTTTTCTCAAGACCACTTACCAAGTCCCTTTGAATCCAATCCTGATAAATATCTGAGACTCCTTTTTTCCAATAATTAAAGGACAGCCACCTTTGCCTATTTATTATACAGACATGTTAAAAGAAAATAATCATATGTTAGGTACAAAGCACCTTTCCTCTAAAATATTAAAATATTAAAGTACATAAAGTGGTCTAGTACCCACTCCTAATCTGGTATATAATTTAACATACTCTACTTTGCTGTCCAGTGAACTGCTATGTCCCAGGAGGCTTTTCCTACTTTGCCTTGGTGGTAAGCTAATCTGGTGCTCTGGTTTCTCCATATTCATAGTGTAGTAAACAGTTACCATGAGGAGAGCAGACTCAAACAGATCTAAGAGCCAGTAAGATGTCAGAATTCATTAATTACAATTTAATACCTATACATAAATGCCTGGCTGATGACCTTGTAGTCTTTACTCAAGTCCATGGTTAGGAAAGTGGAGATGTACAAGAGTCACTCTTTCACAAGCAGACAAGAAATACAAAGTCCTTCCTTGATATGGAACCAAACTGTGCCTTCCATTAATATTCATAAATGCAAAGGTCTCTTGTGCAACTGCATAAAATGAGCCTACTTTCATTTCCACAGGATAGTCCTTTAAACACTTCAAGGTAGCTAACATATCTTAAGTTGTTTTTTCCTCAGGCACCTTGGGCTCAATCCCTCTCATTTTTCAAATATCATAGTTACTTCTACTAAGTTTAATGTCACTTAAATTTCCCTCTTTCCCTTATCCCCATAATTCATTGAGTAAATGAAAGAAAAAGTTAAACCAGTCAATAAATTTTAATCTCAGATTCTCCTATTATTTATGGTACATTTCCCTCACCCTCCATTTACACAGTTCATATGTCAAAACAGAACTTCTAAGTTCTGTTTACCTCTATTAAATTTCACCTTTTAAAAGTAGGCCCATAAGACTCACGTGATTTTTACCTTCATTTTAACTTTCCATATTTCTATTATTTTTATGTACACATGTACTAGTTTACAAAAATAAAGGGTTGTAGGAGAAAATTAAGCTTAAGAGTAACCTAAGAAAACTCTGCAAATCTATTTGGTTTCCAGGACAGGAAATGTGTCTACCTTATTTATTTCACTGCAGGACACTTTTTTCTTTTTCACTGCTTTGAGAGAGACAGAGACAGAGAATGAGAGAAAGAAACATCAATCCAAGAGAGAAGCACTGATTGTTTGCCTCCTACCCATGTCTAGCCAGGGATCATATGAGCCCAAACAGGATTGAGAACCTACAACCTAGGTATCTGCCCTGACTGGAAATCCAACCCGCAACCTTTCAGTTACCAGACCATACTCCAACCAACTAAGCCACACCAGCCAGAGTTCTACCTTATTTATTAGTATACCCATGGATAATTTGCCTATATAGAAGTTAACATATAGTTAGCCCTGAAATGTATGAGGATATTTTAAAAAATAATTTAAAAATACTCAAATTTCCTTGATCCAGAAATTTCAATTCTTGTTATCTGTTCCAAGAAAATGTCAAGTTGTAGTGCTGGCTGGTGGGTCAGTGGTTAGGTACCAGCCTGCAAACCTAAAGGTCACTGGTTAGATTCCCCAGCCAGGGCACTTAACTAGATTGCAAGCCAGGTCTCCAGCCAGGTCCTTAGCTGGAGGCAGGCGAAAGGCAAACCATACATTGATGTCTGTCTCCCTCTCTGTCTCTCTTCCTTCCCCTCTCTCTGAAAATAATAAATAAAATCTTTAAAAAAAAATAAAAAAAAAAAAAGACAAATTGCAAACTACAATCTAGTATATGTGTTGCTGAAGCATACAAACTGCAATCTAAATACAAAACATTTGGTTTACTTTAACTTCTAAGTTAACTTTTTTAATTGATAGATTTTAAAGAGAGACAAAGGGAGGGAGAAAGGGAGAGGAAGAGAGACAGGGAACAAGAGAGAGAAAGAGAGCGCCAGACAATGATTTGTTGTTCCACCTACTTATGATTCATTGGTTGAGTCTTGTATATACCCTGACCAGGGATTGAACCTGCAACTTTGGTGTATCAGGACAACGCTCTACCAACTTAGGTGCCTCCCCAGGGCCATAGTAACTTTTTAAATAAAATAGTTCAAGCAACCTAAATGGAAAAAGCATAGGAATGATTAAATAATAGATTATGTAGCCATTAAAATTAAACTTTGGATTTTCTAGCATATAATATTATCACTAATGGTAAGTGTAAAGCAAGATATAATAATTACATCATAGAATCCCAATTATGTAAAAAATAGAGGAAGTATGCATACACCCCCCACCCCCCCAAAAGAAACTAAAAGCTTTTGGGGAATGAAATACTTTATAGTTTGATTGCAGTGGTGGCTACACCTTTGTCAATTTTTTCAAAACTGACAAAATTAATAGGTTCCTTTTTTAAAAAAAATAACAAAAATTGTAGTTCAATAAAGTTGGCATTAAAAAAAGAGACTAAAAATATACTCAAAATATTTGGGGGCAATTCTTCTAGGTTTTCCTAACTTCTTACAATGATCATTTTCCAAGTTTAAAATATTAGGGAAGATAAGCAACTGAAGTCATTTAAATGTCCATTCTATTAAGAATTTTGTCAATGCTAATATTTACTAAACAAATAGCAACCACAGAATACCTAGAGCCAAATGTTATACAGGTATACCTTAAATATTCAGGACTTTCCTGCTATACAACACTGTATTCTACACAAATGGCCTTCAATTTTCTATGACATGCAGGCCTGTATTTGAATTAAATCCTTATGACACTTCTGAGAAAAATGTGCGACTCACTATTAGACAGAAGAAGAGTGAGGTAAATTGAAGAGCTTGGATTCAAATCCAGGTCTGTTGATTCCAAAGCCACTATTCTACCCTATATTGCTATGCTCCACTACTTTCTCCAAAAGACAAATTCTCCAAGCCCCTTGTTATCTACATACTTGATTGGAATACCACCTAATCCTTACTCTGTGGCCCTGTACTAAACCTTCCCAGCTATTATATACTATTATAAATTTTACTTCAAGCTAACAAGTGCCCTCTTAGGCATAATTATTCAGTAACAAATCTATATAATGTCATCATTCAGTCCACATTTCTATATATTAAAAATCTTCCTCTCTCCACTCAATTATAAGACTCATCTCTTACCTTTTATTAAAGTTAAGCCTGGAAATGACTTCTTAGAGTTCATGGGTAGGTTTTTTAACGATTAAGTATTAGTATTATTACTTATGTATTTAAAGAATCTTTTGGGGGTAAAATTGGGTAATACCTATTAAAACATTACCTTTTCAACCAACAATTCCACTTCTAGAACTGGGTACTATAAAAACATGTGTTTACAAAGCTGCACAAAATATACATACAAAGATGTTTATTATAGCATCATTTGCAATAGCAAAAAATAGTGCACACAATAGCTCCAGCGGCTGTGGCTCAGGTGTATGGATGTAGACCCACAAACCTAAAGGTCGCTAGTTCAACTCCAGGTTGGGGTGTATGCCTGGGTCGCAGGTTCAAACCCTGGCTGGGGCAGGTACTGAAGGCAGCCAGCCAACTGATGTTTCTTTCCTATCGATGTTTGTCTCTCTCTCAATTTCCTCCCTTCCCCTCTCTCAAAAGTCAAAAATAAAATATTTTTAAAATCTATGAATAGGAAAGTGTTCCTAAAATGATGGTATATTAATGCAATGGATTACTAAGTAATTCAAAAAGTGAAGAAGATTTCTAGGTACTAACATAAAGACACAAAAAATTATTAGTAGTAATACATTGGTGAAGTCAATATTACATTTCAGAAATTTTTCTTACAAAAACAAATACAACTTTTATAAGTAGACTAAGCAAATAAATGAACACTAAAACGCACTGATATGTGTGATGGCCCTTGGGATCCCTCTAGGACACAGCCTGATGTCCCCATACTCTCTCCATATATAATCATGCATGCAGCCAAATACTTAGTGCCTTCCCTGTGCCAAGAAATATACTAGGCTCTGGGGATAACAAAGTCAGCAACATAGAGTCCCTATACCTCACTGTGAAACTTACAATCAAAAAGGGAACCAATAAAACTGAAGTGTGAGCAGCAGGGTGGTGATAGTACAGAGTGCAAGTGAGAACACAAAATCAAGGAAATCATCCTTGAAAAAGGGCTGCACAAATGGAGTACCAGCACTTTCACCTGAGGGATGACTATCCAAAGACTAAATAATGCCATTGATATTTTCAGGGTTAACCTGACTCCATAGCCTTTGAAATCCAAAGAACCAAGGGTGCACAGATGAGCACTGAAAAGAAGAGTCTCATTTCATGAAAAGCAGCAGCACTGTGACAAGGGTGGATGCTGATGATCATGTAATATCCTTTTGACAAAGCCAGGGCAGTAACAAGAACCACTAGCTTACCCAGGAACTGGTTCAGGAATTTAAAAAGGCGGATGCAAATCCTATGCCACCTCTCAACGTGAAGGAATTGATGAAAAAGGACCTCAACAGTCTTAGCAGTAACTTTCACAAACTTCTGTACAGTATGACTATTTTTTTTAAATTTTATTGTTGTTGTTGTACAGTATGACTATTAAGCAAAATTTATCAGAGTTTATGATCTAAAAGAAATAAACAAGTCCTTGCTCACTACTCTCAAACAAATGATAGGAGAGACACAGGACTCCAGGAAAAGAGCCATATTCTGGCCTAAAATCCCACATGTTCACAAAGAATAAACACTGAAGGAAGAAGTTACTGAAAACATTCCAACAGAAGAATAATTTCAGAGCTTCATTACAGTCGCTTTCTTCTCAAATGCACCCTCCTTTTTAGTTCCAGCCCCTGTTAACCTATAAAAATATGTGATGCACCTGGCTGGTGGCACAGTGGATAGGTGCCAGCCTACAAACCCAAAGGTCACCGGTTCGATTCCCAAACCAGGGCACATAACCAGGTTGCAAACCAGGTTGCAAGCCAGGTCCCCAGCCAGGTCTGTAGCTGGAGGCAGGTGAAAGGCAACCATATAGTGATGTCTTTCTCCCTCTCTGCCTCGCTCTGAAAATAATAAATAAAATCTTAAAAAAAACAAAAAACCCGTGGTGCATATTTAATTTTTTAAACCAGTTCTTTTCACAGAGGAAATTCTGAAGAGAAAAACAAATACTTAGACTATAAGTATACTACACTGAAAGTATAAGACTTCTATATAATTAAAGAAAGCATCATTGAGTAATCAATTGCTAATGTTCGGTATACAAAAGAAATGGTATGCGAAGCATAACTTTTAAAAATGTTTATGAGTGTTTCCATTTCATCCTTCAACTACTGATTATATTCTGTTGGGAACACAAATATTAGTATGCACTTCTGCCACACACCAGAAATTTCCAAAAGCTGCTCCTCAAAAGCACCTTCTCACCTTTTCTGTAACTAACAAGTCTAACAAGTCCTAAAGGTAATTTATCTCCTCTCTTTTATGGGAGTTCCTCCATGGTCAACAGCATAAAATGTGTTAATACCACCTAATTTAGGCTGTGGTCCTCCTTTACTGCTATTATCTCTGGCAAGCTTCAGTTTGGTTTCTCCAGGTATTAAAAAGATTAGGCTCTAAAACTTTATAAATCACCCTTTAGTCTGATACTCAATGAGGAACACTGTACAGACATGCCAAGTAGTAAGCAAACTGCTGTGGAGAGTCAAGTAAAACAGACCTGGATTCAGATTCTCTCTGAAACCTATGAGTTTTGCATTAGGCAAATTACTCTTAGAGAAACGTTATTTGCTACCTACCTATTATGATCAACAAAACAAAAGAATATAAATAATGTATCAGAAGTGCCTAGCCTTCAATGATCAGGACACTCTCAATAAGTTATCAGCAAGTTTTCACTCTTGAAAGTTCTTCCATTTTATTATTTTTTAAAAAGTTGTTTCTAAACAAACTTCACTGACTAGACAGGCATTTAGTTTTTCAAGATTAGGGTGTGACTGAATCCAAACACATTCATAACTACTTTACAAGGATGCACGCAGAACGACAATTTAGAACTGGCAGAAAATGTATCCAGTGATGCCAAGTGTATATACCTGTGTACCATACAAAACTGAAACAGAAATTGATCCTAAGTGAAGAACAGAATCTTTGTGCAATGTTCATGACCAAAAAGAACATTAGCTACAAAAAAGCCCCTGTTATTTTCCTGGGGAATCCTAAAATCATTTAAACGAAACGCTTTGATTTCTTTACCATCTTGGTGTGCAACAGTTCCAATTGCTGCTAAGCAAAATTCAACGCGAGCAATCTGAGATATACTTTCTCCCCCACCCGTGGAAATCCCAGGAGACTTTCAGTTGGGGAAACGGAGTAGAACTTTCAAATATCCTTCATTAAATGATCACAGAGCAAAAAAAACCCTTGCATAACCCATGAAAACCAGCCCAACAGAGTAAGCTCGAGGATAAAAAGAAGTTACATACTCATAAATTGTGGCACTCATGGTCTGCTTCAACTATCATGGTCACATTGCGCTGATCTACTTGTCAACTCGCAATTGTACCCTGGAAGAGGGGGTCTTCTAACCACAAATTACATCATGCACCTCAGGATTGTGCACAAAGCAACATTATTCCTTTCTGGTACTACAAAGCAGTAACCTGGCTTAAATTTAAATTTTTGACTTGCTTCAATTTAAAACTATCTTTGTCTTAACACCCAAGAACCTTTTAAATACACTTTTTGTTAACACTGTAATGTGTGTGGCTCTCTAAACTGACCCTTTCTCCACGTGAAAATAAACTTAGCTATTTTTCCCCAAGTGGCAGCCGGTGCTTCAAAGGCCTTCCAGAATAGGCTGCTTCGGCTTTTACTGTGTCATTTAGGTGAAAAATTCTTTCCTTGAATATGTCAAGAAAACCTACTCCGTAGGACTCGAAGAGGCTATACCAGTTGCCAAACCCCGTCCTGCTAATAAGTCAAGATTATGAAAGGGTCTCTTGGCTGAGTTATTTTTGTAAAGCTACCAGCGAGAAGGCGCAATCCGCCGCTCTGACGTTTCCTGTCGCACCGCTGGCTGGACAGACGGATCAACTGGACAAGGTGATCAACGTACCTGGAGGAAGCTGCAAATTGGCAGGCAACTGGATTGTTGTAGTGCTGGGGGCTTTCACGGCGACTATCTGAGGAGCAGGCAGCCGAGGGCCGCTGCTAAGTTTAGGAAGAGCATTGACAGGAGCCACTTTGGTCACCAGGGTCCCCACGGGGGACCGCAGGGGCTGGGACGCGGTGGAGTCGGCGCAGACATTGACAGGAGCCTTAGTCACTGCGCCCAGGGCCACGGAAGTGCTTCCCACCCGGACCGGCAGAGCCCCGGCAGGGGCCCCAGTCAGGGTCCCGGAGGCGCTCACACCGGAGGGGGCAACGGCGCCGGCCGGCTCAGTGAGGCCCGCGGGCATCCCCAGGTGGATCAGTGGCAGCTGCGGCGACTGCGTTTCGGGATAACAGGCGAGCGGAGGTTTGACAAGCGGCTGCGGACTCCGGTAAAGTTCCGGCTCCACAGCATCGCTAGAAGAGGCGCCGGGGCCGCGACACAAGTCAGTGACAGGCGCGGGCTGAGAAGCAGGACTCCAGCGTCCGGGACCTTCCTGCGGTCCGCGTGGCCCCTCCAGCAGCAATACCTGCGCTGCCTCTTCCTCAGCGGCGCTCCCACGTGCGCTGCCTCTGCCCGGCGCCTCAGTCCCGGGTCCCGCGGCAGCAGAGCTTAAGGCTGTGCTGCTCCCGGAAGAGCGTCACTTCGGCTCCTCTCACCTCCCAGCCTAACTCCGCGCCGACATCACCCCGTCAGAAATTTCAAAACCACAAAGCCCAGCGACGCGCAGCCACCCAGGCGCGCTCTGCACTGTCCCGCCATGTTTATATAGCCACGCGGAGACCTCGCGCACGCGCGCACGCCACCGTCACCGCCCCGGGCTTTCCCCGGAATCCGGCCGCGTGATTGGCCAAAGGCTGGAATCGCGCCCGTGACGTCGCTAGGGGCCGCTCCAGGGAGATGTTAGGATCCTCCCTAGAATCTGGAGACTGCAGGGGCTCTCGGCCGAAAGTCCAGCGTGTGGGAGGGGCAAACCGCGCTCCGAAAACTGCGGCCTCTGCCTCTGCTCTTAGAAATCCCCAG
This sequence comes from Noctilio leporinus, assembly GCA_004026585.1. Classification (NCBI taxonomy): domain Eukaryota; kingdom Metazoa; phylum Chordata; class Mammalia; order Chiroptera; family Noctilionidae; genus Noctilio; species Noctilio leporinus. Next base: position 148,587 of record PVIW01002731.1, on the reverse strand, counting down.
TCACCCGTACCGTAAGCGCCAAGACAAGACTTCCACAGAGTTCTAGTCTATAATCAAAAATTGGAAAACAGTACAGATTCTGGAAAACTGTAGCTCAGTAAGAACCCCTATCCTGCTTCCTTCGTGCTTTTCTGAGGGCTTTGCTCTAAAGCGTCGCGAAAATTAGCATTACAATGGACGTTGTGAAATTTTTCAGGTCCTTTCTTCTTTCCTTTTAAATATTTTAGAATATCGTATAGTCTGTAGGATGTGCCTATTTTCATGTAATTTTAGAGTTGAGCTGCCCGCATGGAAAAATCTATTTCTCCCTTCGTGCTGTTATAGATGTCTTTATCACCTCTAAACTTATTTAAATTGTTTCCGTGTCTGTCTCGTTGAAAACTGGCACAGCATCTTTCGAAACTAACCCTTAGATATTTTTTGAGTTAAGTTAGAAGTGTTTGTTGACAGGGGGGAGCAAAAAGGGAATGGATGTAATACAACAATAAATTTTTTTTTAAAAAGTGTTTGTTGAGTGAATCAATAATACAGTCCCGCATGGAAAAAGTTGACCCTTACAGATCTCTACAGAGATGTCTTGATTTCAGGCTATTGCAATAATATTACACGGAACTGACACTGACCTGAAGGAGATTTTACAGGTAGACATGAAACCTGACCTTTTACAGCTTCTAGTTCGCTTCCTCCATGTAAACTTAAATGGGCAAGATCTACTCAGTTCTCAGCAACCTATCTCATGACCCAAATCAATCGCATCCTTCCTCATTCCATGAAGACTTACCTTATCACTTACCTCCTAGAAAACTCCTCAAAGTGGAGTTGGGAGGAGGAAAACTAAATTAATTGAGCACCTGTTAGTGTCCTGATCACTAAGAGATACATTTCTTTGTCCCTTTTCCCCCTGACAACCACTTTACCGCTTAAAACTGCAGCTAAATGAGTAATTTATCTAAGAAACTGTATTCAAACCAGTCTATGATGTCAAAGTGCATTTCTTTCCACTACTCTATATTGTCTGATTCATCCTGTATCCCACACTGCCCCTGGCAAAATGACGTGCACTTAAAAGGTACTTAATAAATATGTTCTAAATGAATTCATTAAATGGAGCTATTGGACATTTCAGTGAAGTGGGTTTGAATCCTAAAGCTGCTCTTCCTAGCTGGGCAAATTGTTTAGCTTTGGCGTTTCTCTCTCCGTATAGGATAGTTCAACAAACGCTAGGTGCAAGGAAGACTTAGTTTGCGCTGAGAGTGCTCCATTTTCAAACTTCCATTACACCACCACCCCCCAAAGCACATATTTTGTTAAGGTATTTAAATAACCTCAATCAAGTTACAAAGAGGCTTGGCAGAGTAACTATATTTTGTTTTTAGGTGACCTGGCATATTTTTCTTTTAATTTGTTTGATTTGTAATTTGACTCACTGATGGGGATTTTAATTTTCTATTTGCAAAGAATATATTCCTTACTCAGCTGAGTGATAACTACTGTTCTGAATTTAAGAGTTCAGTAATAATTATGTTCATTACATTTCCTTCCTATAGAAATATAGCAATAAAACAGAATATGTAAGAAGGCAAAGTACATTTTATCACTCTGTAACAAAAGAAAAGATGGAAGAGGAAGATTATCCCTTGATTGTATTATGATTATCTGTTAAAATATTGGTAAAATTAAAGATAAATGAAAAATATTTACTTACAATACCTTTTATTGTAGTCCGTTTGGGCTGCTGGAACAAGATACCACAGACTGGGTGGCTTACAAATAGCAGAAATGTAGCTCACAGTTTTGGAGGTTATAAGTCAAATCAGGATTCCAGAATGGCCAGGTAAGGGCCTTCCCAACTGAGGACTTCTCCAGGAGACTGCACAGGGCAGAAAAAGGGAAGGAATCTCTCTGGAGCCTCTTTTAAAAGGCACTGATTCTATTTATGAAAGCTCCACCCTCAACATTTAAGCACCTCCCAAAGGCCCACCTACTGATACCATCTCCTTTTTGAGTTAGGATTTCAATATTGAATTTGGGAGTGATACAAACATTCATACCATTAAATGATGGACTTTAAGTGATAGATTTTATCACTAATTGATGAAATATCCTGCTCATCAATTTAGATAATGAAATAAAACTGTGAACAAATAAAAATTTATACTTCCAATATTTCACTGATTTTCACACACATACACACACACAGGAACACAATTTAACTTGGGCAAAACAACGCTTAGAGTCTAATTATTAGGTAGACAATATAAATTATTCTTATTGTCCTTATGATTTTTCAAGTGTTTACTGTCTCCTCAGGAAATAAATACAAAGTTACTTCTATGTCGAATTTAAGGGGAAAGCCCTATTTATCTGATATGAGATTAGCTGAAAAATCTGCCTGAAATGACATAACCTACTTGGCTAAGATAGTCATAGGCTCAACTTCAAAGTAATCCAGAAACAAATGGGTTCAAGCTTTTTTTTTAAATTAATTTATTGTTGCTGCATTACATTTACTCCATTTTCCCACCATTGCTCTCCCCTCCCAATCCCCTCTCCCACAGTCAATCCCCTCATGTTGTCTCTGTCCATGGGACATTTATACTGGTTCCTTGACTAAACTGTTCCCCTTCTTTCTCCCTTTCTCCCTCTACCTCCTCCCCTCTCCACACTGAAAGTCTATTCCTCGTTTCCATGCCTCTAGTTCTATTTTGCTTGTTCGTTTTTTCTGTTGTTGTTGTTTTGTTCATTAGTCTCCTGTATTAGGTGAGATCATATGCTATTTGTCTTTCACTGACTGGCTTATTTCACTAAGCGTAATATTTTCCAGTTCCAATCATGTGTCACAAAAGGTAGGAGTTCCTTCTTTCTGCTGTGTGGTATTTCATTGTGTAAATGTACCAAAGTTTTTTGATCCATTCATCTACTGATGGGCATTTAGGTTGTTTCCAGCACTTGACTATTGTATGTTGAGCTGCTATGAACATAGGGGTACATAGGTTCTTCTGAATTGGTGTTTCAAGGTTCTTCGGGTATAATCCTAGCAGCAGAACTGCTGGGCCAAAAGGTAGTTTCATTTTTAGTTTTTTGAGAAAATTCCATACTGTCTTTCATAGTGGTTACACCAGTCTGCAATCCCACCAACAATGTACAAAGATTCCCTTTTCTTGACATTCTCACCAGCACTTGTTTGTTGATTTATTAATGATGGCCATTCTTTTTTTTTTTTTGTAAGATTTTATTTATTATTTTTAGAAAGAGAGGAAGGGAGAGAGGCAGAGAGGGAGAGAAACAGAGAAACATCAATGTATGGTTGCCTTTCACCTGCCTCCAGCCATGGATCTGGCTGGAGACCTGGCTTGCAACCTGATTATGTGCCCTGACTGGGGGAATCAAACCAGCGACCTTTGGGTTCACAGACCGGCACCTTATCCATTGTGCTACCAGCCAGGGCCTGATGACCATTCTGATAAGTGTGAGGAGGTATCTCATTGTGGTTTTAATTTGCATCTCCCTGATGGCTAGTGATGTTGAGCATTCCTTCATATGCCTAAGAGTCCTATGTATGTTCCCCTCAGAAAAGTGTCTGTTCAGGTCCTTTGTCCATTTTTCAATTGGGCTGTCTGTCTCCCTGGTGTTGAGTTATATAACTTCTTTATATATTTTTTGTAGATCAAACCCTTGTCTGAGGTGTCATTGGCAAATATGTTTTACCATACAGTTGGTTCCCTTTTAATTTTGCTGGTGTTTTCTTTAGCTGAGCAGAAACTTTTTAGTTTGATGTAGTCCCATTTGTCTATTTGTTCCTTTATTTCTTTTCCCTTGGAGAAATATCATTGAAAATATTGCTGCATGGCATATCTGAAATTTTACTTCCTATGTTTTCCTCTAGGACTTATATGGTGGCACAGCTTATGTATATGTCCTTTATCCCTCTTGAGTTTATTCTGGTGTATGGTGTAAGTTGGTGACCTAGCTTTATTTTTTGGCATGTCCTTGTCCAGTTCTCCCAACACCACTTGATGAAGAGGCTATTTGCACTCCATTTTATGCTCCTTCCCACTTTGTTGAATATTAATTGACCATAGAGTCCTGGGTTTATTCCTGGGCTCTTTATTCTGCTCCATTGATTTATATGTCTATTCTTATGCCAGTACCAGACTGTTTTGGTTATAGTAGCCTTGTAGTATAGTTGTGATTCCTCCTACTTTGTTCTTCTTTCTCAAGATTGCTGTGGCTATTTGTGGTCATTTTTGGCTCAATATTAATTTTTGAAATATTTTTCCTAGATCTGTGAAATATGTCATTGGTATTTTAATTGGGATTGTGCCGAATCTATAAATTGCTTTGGGTAGTATGGATATTTTAATGATGCTAATTCTTCCCATCCATGAACATGTTGTATGTTTCCATTTATTTGTATCTTCCTTAATTTATTTCTTCAGTGTTCTATAGTTTTCCGAGTACTGGTCTTTTACCTTCTTGTTGATGTTTATTCCTAAGTACTTTATTTTTCTTGTTGCTATAGTAAATGGGATTTGTTTTCTAGCTTCTAGCTCTGATGTTTCATTGGTATACAAAAATGCCTTTGATTTCTGGAGAGTGACTATATAGCCAGCTATTTTACTAAATTTGCCTATTAAGTTGAGTAGTTTTTTTTGCAGCATCTATCAGGTGCTTTATGTACACTATCATGTCATCTGCAAATAATGACAGTTTTACTTCCTCCTTTCCAATTTGGATGCCTTTGATTTTCTTTTCTTATCTAATCACTATGGCTATAACTTGCAAAATGATGTTGAATAGAAGTGGAGAGAGTGGACAGCCTTGTCTTGTTCCTGATCTTAGGGGGGAAAGCTTTTAGTTTTTGCCCATTGAGTGTGATGATGTCTCAGGTTTCTCATATAAGGCCTTTATCATATTGAGGTATGCTCCCTTTATTCCCATTTTGCTGAGCATTTTTGTCATATTTGGGTGCTGTACTTTATCAGTTGCTTTTTCAGCATCTATTAATATGATCACATGGTTTTTGTCTTTCATTTTGTTTATGTGGTGTATTACATTTATTGATTTGTGAATGTTGTACCATCCTTGCATCCCTGGAATGAATCCCACTTGATCATGGTGTATGATCTTTTTAATATATTGCTGGATCCGGTTTGCCAATATTTTGTTAAGGATTTTAGAATCTATGTTCATTAGCAATATTGGCCTGTAGTTTTCTTTCCTTGTTGTGGCTTGACCTGGTTTTTGGGATTAGAATAATACTGGCCTCATAGAAAGAGTTTGGGAGTTTTCCCTCTTCTTGGATTTTTTGGAATAGGTTGGAAAGGATAGGAGTTAGCTCTTTACTAAATGTTTGGTAAAATTCTCCTGCGTAGACATCTGATCCGGGGCTTTTGTGTGCTGGGAGTTTTTTTATTACTGCTTTTATTTCACTAGCTGTTATTGGTCTATTCAGGCTTTCTGCTTCTTCTTTTTTTTTTTTTTTTTTTTTTTTTTTTTTTTTTTTTTTTTTTTTTTTTTTTTTTTAAGATTTTATTTCATTATTTTTAGAAAGAGGGGAAGGGAAAGAGGCAAAAAGGTAGAGAAACATCAATGTATGGTTGCCTTTCACCTGCCTCCAGCTATCGACCTGGCTGGAGACCTGGCTTGCAACCTGGTTATGTGCCCTGGCTGGGGAATCAAACCTGAGACCTTTGGGTTCACAGGCTGGCACCTTATCCACTGTGCTACCAGCCAGGTCTGCTTCTTCTTGATTCAGTTTAGGAAAATTATACATTTCCAGAAATTTGTCCATTTCACTTAGGTTGTCAAGTTTCTTATCATATAGTTGTTTGTAGTAATTTCTTACAACCCTTTGTATTTCCGTTGTATTGGTTGTGATTTCTACTCTTTCGTTTTTTATTTTATTTGAGTCTTTTCTCTTTTATTCCTGATGAGTCTGGTTAAAGGCTTGTCAATTTTGTTTATCTTTTCAAAGAACCAGCTCCTGGATTTATTGATCCTTTGAATTGTTCTTTTACTCTCCATGTCATTCAGTTCTGCTCTGATTTTTACTATTTACTTTCTTCTACTTTCTATGGGCTTCATTTGTTGTTGTCCCTCTAGTTCTTGTAGCTTTATGGTTAGGTTGTTTATTTAAGATTCTTCTATCCTTTTTAGGTAGGCCTGTATTGCTATGAACTTCCCTCTCAGGATTTCCTTAGCTGTGTCCCATAGGTTTGGGGCTGTTGTGTATTCATTTTCATTTGTTTCCAGAAACTTTTTAATTTCTTTTTTGATCTCTTTGTTAACCCATTCACTACTTAATAGCATGTTATGCAGTCTCCATGAATTAGAATGTTTTAGGGTTTTTTCCTTGACATTGGTTTCTAGTTTCAAGCCATTATAATCTGAGAAAATGCTTGGTGTGATTTCAATTTTTCTGAATTTGTGGAATCTTGCAAAGATAGACCTGCCATGTGGCCTATCTTTGAAAATGTTCCATGTGTATGTGGAAAGAGTGTATATTTTGTTTCCTTGAGGTGAAAATCTCTGTATATATTAAGTATATTTGACCTAGAGTGTTGTTCAATGCCACATTACCCTTAGTGTTTTTTGTGCTTGGAAGATCTGTCCATTGTTGATAATGGGGTATTAAAATTCCCTACTATTGGTGTGTTGGTGTTGACATCCTTCTTGAAGTCCTCCAAGATTGTCCTTATACATTTGGTTGCTCCTATGTTGGGTGCATATATGTTTACAAGGGTTATATCTTCTTGATGGGTTGTTCCCTTAAGTATTATGAAATGTCATTCTTCGTCTCTTTTTATGACCTTCATTGTAAAATCTATTTTGTCTGATGTAACTATTGCTACCCCAGCCTTTTTTTCATGTCCATTTGCTTGAAATATATTTTTCCATCCCTTCACTTTCAGTCTGTGTTGATCTTTTGTTCTAAGGTGGGTATCTTATAGACAGCATATATGTGGGTCATGTTTTCTTATCCATTCAGCTACTCTGTATCTTCTGATTGGTGCATTTAATCCATTTACATTTAAGGTTATTATTGACAGATACTTATTCATTGCCATTTTCCCCCTTTGTACCTGTGTTCCTCTCTGTGTCCCTCTCTTTCTTCATCTTTTAAAAGCAGGCCTTTTAGAATCCTTTGCAATGCTGGCTTGGTGGAGATTCTTTTAGCCTTCTTTTTTCTAGGAAACTCCTTATTTCACCATCCATTTTGAACGAGAGCCTTGCTGAGTAGAGTAGTCTTGGTTGTAGCCTTTTGCTTTTCATTGCTTGTAATAATTTTTTGCCGTTCCCTTCTGGCTTGTAGTGTTTCTGTTGAGAAATCAGCTGATAACCTTATTGCAGTCCCCTTGTATGTTATTAGCTGTATCTCTCTTGCTGCTTTTATGATTCTCTCCTTGTCTTTGAAGTTTGCCTTTTTAATTAGGAGTGGGTCTGTTTGGGTTCATCTTCATTGGGACCCTCTGTGTTTCCTGAGCTTAAGTGATGTTTTTGGTCATCAAGTTAGGGAAATTTTCAGTCATTACTTTTTCAAGCATGTTTTCTGTCCCTTGCTCCTAGTCTTCTCATTCTGATATCCCTATGATATAGATATTATTGCATTTCATGTTGTCCTCCAGCTCTCTTAAAACCTCTTCTTTCTTTTTTAGTCTTTTTTCATTATGTTGCACTGTCTGGGAATTTTTTTCTATGTTATCCCATAACTTACTCATCCAATTTTCTGTATTCTCTAGCCTGCTGTTAATTTCTTCTACTGTATTCTTTAATTTGGAAATTATATTCTTTATTTTCTCCTGGCTTGTATTGATAGTTTCTATGTCCTTTTTAATGGCCTGTATAGTTCTCAGTAAGTTCCTTGGGCCTTTCCTGGAGTTCCTTGTAGTTCCTCTAGAGTTGTTTGCAGTTTTCTTTGAGCTCACCAAGCTCATTGAGCTCCTCTATCATCATTATTTCGAATTCCATGTCTGATAGTTTGCTCTATTTCATTTAGCACCCTTTCTGGGGATTCCTCCCTTCCTTTTGATGATAGATTGCTTCTTTTTTTTTTTTAAATAAAGATTTTATTATTTTTCAGAGAGAGAGGCAGAGAGGGAGAGAAACATCAATGTATGGTTGCCTTTCACCTGCCTCCAGCTACAGACCTGGCTGGAGACCTGGCTTGCAACCTGATTATGTTGCCTTGGCTGGGAATCGAACCAGTGACCTTTGGGTTTGTAAGCCGGCGCCTTGTCCACTGTGCCACCAGCCAGGGGGATTGTTTCTTTTTCTCCCCATTTTAGGTGACACTTCTTGTTTGTTTTTGCTTCTTATTTTGGGCTGTTTTGAGTTCTTCCAGTCTTTGTGGTGTGTCATGTAGAGGTGCACTTTCTTTACTTCCTGGATCCACCTCTGGTGATGTCAGATAATTCCCCAGTCGGACCTAGTCAGCCTGTTGGAGCCAACCAGAGATGCACTGTCTTTGTCTGTTTCCTTCAATTTTTAATCAATTAACCTGTGGTCAGCTGTCAGGTGTAGGCACCTCTGGGCATGGCAGGTTAATTTAGTTTTTAATCCAATCAATCTGTGATTAGCCACCAGGCTCAGGCACCACTGGGTAGGGCAGAGTGATTCCAATGGGCAGGGCTATAAGGTCCCTACTGGGGATGCCACTTGGTGTAGGTAGTCTGCCTGCAATGTGAGGGATGAGTCAGCACTGGGACCCCGCCAGGCTGCTCCCTCATTTCTCTCCTCAAAGCCACTGCTCCAAACTTTCCTTAAGCATCTCTAGTCCACTCTGCTTTTCCTCTGCTGGAGCTCAGGGTAAGTGGGTGCCAGTGTATTTTCATGCATTGTTACTTTAGTAATTCTCTGTCTCGGGCCGGCAAACCCTATGGCTTTTTGCTTTTCACAGCTGGATACTATTTATTTTCAGTTGTGTTACTGTAGGCTGGGAAGCCCAGCTAGAGGTTTAGAACCCACCCTTCTTGGAATCCCATGGACCAGTTCTTTCAGCTACTGCCCAAGGGTGTCCAGCCAGTCCTTTGGAATCTCCACAACTTCTACCAGTCATGTTGTGATGAAGTGGCCACTTCTGTTCTGTCTGTGGTTATAAGGCTTCTCTTCAGCTGATGTTCAATTGGTTATCCTGGGTGGTTTCTTTCCAATTAAGTTGTAATTCCAGAATGGCCTGGAAGGAGTTTGGTGTAGCTCCACTTACTTCTCCATCATCTTGGTTCTCCTAAATCCCAATTTTTGTAAAAGATTTTATTTATTTATTTTTAGAGAGAGGGGTAGAGAGGGATAAAGAGAGGGAGAGAAACATCAAGGTGTGGTTGCCTTTCTCAATCCTCCAATGAGGTACCTGGCCAGCAACCCAGGCATGTGCCCTTAGTAGGAACTGAACCTGAGACCCTCTGGTTCACAGGCCTGCACTTGGTCTACCAAGCCACACCAGCCAGGGCTAATTTTTACCAAGTTTTCAAAATATGTCCTTTATAGCAGTTTTTCTCCTGATCCAGTCTTGAATCTTTTGTTACAAGTACCTTTTATCTCTTCAGTCTCCTTTAATCTAGAACTGTTCCTCAGCCTTTCTCTGTCTTTCATATTACCATTTTTTTCTTTAATCCTTGCCTGAGGACATTTTGCACTGCTTTTAGTGAGAGGAAGTGAGAGAGAGAGAAACATCAATTGGTTGCCTTCTTCTGTAGTGCAACTTGGGTTTGCACCCTGACAGAATATCAAATCCTTGACCTTTTCTGGTCCGCAGGATGATGTTCCGATCCAACCAACTGAGCCACACTGGGCAGAGCTCACATTACCATTTGTTAAGAGAACAGTCTGGAGAGAGGGAGGGAGGGGGCGAGAGAGAGAGAGAGAGAGAGAGAAAGAGAGAGAGAGAGAGAGAGAACAGTCTGTTTATTTTGTAGAATAGTCTCAATTTGTGTTTGTCTGTTGTCTCCTTATAATTAATTCTAGTTATGAATTTTGACAGGAAAACTGTATGAGTGATGCCCTGTCCTCTTTGTCACATTAAGAGACACTTAATGTAAGTTTGTGTTATTACTGTTTACACTAAATTTGATCACTTGTTTATGATGGTATCTGTCAGGTTTCTCACTGTGAAATTACTATTTTCCCTCTTTATAATTAATATGCAGTATGTGGGGCATATTTTGGGAGTATGCAAATTTCCTGTTCTTCATTGAGCTTTAACTTATTAATTTTTGTATCCATTAATGACTCTTGACTGAATCAATTATTACTATGATGGCTGGAAATTGGTATTTTTTCCTATGTCATCATTTCTTCTACATTGTTGTTTGACATTCTACTAGAAATATTTCCCACTTCTAGCATATATGTATCAGTATGAGTTCATGTATTCTTTTCAAGTCAATGAATTGTGGTCAGCTATTATCATAATTTATTTTGATTCTCAAATTGTCCCAGATTTGGACAGTTGTCTCCTTTAAGTTGTCTCTTGTATTTATCTGATGTACCTGAGTAACTTATATTCTTTTCTGAGTAAACTATAGTTTTTGAGTAACTTACTTTTTTTAAAAAGATTTTATTTATTACTTTTAGAGAGAGGGCAGGGAGGGAGGCAGAGAGGGAGAGAAACATCAATGTGTGGTTGCCTTTCACCTGCCTCCAGTTATGGACCGGGCTGGAGGCCTGTAACCTGGGTATGTGCCCTGGCTGGGAATCGAACCAGCGACCTTTGAGTTCACAGGCCAGTGCCTATCCTCTGAGTCACCAGCCAGGGCCAAGTAACTTACATTCTTAAAAGACCATTTTAGTTATTATATGGAAAACAGACTTGGTGAAGGCAGAGAAGGAAACAAAGTAGTTAGATGGCTACTGTAACAGGCCAGGTGAGAGATGAAGGTGGCTTGAAATAGGGTGGGGTCCATGAGTATGGAAATAGGGTGGTAGTGTGGACCAATTTGAAATATATTTTGGACGTAAAATCAATGGATCTTAGTGGCAGATGGAATAAAGAAGGTGAGGGAGTGAAAGTGTTAAAAGTGACTCAAGTTTTTAGTTTGAGAAATTTGAAGGGATGCTGATTACATTCACATTGACTGGAAAAATTAGAAATGGAGCAACTCTGATAAGAATACTCAAGAGTTCAAGTTCAAGAAAGATCAAATGGAACTTGAAAGTGAAACTCAGGCTTGATTTTATATCACTTTTCTACATGCACTTCCTGACAGAGTATAGATTATATTTCGACTAATGAGACTGGATGTTACCTCTAAGAGAGAGAAGGTACAGTAAAGAGAGAAGAACCCATATCAAACCTCAGCAATTAGTGGTAGCATAGAATAGAAGCCAGTAAACAGAACTAGAGAAGTAGGAGGGGCTGGAGAGATAGGGGAAAACAACCCAACAGTGGTAAGTCAGAAAGTTAAGGTATAAAAATAATCAAAAGAGACTAAGTCAGGAAGCCAAGATAAAGTGCTTACCCGAGTGAAATCCTGAGAGGTCAGCAAGATTTCAATATGTCTCTTCTAAAATGATGTTTTGTGAAGACAAGGATCTTTCTGTTGTTCAGTGATATAGCTTGGAACAGTGCATGGTTTACAGTAGGTGTTTGGTAAATTTTGTTGACTGAATAAATGAATTTATAGATCAAGAGGTTTATTATTATTATTATATTAATTATATATAATCTTGATTAAAATATTGAATAAAAATTACATGCTTCGTAATCTTAATTTTGATATATTTCCTCAAGTGGTTTAATTGTTTAATGTTCACCTCTCTGAAACAAAAATGTGAGGTTTCTTCCATACTTAAAACTTTCCATGGCTTCTTTCCCCCCAGTGTCTCAAAAGTAAAACCCAGCTCTGACCTGTGTGGCTCAGTTGGTTGAAGGAAAGTTTGCTGGGTTCAATTCTCAGTCAAGGCACATGCCTGAGTTACAGGCCCGTTCCCCAGTTGGGCCACATACAAGAGGCAACCTATTGAAGTTTCTCTCACACATCGATGTTTTTTCCTCTCTTCCTCCTTCCATCCCCTCTCTCTAAAGGTAAATAAATAAAATCTTAAAAAAAAAAAATGAGAGTAAAACCCAAACATAGATGTTGGGGCATGACCCTGCTTGGCATCACTTCTGGCCACTTCCGTATTCCTACATCAATCTTCTTGTGCTGCCATGCTCCTCCTGCCAGGCAAAGAGGCAGGGGAAATCTTTCCTCAAAGAAGTCTTCTTTGACCTCTTGCCCAACAAATACCTTCCGTTGTGTTTCTGTTTTCCTCCTGGTATTTTCTCCTGTTATATCCCTATGCAGAGGACTCAATTAGTGCCAAGACTCTGAGGCAGGAGCCTGCATAATGTATTTGAGGAACAGCAGGGAGGCCAGAGTGGCTGTAGGAGGCAGCTCAGAAATAGCTGGACCAGCAGGAGATAAAGCAAATGGGTGTGGGACATAGACCATAGCACGGGCTATGTGTAGATTTCTCCTAGGTACTATCAACCAATAGGTTTTGGTGCCAATTCAGTGCCAACAGGAATCCCCAATCTGGGGTGTGGTAAAGGAAATGTTATTTGGCACCAAACAGCTCAATTGTGACACAGCATGGCTGCCAGATGGCCTTGGGGCCAAGCAGCCCTGGGGGCAGGCCATTCTCCTGCTAGACAGCTCTGCTCTGCTTTGCGCTTGTCTTCTCTGTTCTGCTCTTTGCTCTTGGGAGATACCTTTGGTGTTTCATCTTCAGTGTTTCAGCTCCAGACAGAGAAATAAAGTCTTCAGTCCTCTGTGGAAAAGGAAATGCCTTCTCAGAGCCAGAGGGGGTACTGAATTGTATAGACAGAAGTCCCTGATTGGCCTGTCCTCATGTAAATGAGGACTCCAAACCCTCAAAGTTTGATTGATCCAGAAGGGATTGTCCCAACTGGTCCAACCAGAGCCATTCTGATTGGTTGGTGAAGAAGTTGATGAAAATATGCTGCATGGCTCTGGCTGGATGTGGAAGGCCTCAGTTTTATTGGTTGTAATAAGATTTCCAAAACTCCTGTTAAGGGCTGGCTCACAAGGCAGAAACACAGTATAGACAGGCAGTTCAGTGCAGAGGCAGGTGGTTCAGTCCAAGCTTCTCCCTGAAGTGTAGTTTGCATGAAAGGCCTGTGTCTAGGAATGGCTGCTAGGGTTTGTTGTTGTTTGTTTGTTTTAATTTGAGCCCAGTTAGCCACTAGGAGCCCTTCTTACTAGGTATCTTCTTTCTCAGCATCCATAATGCTTAGCTAATAAGCTCTAACACATTCTTAAGTGATGTTAATGCATCCACCTTAGACATCACTTGAGTGCTTGACAGAAAAGTCTCTTGGATTCTACCCCAGACCTGTTGGATCAAAACTTGCATTTTAATAATATCCTCAGAGATTTATATATATATTAAAGTATGAGAAGCACTAGTATAGATTATGTAAATTAACTTTCTTCCATACAGGAAATTACAATTAGCACCTTTCCTATACTTTTCAGATTAGGATAGATTTTTTTCTATTCCTGCAAAAACATCATTAGGATTTTGAAAGGGATTGCATTAAATCAGTAGAATTGCTTTGGATAGTATTGACATCTTAACAGTATTAAGTCTTCTCATCCCAGGATACTTTTCCATTAATTGATGTTTTTTTAATTTCCTTGAGCAAAGTTGTGTAGTCTTCAATGTATTAGTCTTTCACCTCCTTGGATGTTTATTCCTAAGTATTTTATTCTTCTTGATGCTATTACAAATGGAATTGCTTAATTTTCTTTCTGGATTGTTCATTGTTAGTGTATAGAACAAACTAATTTTTGCACGTTATTTATTCTGCAACTTTGTTTTCTAAAGATTTTATTTAAGCCCTGGCTGGTGTGGTTCAAAGGATTGAATGCCAGCCTACAGACTAAAAGGTTGCTGGTTCAATTCCCAGTCAGAGTACGTGCCTGGGTTGTAAGCTAGGTCCCCAGATGGGAGTGTGCAAGAGGCAATCAATGTTTCTCTTGCACATTGATGCCTCTCTCCCTTTCTCCCTCTTTTTCCTCTCTCTAAAAATAAAATATTACTAAGAAGTTTACTAAAATAATTAGCATTTAAAAAATATTTTATAAACAAATACCTGTGGACAAAGGTAATTTTACTTCTTCCTTTCCAATTTGGGTGGTTTTTATCTTTTACTTGACTAATTGCTCTGGCTAGGACTTCCAATACTATGGTAAATAGAAATAGCAAAATTGGGCATCCTTCTCTTGTTCCTGATCTTTGAGGCAAACCTTTCACGCTTTACTGCAGCATATGATGCTAGCTTTGGGTTCTTCTTTGTAAATGCCCTTTATCATGTTCAGGAAGTCCCCTATTTTTAGTTTACTGATTGTTTTTCATCACAATTGAGCCAACTCAACTCTTTTTCTCATTGGTAGCTTATCCCTGGTGGACACAGAAATCCTGGTAATTTTTGAAAATGTTGAACATAGCAGAAGCACAAAAATGGGAGTACTGGATCCTAGATTTTTGCTTTGACAACTGCTTTCTATCAGCAATGGGATTTGTTATTGAGAAATTCACTTCTGTTGTGCAGGTCCATTTATTATGGTAGCTAGCATTGCCTTAACACATAAGCCAAGAGTGATTTTCCAAATATATAAAATGGTCTTGAGAAAATCAATGAGAAAAATACACAAAACACAGTGGAAAAATTAGGCAAAGACTATGTACAATCAGCAGAAGGAAAATTCAAGAAGCCTTTAAACAAAGGTGTTCAACATCATTTATAATATGAGAAATGCAAATCAAGTATTGGACATGTTTTTTAAAAAATAAAAAATGATTGAGATTTTACCTATTTATTGGCAAGTTTGAATCAGTATTATATTAGGTTGGGTTCAATTAGAGAAGCAAAACCACTGTGATAAGCAATTTCCTATGATGGAAAAGTCTTTGCAAAACTGTTGCCTCTGTGTTGGGCCTGATTTCAGTATGTTTAGCTCAGCCTGGCAGTCAGGAAGGATAATTGGATGTGAACTAGGAAGGCTGACAACAAACTAACCCTGGAGGATGAACAGTACTTGCATTTTTTTTTTTTTTTTTTTCACCATCTGCAACCTTAATGATGCTGGTGACTACAGTAAAAGCTGGTTTCCTTTTCCATGAGGCTGCATGCATGTATGCTGAGCCCTGTTCCCAAGGAATCTGAAGGAAGAGATCCAACAGATCTGGAGTAACTAGAGTAGCTGGGCCTGGGTGCCTTCCACACCAAAAATGTGAGCCAGCCGTTACAGTGCCTAGTAACCTCTACCAAGCTGCTGCCCTTCTGCCTTTCAAAGCTTGTGCAAATTTCTTTTGTGGCCAGCTTGAACTCAGAATCATACAGGAAAGAGAATTTTTGGAAATGGTTCCCAGTTAGCCGAGTGGACATGATACAAAACCAGCACAGCTAAAATGGGAACGGTGTAGAGGAGGGATCCTCACTCACTGTCAGGAGACATACAACTTTGTATAATTGTATAACATACTTTTGCAATTCTAATTACAGTAATTTATCCTGTAAATATACTTCCACATATGTAAAATGGCAAAAATGTTTATTCATTGTAGCATTATTTGCAATAGCAACACTATGAATAATAATGTTCATCAATAGAAGACTGGTTACAAATTTAATGTTACATCTATACATTGGAAAGAAATACCCTCATATTAGAAGATCCTCAAAGATATTTTTTAAAGAAAGATTTTATTTATTTTTATTATTTATTTATTTATTTTTTAAAGAGAGGGGTAACGTAGGAAAAAGAAGGGGAAAGAAATACTGATGTGAGAAAGAAACATCTATCAGTGGCCTCTCCTATGCACTCCCTGACTGGGGATTCAACCCACAACCCAGGCTTGTGCCCTGACCAGAACTGGAACCAGTGACCTTATTTTGCTTTGCGCGACAACACCCAACCAACTGAGCCACACTAGTCAGGGAAATCCTCAAAGGCATTTTAAGTAAAAAAAAATCAAGCTACAGAATAGTACACAGTATATTTGCACTAAAAGCTATATCCAAATTTGCTTGTATATCAATAGAAGTATACTGAGAGTATCAACGGAAACATACTGATAACAGGGGTTACCTCCAACGAGAGGAACTTAGTTACCAGGGTACAAAAGTGAGATGGGGTATTTGACTACATCATTTTAAAAATTAGAGTAAGAATATAAAAATTTATTTCAATGAGATTATCACACATTTCTTCATGCTGTTCATTTTTGATATATACCTCTTAAAATCAAGATTTTTTAAAAAGATTTTATTTATTATTTCCAGAGAGAGGGGAAGGGAAAGAGGTAGAAAGGGAGAGAGATATCAATCTATGGTTGCCTTTCACCTACCTCCAACCATGGACCTGGCTGGGGACCTGGCTTCCAACCTGGTTATGTGCCCTGGCTGGGGAATCGAACCAACAACCTTTAGGTTCGTAGGCTGGCACTTTATCCACTGTGCCATCAACCAGGACTAAAATCAAGATCTTAAAGGAAAAAAATCTAGTTATCTGTTTCCTCTGCTATAGACATATATAAAGCACAGTGTACCTTTAAAACCCTTTATTAAAAATACAGTGGATATAAAGGAACCATGGACATGGACAACAGGTGGGATTGACTTGGGGAATGGGTGGGTGGGGAGGGGGACAGAGGGGAGCAAAAAGGGGATGGATGTAATACAACAACAATAAAATTTAAAAAAATACAGTGGAAAAAAACCTTTTTGTAATTTTTAAGCAAATTAAGCAATTTTATGAACTTTCCATATGAAATAACCATTGAAAATTTATGTGGAATTATGATAAATTGCTTCATTTCTTTGTAAAGGAATCTCAAAGGATTTAAGTGTATTATGTGTGTGTATGTTCAATTAAAGTACATAAAGGATGGAAATACTTGGGATGAAAGCACTAAGGAAATATGAAATATGAGTAGATTAAGTAGCTTTTTGGTAAACTTGGCAAGTACTTATTTCACTTAGATCCTTTTCCAAAGATCAAGGAAAAAAAAGTATTAGGTTCCAAATGTTTAAAACTTATTATGCAGACAGAACCATGCTGCCTGGGGGATGCAAAACAAACAGGGAGTCTCTTCCACCAGGACTGACTTTGGAACTGCACGTGAGTGAGCCTACTGTCACTTGGACATGTCCTATAAAGTGCCTGAAGTGATTAAAAAACTACTTGGCTTGTAAACAGTGTTTCAAAATGAACTGACATCTAATGGGATTCCAAGTTGGCTGCAAAATAGATAGATTTTGCGTCCACTTGCTCCTGGGCCCGAACTAGATTTACAGCTGAATTGCAGACCAATCAACCTGAACAACTCACTGAAACCGGGCTGATAGGAAATATTATAACCAAAGACTACAGAAGATGCTACATGGAGACTGGTGAGAAGGGTTGAGACGTGGAGGGGAAAAGCCCCTGTATAAAAGTGAGGCGGCAGCTGAAAACCCAGGGAGATATTGTGGCTGTGGAACTCCCTGTATAAGCAAGAGGTCTGAACCCTACACAGGGATTCCCAACTCACATCAGCAGGGACAGGAAAAGGAGTGTGTGCAGGCACCTGGTGGTGGGAATGGGTGGGGACTCACCCTTCCTGGGAGATGGAATGCACGCTCCCAGGGAATAGCACTCCTACTGTTACACCACCAGCCTGGAAAAGTTCAGGGTGCGAATTCCTACCGATGGCTACAAAGGCCACGCTGCCATGCTTGAGATCTGCAGAGAGGTCTGCTGGCTACACCCAGTGGTGACTTTCTGGGGACTTCTATTTTCTGGGAAGGATTTAGCTTGGGCAGCATCATACCCAAAGGGAGACTCTTCTGATCTCTCTGCCCTTGAGTCAGGGCGGCTGAGCCTGCTCCTGCAAAGGGGATGGCTGGGTGTACCCAACTTGAATCCGCAGTGAGGCCCCAGGGAAGAGCTACAGTCAGAACTAGATCAAGACTGAAGAGGTTGGCTTTGAAAAAGGGGCTACTTTCCCCTCATTGAGCACCTGACTGTCTGACCCTCAAATAGGGCGTCCACTAGCCCTGTTTCAGGTGGCCAGGGTTCATCCTATGGTCCTTCATTGGAAGGCTCTGGAGGAAGACCAGGTAACCTCAGGGAGGGGCAGAGTGGCTGAAAGGTGGAAGGGGAACTCGGGGAACCTCAGTCCTTTTACAGATCTGCCCATAGCTCTAAGCAGAAGAAACTGAGTCTTTTACATAGATTCCCCCCCCTCCCCACCCCAACACACACACACACACATACACACGCAGGTCCAGCAGACACAGACATGAACAGTGAACAGTGTGGTAGCTGCAGGAAGCAGCCCAAGGCCAATTACACACAATGTCTGACGGTAACCTGTATCTGAGTCCCACCCAAGTGGACCCAGAACTGACAAAACCAGTGGGCTTCAGACCCCAGAGCTTGACCCAACCAGCTGTACAAATGGGGATTCCTGCAGGCACCAAACCCTACTGGGAACAATGCTGCCTCAAGGAGCAGGCCCTGCACAGTGTCTCACACATGGTGGTCTAGGTTTACCCATACAGTCTCCCAGACTGAAGGGTTAACTAACCACAAAAGGGCTAACAGCATTCACCACTCAACTACACCAGTGGCTGCACAAGAAACACTCCTGGAGCATGGAGCTTAGGTAATCTGGAAGATTGTGCCACTGAGCGCAAAAGACACCTTCATCATAAAACCATCTAAACAAGTCTGGGAGACATGGCACATTTACTTAATACACAGAGACCAAATGGGGAGACAAAGGAAAAATGCCCCAAACAAAAGAATAAGAGAAATCCCCTGAAAAAGAATAGGTGAAATGGAAGAAACCCAAATACCAGATGCAGAATTAAAAATAATGGTTATATAAAAGAAAAAAATAATGGTTATAAGGAAGCTCAAGGACGTTAGGGGAAGAATGGATGGTCTCAGCAAGAACTTAAAAAGATAGTAAGAATTGAAAAGGACATAGAAACCATAAACAAGCAGCAGCCAGAAGTTAAGAATACAACATATGAAATGAAGAATACACTAGAAGGAATCAACAGCAGGTTAGAGGAAGCAGAGGAAGTAATGAGCAAATTAAGAGGACAAGATAACAGTATATGCCCTAAGAAAAAATGAAAAGTAAAGAAACTTAAGAGTAATAAGAAAAGTCTAAGGGACCTCTGGGACATCAAGCATAACAACATCTGCATAAGAAGGGTACCAGAAGGCAAAAAGAGTAAGCAAGGGATAGAGAACCTATTTGAAGAAATATGGGCAGAAAATTTCCCAAACCTGGTGAAGGAAAAACTACACAAGTTCAGGGAGCACCGAGTTCCAAACAAGATGAACCCAAAGAGACCCATACTAAGACACAGCATAATGAAATGGCAAAGGGTAAAGACAAAGGGAGAATCTTGAAGGCAGTAAGAGAAAGACATTTAGTTACCTACAGTGGAGTGCCCATAAGGCTGCCAGCATTGCTGGTACCTGGACAAAAAAAAAGTTCAATCAGGGATGAATAGTAGGGGAATGACACCTTTAGAAGGTTTCCCAGAGTCATACTATGTTGCATAACAACAAATTCCATGGGGGTGGGTGGAGGTGGAAAAGAGTAAAAAGGGTATAAGTGGTAATGGAAAATAATAAAATGTCTCTTTTTTTGGAAGCCTGCCATTTTTAACCAGTGTCTGAATCCAGTTTAAGCGACTCTGCATGTAGTATATATTCATTGACTATGTGGATGTCTTCACATCAGTATAATATTCAACAAGGGCCAAAGAGATAAGGAAATTGATTTCTATACCAAGTAAGAGATTAGACTGCAGATGCTTCTTGATTTATGAGGAGGTTTTGTCCTGATAAAAACCATCATAAATTGAAATGTTAAGTCAAAATGCTTTGAATACACTTTACCTACCTAACGTCTTAAATTAGCCTACATTAAACATGCTCAGAACACTTAAACTAGCCCACAGTTGGGCAAAATCATCCAACACCATGACCATGATGCATACTACTGGTTATTTACCCTTGCAATTGTGTGACTGATTTGGAGTTGTTCTTGCTGCCACTGCCCAGCATTAAAGGGAGTAATGTACCACATATGACTAGCATGGGAAAATTCTTAAGTGTAGTTTTTATTGAATGCATATTATTACACAATCGTGAAGTCAAAAATTGTTATGCTGAACCATTGTAAGTTGGGGACCATCTCTAGATGATTTTTCTCCCCTTACATCTCAATATCTGATACTTGCAAATATTTGCAAGTTGACCCAGCTCAACAAATATGTATTAGTCTTAACAATAAGCATGCTGTGGAAACTGATGAAAAAGATATGGTCCCAGTCCTGCTTCCTGAGAAGCAAATTTATTAGGGAAGATAGACAGAGAGCTTCATAACACTAATCCCAACTGTAATTATAATTATTTTGGTTTAATATCTGCTTTCTCACACAACATAGTAATGAGGATAATAACTGAGTCTATTTTAATACTATACTTCCAGCAATAAGGCAGTTAATTTGTCCAAAAGAGTAGATCAACCAGATAATTTCAAAATAGTTTGAGTGCCAAGAGGTATATAGAAGATGCTAAGCATCCAGGGTATGAAGGATTTACAATGGGTTCATTGCAGTACAGTAGTATAATGAGAACATCTTGCTTTTCCTGTGTGTTATATACGCATCGTATCTCCAGTGGGAACTGATCTGATTGTCAAAAGTTGTGGACTTTTTTCTCCCCTCAAATTGCCAAAATTTTAATAAATCTTCTACTTGGGAAGCACCTTTGCTTCTGGATAGCTAAGCAGGGCCAGGAGGTGACAAGAAACAAGTATCCGGCTTTAATTCTCAGCTGAGGAGGGGTACAGAGAGCCATAAAGTTCCATGGTTCCAGTGAAATTAGCAGAGCGGATTACAGAATGTACATTCTGCCCTAGAACTGCCACACTAGTAGTGCCCTACAGTCTTTACGTCAGAGTGAACTGCAGCATCAGGAGGCTAGAGGAATTTGGTCCACAATGAAAGCCAGTGAGGTGGCCTTGTAAAGTGGTGTGTCTTAAAATTCTGATTCTGCAGGTTGCAAGCCAGGTCTCCAGCCAGGTCCATAGCTGGAGGCAGGTGAAAGGCAACCACACATTGATGTCTCTCTAAAAATAATTAAATCTTTAATTTTCTTTTTATTCTGCTCTTTGCCCTTGCTTCACAGCACTGCAACTACCAATGGGTTCAATCTTAGTATATAGCTGCTGCTTCTCCAAACTGGTTCTTTCTTTACCATCACCTTTGAGCTTTTCATTCCTTTGCAAGGATTCACCCTCTCTCCCTCACTTTCAAAAAGAGAGTTAAAAAAAGAGACAAAGCTCTGAAATAATAAGGTAGTTGAGTTTTTTTACTTTGTTTTTATTATTTTCAAACAGAAGGGCAGGGAGGGAGGAAGAAAGGGAGAGAAGCATCAATGTACGGTTGCCTTTCACCTGCCTCCAGCTAAGAACCTGGCTGGAGACCTGGCTTCCAACCTGGTTATGTGCCCTGGCTGGAGAATTGAACCAGAGACCTTTGCGTTTGCAGGTTGGTGCCAATCCACTGAGCCACACCAGCCAGGGCTGTTTTTATATCTATTAATATTCCTTGCTTTAAAAAATATAACTTTGTTACAGGCATTAAGCACATTCATTTCATGGGCATTTAGATTAAACTACCTCTGTAGGGAGGGATCATTTTTATAAATTTTTTTGTTCCTCTCAATAACCTAGCACAATGTAATAAGCACTCATATATTTGATGGAACATGCTATGTGAAGAAATGTAACACACTGGAGAAGTTATAGAGCATCATTTCAGACTATGTGGAATTATGACTGCTTTCAACAATTACTAAAATCTTTCCAAAGAAAATCTTCACACTAATGTATGTCTGTCCATATAACAGACTAAAGAGATACAAATCTGGCATTCTCAAAATAGCACATAACTAGTAATATAAGCTATAAATCAACTTATTTCCTTTAAAACTTCATTTAATAATTCCAAGAAGTACAACAAAACATTAAACACTCCCAGTCTCCACTCTAAGAATTAGGCAGTCTTCTTTGATTTTTTCTTCTCTGCTTCTTCCTTTTCCTTTTCTATTGCAGTGACTTGTAATTCAATTTCTTTGGCACTGAACATCTAAAAAGAAAAAAAGAAACAAATCATAATTATACCAATAACTTCTAAATATTTACTATGAAAGAAACCTATTATATTATGTACATTTCTATTTTCTAGTTATAACGTTATAACCTCAAATACATATATAATGGAATGTTTCAAAAGGTTCAACAGTAACATATTTGTAACTACACACAACAACCAGAATTCTATGACATTTCCACTACTATTGTGCTAATAACCAAGGCAGGGTAAAATGTGATCCTGAATTATATATAGCCTGCATAAAATACAACTCTTAAAACCATTTTAATGCGAGACTTACTTTATTCATGAGCAAATAACTCATCACCAAAATCCCTCTATCTCCACTCCACTGTGTGATTTCCTGATAGGATTCGACTATTTTATCAGCTCATAGAATAGCCATAAAAGATAGGGAGAAGGCCCTGGCTGGTGTGGCTCAGTGAATTGGTGCTGGCCTGCAAACCCAAAGGTCGCTGGTTTGATTCCCAGTCGAAGCATATAACCAAGTTGCCAGGCAGTTTTCCAGCCAGGTCCTTAGCTGGAGGCAGGTGAAAGACAACCATACATTGATATTTCTCTCCCTTTCTTCCTCCCTCCCTGCCCTTCTCTCTGAAAAATAATGAATAAAATCTTTTTTTTAAAAGATAGGGAAAAGATGATTTATACTGCTTTATTTACAACACCTTCACTAAATACAAAGGTAAAAGTTTTTCTTTTATTTAAATAATTTTTATTTGCTTAGCCATTAAGTTAGTTATGTTTTTTCCATGTGATGGCTCCAGTAATACTTAGTTGTCGTTAACTTCATTTAAAACAATTTTGTTAGATTGCATTGTGACAGTGTGCATTAAATGCACACTGCGTATCAGTGTGCATTAAAAAAACATCAAAATTGGTGAATTTTGGTGTAGCCATTTTAATACTGAAGATGGAAGAAGACACACATTTTTGGTGCATTATGCTTTATTATTTCAAGAAAGGAAAAAATGCAACTGAAACACACACACACACACACACAAGATTTGTGCAGTGTATGGAGAAGGTGCAGTGACTGATTGAATGTGTCAGAAGTGGTTTGTGAAGTTTCTTGAAACCACTGCCTTTAGCCAAAAAATTTTTGCTGTGGGCCTGGCTGTGTTGGAAGATGTTTAGCAGCACCCCTGGCCTCTACCCACTGGAAGCCAATAGTGGGAAATAGGTGACATATTCAAAATATGCAAATCAATAAAATTATTGGTGAAAATGAAAAAATGTGTCATTTATTTTATGGAAAAAAATGTAATGAAACTTTTTGGCCAACCCAGTATTTTACTTGAAAGAAAAAAGGGGAGCAAGCTGCTCCAGGTCATATTGTTAAATGAACTGATCTGTTAGACCTTAAATTGAGATCTGTCCAGTTCCAAAGCATGTGCTCTATTTGCCACACAGCCTATTCTGAAATATCATGTGGAAGGATGGTATAACTTAACTGTCAGGACACATATCATCTTACTACTCATCAGTAAGACACCATGTATATATCTGGGCTGTGTGTATGTCTATCTGGGTGTGCATATTTGTACATGATGGGGTTGGAGAGGTGACTCTAGTCTCAGTGGTTCTTTGTCCCTGCGGTGTAGGCACATGTATACTCAGGCCCTTGGCATAGGCATGACAACCTAGCATAGTCTCCACATTTTGTGTTCAGCACCCTGATTATGTGGGGCTATGTTGGGGAATATCCCATTACCCTGTCTCTATTTCTCTTAATTCACTGAGACTGCTGCTGCCCTATCCTCATATCTCCATCCATTGGTTAATTAACAAAATATGGGAAGCCCTGGCTGGTGACACGCTGGATAAGGTGCCAGCCTGCGAACCCAAAGGTTGCTGGTTCAATTCCCAGCCAGGGCAACATAACCAGGTTGCAAGTCAGGTCTCCAGCCAGGTCCATAGCTGGAGGCAGGTGAAAGGCAACCATACATTGATGTCTCTCTCCCTCAAAATAATAAAATCTTTAAAAAAAAATGGGAATGTGGTGTCATAACAGCAACAAGTTCCTACTTCAAAACAAAAAGAAAACACCCACTGGAAAAGGTTATACATAAAACAACTTTTAGCATACTGCATACTTTTCTTCTATTTTCCATGCTTTGAGTACTTTTGTATACTTTTTTTTTTTAATTTTATTGTTGTTGTATTACATCCATCCCCTTTACTTTTGTATACTTTCAACTAAACAGTTGGTAAACTACACTGTAAAGTTCTACCTAATGAATTATAGTGAACCATGTTTCATGTGTTCTTTAGCCAAGGCATCCTCTAGTATAAAATTCAGAACAATTTATCACATTGTTCTGAATAATTTATTTTGTGGTCCAGCAGTTTTAACCCATAATGGCTAACAAAATGTAAACAAATAATAGCGTTAGACTTGCCACAGAGAAAAATGGAAGGGTTATCACACTAGGTGTTAAAATTTAAATCTTAATAGTGGCTGAACACACTTTTAAGTGAAAAGTGGTGAAAATAGATAAAAACCAAGAATAGGTGGAGGTTTTTTTACAGAATGAAAGCTAATACTACATTAGAAGCCTGGAGGACCAGCAAGTATATAAATGGCATTTGAATGATACTAGCTGGAAGTATATCTTGATTTCAGAAGATCTAAAAATATAGAAAGAGTAACTGTTTTTTACACAGTGCCAGGAATGAATCTCCATAGGGAATATGCTATACCGAGGGTCCTACTTGTAAGAACATGTACTAAATGGGGTAGGTCAATAATATAGACCTCAGCACCTCTAGGTCTTCACAAAGGGCTAGACATGGGTAACTGCTTGCAATAAAGACATATAAATTAGGATTGACCTATAATAACAGAAGAGGAGTTAGTCTCATTGGATACTAAAGGATGTTTAAGGCTTATGAAGATCCACAGGTCTCAATATTTTAACTTCTGTCAAAATATACTACAGATATTTCTTCCTATTTGGTTAATGACTTACTTTCAAAGGTTGGTTTCTTCTTATTATGGCAAGTTCAATGTTTTTTCCACCAGACTGGACAACCTAACGTAGACCAAGTGCAATATTAGAATTCATGAAGTTCTGTGTTTTAATAAACAACTGAATGAGGGGGAAAAACATGCTTCTGAATATGCTTTGTTAGATTACTTACTTCTAATAAAGCCCTTATTGCTAACTTGATAGCTTCATTGTCATTTGCTATAGCATCTTCCGTGTAATTCTTTTCTAGAAATTCTCGAACAGTTTTGGCACTTCGGCCTATTGCATTTGCCTTGAAAAACAGAAGATAGCTATTAATATCACTGCAATATAAAGGAAACTATGGTTACTAAGTGAGGTTTAAAGGTTTATGGTTCACTCCTGTATTTCTTAGTACAACTGCTAAATGAAAATTGTAGGTTTGAAAACTTAGCCAATATTTCCGCAGCTCATTTGGTCCTATATGAATAATCTGTAGTGACGGCATGAGTAATCTTTCAAATATACCAATGCTTTATACTGGCCCATGCCTTCTATTGCTCCCAAGTTCTTAATAGCCAGAAGAGACTGAAAGAGTTGAAGGTCCAAAAGATGTGGGGAAGAAAGAAGGAAGGTATAACTTTGCAACATAGTGTAAAGAGAAGACAGACAGATAGAAGGGGCAAGAGGAGCGGGGAGGGGGAGGAAGAAGAAAGAAAAGCAATATGAAGATGAAAGCTGTTTACATGAGTATGATTGTACAACATTTTCTTAGAACTTAAAATAAAGTCTACTAATTATTAATTCAGTATCTTCTTTCACTCTATAAACAAGGAGGGCCTCTTCTGTTCCATTCCCCATTTTTCTGTATTCTTCAGAATTTTTCATTAAATGAAGGAAAAGGCAAACAAACTTTCCTGTGCATGGCTGCAGGTAGTATAAATTTCAGGCTAGTACTAATGATGATGAGGGTGACGATAGTATAATTTACATTAACAGAGCACTACGCCAGGCAGTATGTTATGCATTTTACATGAATTATCTCACCTAATCTAACCACCCCCAAAATAGTGAAACAGGTAATATTTCAAACCCCAATTCCTGCATGAAGAAATGAGGGGCTGGAAAGGTTAAAATGGGTTTTCTTAACCTGAACACTACTAACATTTTGGGCCTGATAATTCTCTGTGGGGTGGCAAGAGGGGGTTGGTGGTGGTCCTGTGCATTGTAGGATGTTAAGCAATCTGTCCACTTGATGTTAGCAGCACTGCCTTTCCTAGTGGTGACAGCCAAACATGATTTATATGTTGCCTAATGTCCCTTAGGGGGACAAAAATCACCCCTATTTTGTGAACCATTGGCTTAAGTAATTGTGCCTAAGATCATATAGAGGGTAAACAGAAGAGCTGGGTTTTGAAACCAAATAGACTGAATTGACAACTCAGGCTTTCAACTCTATATGCTATGCCGTATATAGAGCATACTTGTATTCCTTTGCTATGATGACTCTAGAGTGGAGAGAACCAACCGAAAGGGCCGTCATTTCACTGAAGGATCCTGGCATTAAATGGGGAATGTCTCAGTCCCAACTGGGTAGTATTATAATGATAGAGAAGATTCTCAAAGATGTTTAGTAAGTGAGCATATCTTCTGTACTACATGAGAGTATTACTGTTCTGCTACTTCAAAGAATCTTTTCCTTTATAATTCAGGAGGTTAAAATAAATAGCTGTAAAATTTAAAATGGATTTTTGTGGTCCTGACATTTCACTAAGATCAAAGGTAAAACCACCAGCCTAGTATAATTTTGGAGTTTATTAGCTACTACTTAGTTTTTTTAAGGGGGGGTGGGGGGGTATGGGGGTATTGAACTGGCTGTTCCCCAGAGAGGAAGTACATAAGATGTGGTTTATCCAAAGAAATCTCACTGAGCCTTTAAAGATCACCTTGCAAATTCCTGCTGACTTTCTTGTCCACTTCTTCCAACTGCAGGTGTCAGCATTCCTTAACTCTTACCTACTTGACTGGTTTCCTAAAATCTAGCTGCTTCTTGCCACGTTCATATTCCCACCCTCCCTCCTACTCTACCACTTACCCCAGCCTACTTCAACAGACTCGGATGGTTTTCTGAATGTTCTTCCTTCCTGTCTACATTATAATTTCCTTTGGCAAAGAGTATTAGTTGCCACCCCAAATAACCATTCTTCCTATGTGACAGGACTCTACACCATGTTACTTCCTAGCCTCCATTATCAAAAGGAATATAAAAGTGGGAGTAACTGGGTGGAACTTCTTGGAACCTTTGCTGCCTGGAATGCAGACATGTTGGCTGGAGGTCTAGTAGCCACTGAGAACATGGAAAAAGAATAAAAGAACAGAAACAAACACCAGCACGTGCCTACTTTCAAACTCCTCACTACATGAGAAAAATAAATCCCTAAGTTTTAAGAATCATCACATCTCTACTGGTAAGAGTCAAAAACAGGTACACTTCTGGGTGGATCTTGTGATACAAGGTCCCATCCCCCTCCTGAAATGAAAAACTTAGGCCTATAGCTGCTGAAAGTGCCAAAGCAGAGTCCTCAGATCTCAACTTTCTTTGAGAGGTGCTGTGGTTAACAAGAGCTGCCTCACTGAAGGTCATGCATTCTCTTCCAGAGATGGCCCATATCCAAGAGCTATTAATGTACAGCACTCTCATTCCAACTTGGAGCAACTTTGAGGAGCCACCCCAGATCCAGAGTTTCCCAACTCTAGTTGATGAGGCTTTCACTGAGTCCAGCTTTTTCCCTCTGCCTAATTCTGTTCCCTTCCCTTCAACAAATGCTCATCTCAAAAGCACCGAGGGGATCTCCCAAAAAAAAAACACCCAGGATTATCTTCTAGAGGGCACACCCCATGTGGTACAGGCTCCCCCCACCCCAGCCCCCTGGACTAGATAAGTGTTCTAGGAACTCATCTATAACAGTGCACCAACTGGTTTGTGGTGAGAGGCTATGCTTCAGCTTCAATGAATTTTTTTGAAGATGACTCTTTTAACACATTTGCCCATTTCATGATGGGTATTTTACAAGCACATCCATCCACAATACACACAGTGTTCAGCACTTTTTGACCAAAAAAGCATGACCCACATGCCCCACCCTCCCTATTCACTTGATCTTTCCCCATACAACAAACCCTCATGAAAAAGTCCTCATAGGAAAACGTTCTACAGATTTGGAAGAGGTGAAACAAAACAAACAAATGGCAGAAGCACTAAAAGCCATCAAAGGTGACAAGTTCAAAAACTGCTTTAAGTAGTGGAAAAAAGTCTTGATAGGTGTATTGCATCAAATGGAGAATACTTTAAAAGTGACCGAAGTTTAAATGTGTAAGAATAAATATACAATTTTTATAAATTCCTTTTTTTGGTCCCCCTTGTTCACTTCCTAAAAATGATGATTTAAAAGCCTTCAAAAGTCTTTTCAGTCCTGAGATCCTATGTCTCTATAGCACTATTTTCCAAAGAATACCAGAATGAAGAAACGGTTCAAATAATCTTGGGGGTTACTACTTTTAATTGATTCCAGAAGATGTACAATCATTTTAGAAGATACGAAACTTAACAAAACTTACTAAATTTCTTTAAACATCTCCAAAAATTATAGAGCTTATTTATTTTATACGTATTAACATAAAAAGAAATACACTTTGGAAAACACTATCTGAAGTGTACAATATATTATTAATTTTTTCCTGTTCTGAAGCATTATTGACAAGAGCAAAATATGCCTCTAAAAGCTTTAACTTTGTTAGTTTTGTAATATCAAGCTTTGGTCATCTGAAAAATACCGTTTCACTGAATTATAAAGATCCTCCAGGCCCTGGCTGGTGGCACAATGGGTAAGGTGCCAGCCTGCGAACCCAGAGGTTGCTGGTTCAATTTCCCAGCCAGGGCACATAGCCAGGTTGCAAGCCAGGTCTCCAGCCAGGTCCATAGCTGGAGGCAGGTGAAAGGCAACCATACATTGATGTCTCTCTCCCTCTGCCTCTTTCCCTTACCCTCTTTCTACAAATAATAAATAAAATCTTTAAAAAAAAATTTTAAAAAAAGATCCTCCAAATACTGACTCATTTGATTCTAAAATAGCAAATAATTATGCTCATTAATTTCATAACCAATCTCATCAGAGAAGTCTTTATTGGGAAACTGTCAAGTTCATTGTGGCAAATATGTTCTCCAAAATTTTAATTTTTGTTTGAAAGTTTGTTTTTTCATTTAGTTTTTCAGTTTAAACATCACTTCCTTAGAGAAATGTTCTCTCTGTACACAATCTAAATCCACTCCTTCTTGTGGTCCAGCAGTTTGGTTTCATCATTACACCCATCTCTACTTAATGTCAAATTAAACAAAGAAAATTTTAAGTTGTAGTTTAATACAAATTATGTAAAATTTAAAAATATACAAAACAAGCCCTAGCTGGTAGCACAGTGGTTAAGGCGCCGGCCTGTGAACCCAAAGGTCGCAGGTTCGATTCCCCAGCCAGGGCACATAACCAGGTTGCAAGCCAGGTCTCCAGTCAGATCTGTGGCTGGAGGCAGGTGAAAAGCAACCATACATTGCTGTCTCTCTCCCTCTCCATCTCTCTCCCTTCCCCTCTTTCTAAAAATAATGAAATAAAATCTTAAAAATATATATATATATACAAAACAGTCCCTATTATTTATGGATACTTCCATAAGTAGTGAAAGTGTAAAGTTATGCATAGAAAAGATAAAACATCAAATTTAGGAAAGTGGTTTCCTGGAGCAGGTAGGAGGAGATGTAGTAAGATGGGAATGAGATTAGAAGGATACACAGGAAGCTTCATTTATATTCAAGTTTTAAACGTTATATTCATTAGTCTGCTATGTTTTACTTCAAAAAGTGATTTGAAGCAAATATGGTAAAATGTTAACACTTACTTAAACTTGGTGAACACATGCATGTAGTTTTTAATTTTGTATTCTTAGGTAATGTTTTAAATGTTCCATTAAAAACAGTCATTTCAGCCCTGAATGCTTAGATATACCATGATTTATTACACTAATTCTCCAATAATAAACTTTAGGTATTTTCCAATTTCAAAAATCAATTGAAGCCCTGGCTGGTGGCACAGTGGATAACGCGCTGGCCTGCGAACCCAAAGGTCATTGGTTCAATTCCCAGCCAGGGCACATAACCAGGTTGCAAGCCAGGTCTCCAACCAGGTCTGTAGCTGGAGGCAGGTGAAAGGCAACCATACATTGATGTGCCTCTCCCTCTTTGCATCCCTTCCTTCCCCTCTCTCTAAAAATAATAAATAAAATCTTAAAAAAAAAGTTATTTCTGTTAAAGCTAAAACTTGAAACTTTACATGCTTCTCCTTAACTACTTGCACATTGAGTTCCCTGCACTTGTACCTATCTAGTTTTTGCTCTTGTAAAACATTGCCACTTTCTCTACATTATAAAAATTTTCCTCTTAATGATATCATTTTCATAAATCTGTACATATTCCAACACATTTCAGTCATTCTCACTCCTCTCTTTCACACATTAGATCCATTAAGAAAGCCCCATACCATTCCTCATCTTGTAAAATGTAATCAAAATCTAACCACTTTTCATCATTTCTAGCACTACCATCTGGCTCAAATCACCTGGATTTCTATTTTATTATCTGCATCCATCCTGACCCTCTCTCCATGCACTTTTCTCATGGTAGCTGGAATGATCCTTTAAAAAAGTTAATGTTTCTGTTTTGCTAACACTGACTTCTGTTCCTGCTTAGAGTAAAATTCACAATCCTGCAAAAAAAGTCTGGTATTTGCAGCAGGTAAATTCATAGCTTCTGATTATCAATTAGATTGTTCAGATTATCTTAAAAAAAGATGTACAGCTAACACAAGTATTCAGATTTTTGTGGTGAGATATAACCCACTGTTTTTACTGGCTTGGTTAAGTGGTTTATAAAATTGTATGAGTATGGTCAGCTGAAATCAGATACTTGACACAGGCTTAAAAATCAAGGCAATGTTTCACAATTAATTTATATGGATGTTACTATTAGTAAAATAAACTCTTCCATAAAACTATTTTAAGAAAAAAAATTATTTAAGGCCTATTTAAACTTTTAATAGAGTCAACATAATTTATATTAGATTATGTAATGTAGTCTTATTCTTATTTAAGATAATATACAAAAATTCACTTCTAAAACTGCCACTAGTTTCACTAGGTCCTAGATTTTTGGACACTATTAAACAAAGTTAGTATTTGGGTACTGAAACAAGAATAACGAATTAACCAAAAAACAAACTATATCCCAGGGATTATATGGAAATAATTGCACTGTACTGACACATAAGAATAAAAATAATAAATTCATAATTCGGGTGGCTTTGACTCTCCTAGAATAGAGGACTGATTAAAGATTTCAGTATGGAGTTTATAATACTGAATACTCAATATTTTGTTAAAAGCCGAAAGACTACATGCTTCTACTCAAAGCAAGCACCGATATGACTGATGTAGAACTAATTTAGAAGAATGAACAATGAACAAGAAACTAGATATTTCTCTTATTTGGCCATTGGTATACACTTATGTTTGTCATATCTTTTCAAATGTAAGAAGACCCTATGATTAATAAGCCAAAGTATTCAATATTTCTATATCCATCAAAAACCATCATAATTGCTGATTAGCTAAATAAAGTTTCTACTACCATCAATATTTTCCATGTAACAGTTTTTTGTTATATCCTTGAAAGAAATAAAGCATTTACAGTGAATATACTTATTCAACTTTTAAAAATATATTAAAAATTCATGATTTACCTTCCAAGCATGATAAGTCCCAGAGGGGTCAGTCTGATACAGTCTTGGGATACCATCATCATCAAAACCTACAATTAAGGCAGAAATACCAAAAGGTCTTCGTCCATTGCTCTGAGTGTATTTCTGAAAATAAAATGTTTTCATAATTACTTTTTGTACAGGCCGTATTAATACTTACCAGTAACATATTCTAATAATACGTTCTTCTTGCCAAAACGATCTTCTTTACTGATGCTTATTCTGTGCATCATTAAGGTCCTCTTCCTTGACTTTCTGGACTACCCTTAAATCCATGATAAAATTACAAAAAATTTAACAGTCTATAAAATAAAACCCTAATTTACTTTTACACGCCCTTTAAGTTCTTTTCTTGTTGCATTATATAGATTTTGGTAACATAACCAAATTACAGTCTTTTTAATACAGCAGAGAACTGTACATGTCACACCATCTTGGTCCCCAGTAAAGCTGATTTTAGTGAGCTATATGCTTTGGAACCACTCCCTGGTTTACCTTGGAAGATGCTACAATTATCCTTATCAAGTATTCTTATTATTAGGTGTATTTTGTCCACCACACACTAAGTAAATCTCTACATAAGACCCAACTAACATTTTCTCTCAGTTCCAAAACAAAGAAATCTTTGTTTCCACTGAATAAAAAGCATGCTTTTTTCACATAAACAGGGCCCTGGAAACCAATTGTATTTTTTACTTTTGTGCAAAGAACTTCCTGGATCTGTGCTCCAGGGAGTGGAACTCACGCCAATTCTTAGATGGTGCTCCAAGAAGTTGTGCAGAGGCAGTCCTAACAGAAAGCTCAAGATCACATTCGTAGGCAGCTTTAGAAATTGTATGTATATAACTGTGGCTCGAAATAGCTCTACAGTAAGGTTTCCTCCTGGACTTGTCTGTTATATCTTTTTAATTTTTACATTTTATTATATATGTATTATATGTATATGTATTTTATTATATTATTATACATGGATTTTAATAGTCCTCTTCAAATTATAGATACAAATAACTGGGTTACACAAACATAAATACACTCTTAAAAAGTAGTGTTTATGTTTTAATTTATCTGTATTTCCTAATGTTCCTAGGTCACACCGAAGTATAAAGAAGGTGCTTTGTAGACATACCTTAGAGGACAGACCCTTTTACTTTATTTGCTTAATCAACTTTTTTTAAAAATAAAAAGTAATACATGCACATGGGTAAAGTAATTTAAAAGTACCAAAAACATATCTACAGCATATCACTTTTTGGTCCTGAACCCAGGACCTTCCCCAGTGGCAACTTCACTGCTATATATTTAAAATGTGTATTTTTATAAATGTTCTATGCATAAATTTTGGTGGATAGCTTTATAACTTCTGGGAAAATCAAAACAGGAAAATCTTAAAATGTTAACTTTCCTGCACCATAAATTAAATTTAAAAATAGATCAATTTGCACTCTCCTGTTTAAAAAAATAGACCAATTTTAAATATGTAATTAAACACTTCAATATATGTAATATATATGTCTATAAAAATATCTCTACATGGACAAACAGTAAAATCCATGCCAGAAAGTGTTCTGTTTAAAATGTATTAAGTCATTGAATCCAACTCAACAAAGCAGGCAATACAGTCATGCTTGTTTTATAAATAAGAAAACTGAGGCAAAACAGGCTAGATAGTTTGCCCAAAGCAGTAATTAGGAAGCAGCAAAGCCAGGACCTAAATCCCCAAATTCTGGCTCCTGTGGACACATTTTCAACCGTTAGAGCCCTTATCTGAAGGAACAATGGTTTATTCTAGGAGGAATGAAAATAACCAACCAGCATGTGAGAAACAGATTCCCTACGAATTATAAAATATAATTTAAAACAACTATACCGCACTATAAAAATTGGTTCAATCTTCTTAGAAAGTTATATAAGTCTTAAAAACAATTATAATCTCTAATCTAGTAATCCCATACTGAAAATTAATTTAACAATATAATTAAAAAAAAAATAAAAGCTGTTTCAAAGATAATGTTATCCAAGTAGGAATCTGAGAACTTGTGAGTGTTAGAGGGATAAGGAAATGAGAGAAACTAGAAACAATCTAAAAAATTACCAATAGCAGGTAAAAGACAACAATGTTATAGGCACAGCTCTGAGATACTGCAGGTTGAGTTCCAAACCAATGTCAAAAAAGAGAATGTATCACAGCAAACAAGACATTACCTTTTTGCTGGCAGAGGGTCTTACTTTCAATTTGTAATAAATGCAACATCCATGAAGTGCAATAGTTAATTAAGCACAAAAAAAGGTCTGTCTGTATATAATTACACAAGGACTATGTTGACATATATAAAAAACACATAACATAATGAGTGAATAAAAACTTGTATGTCACTATTATACTTAACGTTAATGTACTTACTTATGAATTCAGAAGTCATACCTGCACCTGATCAGTTGTGTTTAGGTTCTGGAGGTGAAAGAATCATGGGTACTGCTTTAGTAAACTAAAAAACGGCGCTTGTCATATAAGGAAATACCCTTCAAGATTAGATTTCTTGCTCTTTTCAATTTTAATATTAATTCTAAGAATTGATACTGATTGGAATTCCTAGTGATCCAAGTTAATTCATTCCACTGGAGTAAGGGTGTGAGTTATAAAGTGTGAGAAGGAATAAGTAATTTAATAGATGTAACAGATTAAATGATTGAACTATTTCCATGGGTAGACCTATAATGATAAAAGAGAACACTTAAAGCAATTTGTTGTTTTATTGGCTTACCTGCTTTAAGGTTGCTATGAAGCGAGTTATATATTCTACAGTGACAGGGTCCTCAACTGTAAGCTTATGGCTCTGGCACTCCACACGGGCTCTGTTAATTACTACTCGAGCATCAGCAGTCAGTCCTATAGAAGTAGTTGATATGTTATGAAAAAGAATGGCTTTTCTTTGTCAAAAGGTTTTTAGCTACCATAAAACCTTTCTTGTAGTCTCCTTTGTAAAAGTCTTTGTGAATCACTCATTTAACATTCTGATTTATTTTCTTTGAGCCCTGGCTGGCAGCATAATGAATAAGGCGCCGGCCTATGAACCCAAAGGTCGCTGGTTCAATTCCCAGCCAGGGCACGTAACCAGGTTGCAAGCCAGGTCTCCAGCCAGGTCTGTAGCTGGAGGCAGGTGAAAAGCAACCATACATTGATGTCCCTCTCCCTTTCTCCCTTCCCCTCTCTAAAAATCAATTGACATGTAAGGAAAATATTAGT
Organism: Noctilio leporinus; assembly: GCA_004026585.1. Taxonomy (NCBI): domain Eukaryota; kingdom Metazoa; phylum Chordata; class Mammalia; order Chiroptera; family Noctilionidae; genus Noctilio; species Noctilio leporinus. Next base: position 113,337 of record PVIW01002731.1, on the reverse strand, counting down.
AAACGCTCATTTCACTCTTCTAAAAAGTTATATATAGATATATATATTACTTTTAAAAAAATATTTTATTATTTTTAGAGAGAGGGGAAGGGAGAGAGGCAGAGAGGGAGAGAGACATCAATGTAAGGTTGCCTTTTACCTGCCTCCAGCTATAGACCTGGCTTGCAACCTGGTTATGTGACCTGGCTAGGAATCAAACCAGTGACCTTTGGGTTCACAGGCCAGTGTCTTATCCACTGTGCCACCAGCCAGGTCTCAACATTACTTTTGTATTAAAATCAGAAAGGTATGTGTACCGGAGTTATATCATCTCATCATTTATATTAAGATGGTTCCCTTAAAAATAGTTGTAGTAAATTTTATATATATATATATACATATATATGTGTGTGTGTGTGTGTAAAATGTTTAAGGGTATAGGTCAGTGGAATTAAGCACATTTACACTGCTGGGCAATTATCACCATCCATCTCTAGGACTTGATCTTCCCAACTTGACTGAAACTTGACTGAAATGCTGCGTTCTACTTTCTGTATCTATGAATCTGACTCTAGATATCTCACATAATTGGAGACATATAGTAATTTTCCTATTGTGAGTGTTAATTTCACTTAGTATAATGCCTTAAAAGTGGACATCCTTGACTTATTCCTGATCTAGAGTAAAAGCTTTTAATGTTTCATCATGGAGTATGATGGTCACTGTAGGTTTTTCATATGTGGCCTTTATTATGTTGAGGTAATTTTCTTCTATTTCTAGTTTGTTGAGTGTTTCTGTTATGAAAGGTGTTGAATAAATACCTCTTAGTCATAGAGTATAATCCCTTTAATAGTTGCTAAATTTGGTTTCCTAGTATTTTGTTGAGGATATTTATATCAGTATTTACAAAGATATTAGGTTATAGTTTTCTTGTAGTGTTTTTGTCTGGTTTTGGTATCAGGATAATGCTGGCCTGACAGAATGAGTCTGGAAGTGGTCCTTTCTGATTTTTTGGAAGAGTTTGAGAAGGATTGGTATTAATTATTTAAATGTATGGTAGAATTCACCAGTGAAAACATTTGATCCTGGGCTTTTCTTAAAGAGGTTTTTGATTACTGATTTACTATTTACTTATTATACATCCATTGTGATTTTCTATTTCTTCTTGAACAGCTTGAAGTAATTTGTATGTTTCAAGGAATTTGTCCCATTTCTTCAGGGTTATCTCAGTTGTTGGCATATGATTGTTCACAGTGCTCTCTTACAACCCTTTTCATTTTTAGGAAATCATTAGTAGCATCCCCTTTTTCATTTCTGATTTTAGTTGTCTTCTTTTATTCTTAGTCTCTCTAAAGGTTTGTCCATTTTGTTAATCTTTTCAAAGAACCAACTCTTGGGTTTGCTGCTTTTTCTCTGTTGTTTTTCTATTTTCTGTTCCAATCTTTACTATCTCCTTCCTTCTCCTAGCTTTGGGTTAAGTTTGTTCTTTTTCTATTTCTTAAGATGTAAAATTAGGTGAAGTCTTTTCTAATATAAGCATTTAAAGCTATAAAATTTCCTCTTAACACTGCTTTTGTTGTTAACCCAACATATTGTGTATGTTGTGTTATCATTTTCATCTGTATCAAGATATTTTCCCATTTATCTTGTATTTTTTATATTTCACCCATGTATTTTTAAGGAGTATTGTTTAATTTCCATGTATTTGTAGATTTTTCAGTTTTCCTTCTGCTGTTGATTTCCAGCTGTATTCCTTTTTGATGGAAATACTTTGCATGATTTCAATCTTTTTTTTTTTTTTGTCTTCCCAAAATAACAGGTTTATTAAGGGGAGGGCTCCCCAAAGAGCCAATAGAGTCATACACCAGCTACACACAGAGAGGGGAGCTTATGTGATAGGAGTGAGCAGAGCAACCATCCAGGTGAAGTCCAGATCACTTATGAAGTGTCTGGGAACAAAGAGGTGAGTGTGGGTCTCAAGTCGGGCTGCTACAGAGGCAGCACAGGTCCAGTGGACTAGATGTCCCACAGGGCTCTTAGCACTGATGCTTAGTATAGACAAGTTTGAGCACTGGGTGGTGGGACATCTGAGTTCTTATTCAACTTTTTAAACTTTATTAAGACTTGTTTTGTGCAAGATCATTTCTTTTTTGTAACAGTGAGATAAAGATTATTTTTTGCTCAATAAGGTTTTTAAACTTCAATATAAAATTATGACTTGAAAAAAACAATTAAAAAGTGAGCAAAAAATCCCAAGAAACATAAAAGCACACTATTCCCCCTGGAAGCATGCCTGTGCCCTTCCCTTCCCCTTTTTCTTCTCTCTCAGGCTTGCTTCTCCTAAATCCATAGACCCATGAGACTCACAACCAGAGAACAGTGGGCAGTGGTAGACAGTCTGGGCTAAGCCCCTGAACCTGTCTCCAGGGCTCCCTTTTCTCTGACTTCTCAGCAGCCAAAGCAGCCCAGCCTAGGCTCATTTCTTTCCTATCATATTTCTAGCCAGCCAAAGAGGCCCTGCCTAGGCTATCCCCCGTAGCTATTTGTATCCTAAGCCTTTCCTTGTTTCATGGTCCCTAGCTTTAATTAACGCCCTCTCAGAGAGAGGGGAGGGGAGGAACCTAATATGATGCATGTCTTATTTTCTATACAGGTGCAAATAAGCACATGAAAATATGCTCAACATCATTATCCATGAGGCAAATACAAATTAAACCCACAATGAAATGACACTACACACCTGTATAAATGTTTAAAATAAAAAAAAGCCCTGGCTAGTAGCGCAGTGGATAGATACAGCACTAGCATGTGAACCCAAAGGTCACTGGTTTGATTCCCCAGCCAGGGCACATAACCAGGTTGCAAGCCAGGTCTCTAAGCCAGGTCTGTAGCTGGAATCAGGTGAAAGGCAACCATACATTGATGTTTCTCTCCCTCTCTGACTCTCCCGCTTCTTCTCTCTCTGGATGTAATAAATAAAAATCTTAAAAAAATAATAAAAAAGAAAAAAGAATTAAAAAAATAATAAAATAAAATAAAATACAGTAACACCATCAAATGCTTCTGAGGATACGGAGAAAGATGAATCATTCATACATTGCTAAGAGGAATGTAAAATAGTTCAGCCACTCTAGAAAACAATATGGCAGTTTTTTCATGTGATAAAGAAAGCATGTACTATCACACGACCCAGTGATTTTACTTAAGCATTTATCCCAGAACAATGAAAACCCATGTTCACATAAAAACTGCACACAAAAGTCCACCAACTTTATCTGTAGTAGGCAAAAGCTGGAAGTATGTCCTTCATTTTGTTACAAAAGTGTAGTACATATATACCACGGCATACTATTCAGCAACAAACAGCAACAGACTATTGATATATGCAACAACTTGGATGAACTGCAATGCAATTATGCTGAATGAACAAAAAGTCAGTATTAAAATATATACTATATGATTCTATTCATACAGAACTCTCAAAAATGACAAAATTAGAGAGATGGAGAAGAGATTCCTAGTTGCCAGAAGTTAGAGATATAGAGGAGAAACAGCATGGGTAGCCCTGCGGTAATATAAGAGTTGTGGTGATGCCTGCATGAATATAATACAACTATATACATGTGTAAATGAGTATATGTAAAACCAATGGAATCTCAAAAAAATCTGTGGCTTGAAACAATGGCAATATACTGGTGTTCAAGAAGTTACCAGTAGGGTAACCTAGGTAAAAGATAAAAGGGTCTACTTTGTGCATTTTTGTAATTTCCTGATCTAATATAAAATTAAAAAGGAGGCCCTGGCTGATGGCTCAGTGGATAGGCACTGGTCTGAGAACCCAAAGGTTACTGGTTTGATTCCCAGTCAGGGCACATAACCAGGTTGCCACCCAGGTCTCCAGCCAGGTCATTAGCTGGAGGCAGATGAAAGGCAACCATACATTGATGCTTCTCTCCCTTTCTTCCTTCCTCTCTATTCTTCTTTATGAAAATAATGAATAAAATCTTTAAAAAAAAGAAGGAAACAGCTACCTATAATTATAATTAAGATAATATAACATATCTTCTGACATTTATGTCCATTAGAAATCCTGGTTTACAGAGTTTTGATTTTCCAGAAAAGACAAGGGACATTGTGTTCAGTAAGAAATGGAGTATCACTCCATGTGTTGTATAAATACATCACCACAACAACTGTAGAGGCACCAATGTTTTATCCTACTACACCAAGGTACTCTTATAATTTTTGTAGGCCCGTAAGTACCTGCAAAAGCCATGCAGACATGGTCATCAAGGGCACAGATTTTTCTCACAGTTCTTTCATCTTGAAGCTTGGCAACAGATTTTTTTTCCACTCCGAGTACAACTATATTTGTACCACGAATTCCAACCTGTGAAGTCATTAAAAATATATTAGTTGTCAGTTTTAAAATTAAATAAAAGTATTCTAATACATGACTTATAGGGAAATGCTTTCCCTTAAACATTCAATAAAAGTGAAAAAGCAGACTTCTAAGCAAACTCAAAGCAAAGAAGACAGGTAGAAACTGGAAGGCTATACCACAATGCTGAAACTATAAGGAGTGTCTTAATCTCATACAATATACTTGACAATTTGCTATCTAAATACAGAACAATTTTAACCAAAATGAAAGATGTTAGAAATCTGTATGGATTCCTCACAGAAAGGGCAGTACCAGTACTGGTAGTAGAAACAGTGTAGAAAGTTAAGCAGATACATTCTGAAAGCTCTCCCATGTATCTCATAATTTAAAGGGATAGGGACTGGAGGTCATAAGCAGCGAAGAGAATACAGGCTCCATTTTTCACTAGGAAAATTAAGAGAGCATAGAGCTGTCTTAGAAACAAAAGGATCTAAGGATTGTAATTGGACTCTTAATACAGACAGGCTTTCTCTATATAGGAAAAGAGATGACCAGTGGCAACCTGGACTCACATCCTAACAGTGTCCCAGAGAAAAAAGCTACTTCTAACTGTCTCTAGTTAGAAAAGCCCTAAGAATGGGTTTATATTGGGGCTAGATTTGAGTCACATGCTCACTCACCACTGTGGGCAGGAGGATGGAAACTGATTCTACTTGAATCATGGGAGTACCTCTGTGGCTGGAAAAATGCAATCTGTTGTTAGAAAGACAGAATAGCAATAATCTAGAGAGTGACAATAACCACATATTGTGTGGTTAAGGCCCCTGGCTGGTGGCACAGGGGATAAGCTGCCGGCCTGTGAACCCAGAGCTCACTGGTTAGATTCCTAGCCAGGGCACATAACCAAGTTGCAAGCCAGGTCTCCAGCCAGGTCTGTAGCTGAAGGCAGGTGAAAGGTAACCATACATTGATGTCTCTGCCTCTCTGCCTCTCTCCCTTCCCCTCTCTCTAAAAATAATAAGTAAAATCTTAAAAAAAAAAAAAAAAAAAAACCCTCTTCAAGACTTATTATTCCCTTAAATGTATTCCATGACATGGTCTATCTTTAGCTTCATCTTGTCCCATTTTTCCATTGTTTCAGCAATCCTGAATGCCTTCCAGTTCAAAGAACTTCCCTTGTACCATTTCCTCTAAAATACTCTTTCCTCCTGCCCCTTTGACTTTTTTTACCTGGTTATCTTTCATCTCTCAGATGTCTACTTAAATATGATTTCCTCAAAGGGACTTACCTTCCTAATACCTAGAGTTCCCATAATGCCCCATACTCTTCTCAATGTAATACTAATTTAGGCTTTGTTAAGACTATTTATTTGATCATCTAACATTCTTGCTACGTAGTAAGATCTCCAAGGACAGGAATGAAGTTTCTTGGATATTGTGAAATCCCAGGGCCCAGCACCACATTAGGTAGATATAAGGGTTCAGCAAAAATGTCTTGAAATAATAAATGAATGTGCTGTGAAAACCAAAGACAAAATTGCAGAAAAAAGTAAATAGTAATAGCTGCCATTTATTGTAATAATAGTTGCCATTTATTAAGTACTTGCTGTGAACCAGACACTATGCAAGATAATTAACACACATTATTACTTCATCAACTGTCACATGAACCCTATGAAGCAAGTGCTATTTTGATGTATATTTTACTGTTAAAGAAACTGAAGCTGCCCTGAGTAGTGGGGCTCAGTGGGCTGGGCCTAGTCCTGCAAACCAAAAGGTCCTCAGTTGGATTACTGATCAGGGCACATGGCTTGGGATGCAGGCCAGGTCCCCAACTGGGGGTGTGTAAAGAGGCAAGCAATCGATGTTTCTCTCGCACATTAATATTTCTCTTCCTTTCTCCTTCCCTTGCCCTTGTTCTAAAAATAAAAACTTTAAAAAATCATGATGGCTTTATGTGATACATATTTGAGTTTCATATTCATGGTAGTGATAAACAAATGTACAAATATTTATTGAATAAACTGTGTAATACTGCAAAAAGCAGAGGTTTTAGAACTAAAAAATTTTAAGTGTGAATATGGGCTCCATTTCTTTCTAAGTGGGTACCTTCAGCAAACTTTGAAAGCTCTGAATTATTGATTTTGCATATATAAAAAGGGGATTAAATACTATCCTTAACATTAGATAGTGTACATAAAATATGTGGTATAAAACTTATTTAAATGTTTGATTACTTCCTTCCTAGCACCTCCACTGTATATCATGCAGTGAAAATACAAAAGGAATTACACCATCTAGATTCTCAAAGATCTTACTATCCAGTTAGTATGAAAAGACTATTAAAGTCAACCTGAGGCCAAATAGTAAATACTATGTAATGCTCTGTTACAGACAGTAAGTTCAGAAAAAGAAAATATCCTTGATGACTGGAATGGATCAGAGATGGTTTTATGAAGTAGCTGGAATGTGTTATCTTGGAGGAAAAGTAAGACAGACAGTAGCAGAAAAAAGGTAATTTCTCCTCTCCCCTCCTACAAGGGCAGAGGCATATATTGGTGAAACCATGAAACTGCCCCCTTAGTTAAACAGGATGAATAAGGATTATGAAAGACTTTGATGGCCAGGCTGAGGAGCTGAGATTTGACAATGTAGGAAATATGGAGCTAATAACAATTTAGGGTCAACGAAAGGACAGAATGGGGAATGATAATAAATTTATGTTTTTCATGAGAATATCATGAAGGATTCACATTTTTCCAAGAAGAAAGGTATTTCATCTCCAAAATACTACTCAAAGATCTTTTTCATTTATAGAAAAGGAAACTAGCAAAAAGAAAACAGGCATCTTTTCTTACTTCATTGTATAAAATAATAATCAAGAAGGAGTTAGCTCTAGCTAGTGTGGCTTAGTGGATTGAGTGTTGGGCTGTGAACCAAAGGGTTTCCAGTTCGATTCCAAGTCAGGGCACATGCCTGGGTTGTGGGCCAGGTCCCCGGTTGGGGGGCTCGTGAGAGACAACCACACATCAATGTTTCTCTCCCTTTCTTTCTCTCCCTTTACCTCTGTAAGAATAAATAAATAAAATCTTTAAAAAAAAAAAGTAGTTAAAACACAAGGCCTCTAATTGTGGCCCATATAACTTTTTGAATTACTAAATAGTATTACACTCACATACTGGTCAAACTGGTCAACCTTGGCTTATTTATAACTCATCATATCAAATATTTATAGACAGATTATTTTGTGACAAATTTTAATAAACAGTGCCAACATAAACTTTACCCCATGAAAAGGTCATAGCACCCTCATGGAAACACGGTAACTCCATACAAAGATGCAAATTATCATTTCAGAATCCTGACACAAAACTGTCTTATCCTTCCAATGTATCTTTAAAAATGCCCACTATAGGTATTTTTATATCCTTACCCTTTTACAGCTCATTACAAAGGAACTATCAATCAATTCTATAGCATTCTAAAACATTTTAAATGAGCCAATGTGGTTTCTTATTATACCCCAGTCTTCTCCCATTACTCCCTTTATTTTAGGCTCTAAAACTTGAGCATTATTTTCTAACCATATGCTTCATGTCAAGCTGGGGACTATATAACTTTTTGTTTTTATCAAAATGGCACCTTTTTGGTTTAAGCTACCTTAGGCTTTTGTTAAATTTACAATTCTAAAAAAATTACTTACAAAACAGAAGCAAAACTAGTGGGTCCCATTAAATAAAAAAAATACTTTAAAAAATCATTAAGATTCTTTCCAGTGTTTTTTTAACCACTTTACATTTGATATATTTATAATAAAAGTGAATTATTACTTCCTTCCACAACTAAGTTAGTGTGGAAAGTGAGAGAAAATGCAGTCAGTGCTACACTGAGAAATGAACTGTGTATCTCGTAGCTGATGTCTAAAATTCCACAACAAACTGGCTCATGAAATTTGAGAGGTTAAAAAAATGGATCATTCTGTGTCAAAGGCTAATACTTGGAAGATTTGGGATGATCAATCTTGGGCTGTCAAGAGCATTTTTGTCATTTAAAATTTTTATAAACCATAGAATTATTCAACATAATTTAATGGTATGACTAATGATATTAATTTAATTAATTTGGCAGTAGTATCATGGCTACCCTGAGTATTTAAGTTTTTCAGAAACCTGGCTAGGTAAATTTAAAGTAGAGTATAATTTCTCAAAGAATTTCAGCGTTGCTCTGACTGTTGTCACTCAGTGGACTGAACACCTGCCAGTGAATTGAAAGGTCACAGGTTCAATTCCCAGTCAGGGCACATGTCTGGGTGGCCAGCCAGGTGTCCACTTGGGGGCCAGCAGAGGCAGTCGCACATTGATGCTTCTCTCCCTCTCTTTCTCCCTCCCTTCCCCTCTCTCTCAAAATAAATAAAATCTATTTTAAAAAAAAGTTTAGTTATTATTTAAAGACAAGACCAAAAAAACTGGCCAAAGAGATGAGATGCTTGGGGCTTAGATCCTCTAAAAGGCTGCCAAGTATCCAGGCGCAAATAATATATCAATAATTTCTACCAAGTGAAGGTGTTTGATAAGGGGTTTAGCTATTTTAACTGTATCTTTACCAACAAGGATTTAATTTTACATTGCCTTAGTCTGTATTTCAGGGACAGACATGATCGTTTTAATTTTTATTATAATCATGATTAAACAATACTTCCCCATGTGAAGAAACTGTTAGTTTTCCATGCATATGTGAATTCCTGATTAAGTGGGCCAAGCGCATTCTGGTAGGCTTTTGAGCACAAAAGAAATCTTTTTTCCCCCTTCCAGTCAAATACAGCCAAGTCCCCTACACAAACAGTCACATTCACGCACATTTTGCAAGTGTGGCTATCTTAAATAAAGGCAGTCGCACAATAGAAGCCTATGAAATCTACCAACTTTTACTCCATTATTTCCAGCCAATATTTTATAGTCATCTCCCTCAGTAAAAAGGAATCCGAAGCAAGTTCACAAGTGGGAGACACCTACACGGAGACGTGGGCTGGGTCACCAGGGTACCAAAGGCCCGACACAGGGGTGGGGGGATGGGCAGGAGGCGGCGGGCAGGAAGTTGCTCACTCACCGCAGTGGATCCTTTCTTCACCGCTTCCTGGGCATATTCGACTTGGAAGAGGTGTCCATCTGGGGAGAAGACAGTGATTGCACGGTCATACCGAGATGCCATCTACACCGATTTTCACTGCGTGTCGTACTCCACAACAGCAGAAGCCCAGCGAAGACTCACTCCAGCTACCACGTGCCACCCGGAAGTGCTTGATTAGGCGCCCTAGGATGCCGCCCGGAAGTGCCCGCTCACGCCCTGCCGCAAGGCGTCATGACGTCATCGAGCCTGTCGCTTCCGCTGAGTCTGAGTCCTCGTGCCCACCTGTGCGAGGCTGTTCTTGCAGGTTGGCAGAATTCCTATATTGCTTGTAGTGCCTGGCTGGCGCATATGTTCCAGTTTTCCCCCCAGGGATGGTGTCTGGTTACTCTGGTTATGAATATATCAAAAATTAGAGCCTAACCATGAGAACTTGGAAGAGCAGATATTTTTGCTTTTGCAAACCTGTGATAAGCTAAATTCCTTTGGCGTTAAGTTCTACATTTTCTTCTCTCTCGTCAGCGTATGCTGTTTCAACTTATTGGAAACACATTTTTTCAAAATAGTGTCCTGTTTTGCACCTTGTGATAAAAATAGAGCAAATGAAAATAGTACTTTAAAGACAGGAATTTAGATAATACTATTTTAATCAAAGAACTGTTTTCCTTTAAGATTTTTAAAATTTATGTTTAGAGATAGGAGAAGGGAGGGAGAAAGGGAGAGAAACATCAATGTGTGGTTGCCTCTCACACGGAACCCAACTGGGGACTGGCCTTCAGCCCAGACATATGCCCAGACTGGGACTTGAACCAGTAACCCTTGGGTAAGCAGGCCAGTGCTCAGTCCACAAAGCGGTACCAGCTGGGGCTCAAAGAAATGTTTTAACCCAAAATATACTACTTAAAAGATATCTGCAAATGTAACTATAATAGAATGTAGGGCTCCCCCTGGGAAGGTGCTGGGGCATGGAGCCCTGCGCAGGCCAGACCAAGCATGTTAGACCTGACTGGAAAGCTGGGAAAGCTGGGTGCATACAGGCCTTAATGCTGTAGCCAGGCCCTTCCCACCCCCACCGTGTGAATCTGGCCTTTGGAATGTTTCATACATCCTTTGAAGTCTGCCCAATGACCTATACTTCCTTGATTTTTGTATTGCACCCGCAGCAGATGTTAAACCTTAACCTACTTGTGATCTCACCCTCCATAAAATTCTATGGGCTACCTGGAGTTCTTGGTGTCACCTTGTCTAACAGACCATAGCCTGAAGCGAATCATCACATTCCTGCTATGGTTCTCAAAACTTAACAACTCCCTTTCTTTTGAGTATTCTTCTGTGGCAATGATTTATGGTGTGTACCTGCATTCCCAACCTTGTGTAATCAATAAAAACCTTTGGAGGTGGGCCATTGAGGCTTTTCTCTATCAGACACTAGCTGGCCTTTTCTTCCCTAGCACAGGCTACTTGGGAAGCGTTGACGTCATCCACAGCACTGGGGATCTCTGTGGGTTGGGGATCTCCCACAGTAGAAAGCTAACCTGTTGCAATTATTATCTGTAAAACAACTCTTGTCACTTAGTCCTCATCAGTAGAAGAGGAATGTTAAAAATTAGTACCAAAGCATTGTTCTTAGGCCTAAATGTGTTTATAGACATGAATAATTTAAAATGGTGCCAATTGGGTAGTAATAGCCAGGTAAGTTGAACTATTATTATTTCCATGTATTGTTTAATATATGTATGTTATTTTCCATTGGGGAGAATCTTAATGTTGGCGAAACCAATCCTAACTAGGAAAAGAAAAAGAATACCACCCCCCCAGAGGAAAACTCGATTTGCTCTATTATAAAATACTTAATTTAGTATTTTAGTTGACTACTGAGAGCAATTTGTGTATACATTCCATCTTTTTTCTTTAGTATTAGAAACTTTTGAAAAGTTTGGTTCTACTGAGAAAAACATAGTTCCTAATCAAAATAATTCACTCTGAGAGGTTACTGTACAATCATAAAGTAAACCAACATTTGCAAGAAGCTGTTATATAAGAAGTGTTTTAGGGTTTTTGTTAAGTAATTATAATTTCTTATTTTGAAAGAATTACAGGTCATAGGAAGTTCCCAAAACAGCACAGAGAGAAGTTCCTTATACCCTTTATCCAGTTTCCTCCAATGGGAATTCTTTTTTTTTTTTTTTTTTTTTAATTTTATTGTTGTTCCAATGGGAATTCTTATGTAACTATAATACAATAACAAAACCCAAAATGATGTTGGTACAATCCACAAAGGTTTTTCAGAATTTACTGTTTTACATGCACTCATTAGTGTATATATGTGTAGTTCTGTGCAAATTACTATGTATAGATTGGCAAAACCACTGCCACACTCAAAATATAAAAGTGTTTCATGACCACAAACCTCCCTTGTACTGTCCACTTATAGTCATACCAGTCTCTCCCTAGGACATACTCTCTGGAAGCCACTAACCTGTTCTCCATATCTATAATTTTATTTAGAAATTTTTATCTATATTAAAAGTTCTCACTACAAGAAAAAAATTCTGTTACTGTGTATGGTGATCACTTCCCAATACAAAAGTATCCAATCATAATGTACACCTAAAACTAATACATTATTTGTCAATTATATCTCAATACAAGATTTTACTTAAATAGAACCATATATAATTTTTGTTACTTTTTACTTTAATTTATAAACACAGGATGTTAAAATGACAGTAGGACAGTAGACTGGTTCCCTGTATCCTTTTTAGTTTACCCAATTTGTTACATCTTATATAACTATAGTACAATATCAATACCAGGAGTTGACACTGATATAAAATTGTGTATACATTTGATTGAAAGGAGTCTTGAAAGTGTTATGATACAGTATAATGTAACCAAGTACTAAAAATTCACTGATATGATTTTAGATGACAACTTTAAGAAAGTACCACCTTTTGAGTATTGGTCTAGTATCAAAGAAGATGTAATGATAGAAATCACTGAGTGATTGCTCTGAAATGATCTAAAAAGGCTATAAAAATACTCCTCTATATTCCAATGTATATCTTTGTAAGTTTTCCCCTATACTTCAACCTAAATAACATATTGCAACAAATATATGTAGAAGCAGATATGAGAATCCAGCTGTATTTTCTATTAAGCCAGACATGAAGAGTTTTGCAATCTCATTCTTCTCATGAAATATTTTAAAGTTAGGAAAGTACAGGTTTTAAAAATAGAAATATGGGTGGGGGGACAGAGGGGAGCAAAAAGGGGATGGATGTAATACAACAACAATAAAATTAAAAAAAAAAAAAAAATAGAAATAGCCCTGTCTGGTAGCACAGTGGATAAGGAGCCGGCTTGTGAACCCAAAGGTCGCTGGTTTGATTCCCCAGCCAGGGCACGTAACCAGGTTGCAAGTCAGGTCTCCGGTCAGGTCTCTAGCCAGGTCCACAGCTGGAGGCAGGTGAAAGGTAGCCATACATTGATGTTTCTCTTCCTCTCTGCCTCTCTCCCTTCCTCTCTCTGGAAATAATAAATAAAACCTTAAAAAAAATAGAAATATATGAAATGTGTCAATATGTAATGAGTTTAATCATTTCAACATGCTTTAATTACTAAAACATTTTAATTTCTAATATGCTAAATATTGATAGATATAAGTCACATAAACTAAAGCTTTTTGAGGGTGTTCAATATTTTTTAAGAGGATGAAATTGTTGGGTTATGTGATAAATATGCTTAACTTTATAATAATCACTAGTTGTTTTCCAGAGCAGTTGTATCATTTTGCCCTCCTATTAGCAACACGTAATGTTCCAGCTGTTCCACATACCATAACTTGATATCATTCTTTAAGCCATTTTAGTTAGTATGAAGTGTTTTTTCAAGGTAGCTTTAATTTGCATTTCTATGATGATTAATGACAGAGCAACTGTTCCTGTATTTATTGGTCAATGATATATCATTGTGAAGTGTCTAAATCTTTTGTCTATTCTTTGTCAACAGGGTTGTTTATCTTAATGAATTGGAAGGGTTCTTTATATATTTTGGATAAAACATTTTTTTAAAAGATTTTATATATTATTTTTAGAGAGAGGGGAAGGGGAGAGAAAGAAAGGGAAAGAAACATGAATGTATGGTTGCCTTTCACCCGCCTGCAGCTGGGGACCAGGCTGGAGACCTGGCTTGCAACCTGGGTCTGTGCCCTGACTGGGAATCAAACCAGCAACAGTTGGGTTCATAGGTTGGTGCTCAATCCACTGAGCCACACCAGCCAGGACAGTGTGTTGTCATTTTAATGTTTATAGTTTTTACCTTTTTCTTAAGTAAGTCCCTTTAACATTTCATGTAATAATGGCTTGGTGATGATGAACTCCTTTAGTTTTACCTTGCCTGGGAAGCACTTCATCTGTCCTTCCATTCTAAATGATAGCTTTGCTGGATAGAGTAATCTTGGTTGTAGGTCCTTGCTTTTCATCATGTTGAATACTTCTTCCTACTTATTTACTACCTGCAAAGATTCTTTTGAGAAATAAGCTGTTAGTCTTATACGAACCCCTTTGCAGGTAATGCTCATCTTTTCTTTTCTGTTTTTAAGATTCCCTCTTTATCCTTTAACCTTTGGCATTTTAATTATGATGTGCCTTGGTGTGGTCTGATTTAGGCCTAGCTTATCTGTGACTTTGTGCTTCCTGGACTTGTTTGTCTATTTCATTTGCCAAATTTGGGAAGTTTTCCTTCATTATTTTTTCACATAAGTTTTCAATTTCTTGCTCTTGATCTTCCCCTTCTGGCATTCCTCTGATTTGGTTATTGGTGTGTTTGAAGTTGTCCCAGAGGTTCCTAATCCTTTCCTCATTGTTTTTCAATTCTTATTTCCTCATTTTGTACTGGTTGACTGTTTATTTCTTCCTTATGTTCCTAATTATTGATTTGAGCCTCCATTTCCTTCCCTTTACCATTGATTTTGTGTGGATTTTCCTTCATTTCACTCAGCATAGCCTTTATTTCCCTTCTGCATTTGTTGTATTCAAGCATATCTGTCAAGCCTGTGAGCATCTTTATCACCAGTATTTTAAACTCTGTGTCTGTTAGGTTGGCTATCTTCTTGTCACTTAGTTCTCCAACTGGAACCTTGATCTCTTTTTTTTTAAGGGAGGCATACTTCTCTGTTTCCTCAACTTGACAGGCTCCTGTGTTTGCCTCTGTGTCTTATGTACAGCTGTCACACCTATTACATTGTAAGGGGTGGTGCTTTGGGTACTTGTCAGTGCTGGGTGACCCAGTTTACCATGTTGTGGCATTGTATGTAGGGGAGGAGTCTTAGAGGAAATGCTGCTGCTTGCTTGGCACTCGCCCCTTTTCCAAGCCCTTCTCTCACTTCCCATATGGGACTGGCCCTTCTGACTGTGGCCCTGGTTGTGGATCCCAGAGTGGGTGGGTCTGCAGACATTCTAGGACTATGGGGGCCTCTAAACAAATGGACTCTGATGAGAGACCGGCAGTTTCTTCTCCTGCCCCAAACCCCGCTGGTTTCCACAGTCAGAAGCAATGAGGGTTTATTTTCCTCCTGATACTGGAAATGTGAGCTTCGAAGTCTGGTCTGGTGCTGGGATTGCTCCACAGGTGTCCCTATGTTTTTTAAACATTTGGCTGCACTTTCTGCTGGCCCACCACCACTGCAGTCCTGCTGCAGCCATCATGCTGCCAAACCACATTGCCTAACAGGTTTTCTCTGTCCCAGCTCTGCCCCTCCTACCTGTCTGGATGAGTATTTCTTCTTTATATCTTTGTTTGTTGGGCTTACGTGCAGTTCGATTTTCTGGAACTTCTGGTTGTCTCTAGTTTTGAGGTAGGTGTATTCCTTCTTGGTTGTGGAGAGAGATGCAGTGTGTCTACCTATGCCTCCATCTTGGTCAGAAGTCTCTAATTAAGGTTTTAGCAGGATGGTATATTTTTCTGTAGGTTCTAGTGGGAGAGAATTTACTTCCTTGACTTTTCTAGCTTCTAGAGGCTACCACATTCCTTGGTTCTTGATCTCTAACATCTTCACAGCCAGTTAAATCTTTCTCAAGATGCCATCTCTCTGATTATAACTCTTCAACAACTGTTCCTCATTTAAGGATATTTTTTATTGCTTTGGGCTCATTCAGATAATCCATGTTAATCACATATTAAGGTCAACTGATAGACCTGCTTAGTTCTATCTGGAATTTTAATTCCACCTTGCCATGCAGCCTATCATATTCACAGGTTATTTGAAGTGGGAGGTGGTCATCTTTGTAAGGATAAATTTATTTTGCCTACCATACCTATACATAGGAAAATTAGCTAATTCATAACAGTTTTTAGGGAAATTAGTATTTTATAAACCTCCTATAAATTGTGAAGCAGTTCAAAAACAGTTATGATATTCTTTTACTGAAGTATAGTAACTGCTCATTATGCACAGAGGTCAGAGAACATTCTAAACTGGAAAAAGATCACTTGATCTGTAAATTGTAGCCAGAAAATTTCCTAAGGGTAGACTACACTGTAAGTACAGGGTGCAATAAATTGGCAAAATTAGAGTAAAATAAATAACATACCACAAAAGTGTTATATTTTGAAATAAATTTATTCTTATATGTAAATACATAAACATAGTCATTTTTTAATTGTTAAAAACGTCTCCATTTGCTGCAATAATAGACTCAATTCAACTTCAGAATTGTGAGCATGCTTTCGTTAACTTTTCTTTATCCATGGACATCATCTTGTTTTCAATCTTAGCTTTAACAGCTTCTTTATTGAAATGAGATTATTTATTAACTTCTCTCTCACAAATGCTCCATGCATAATAGTCTAAAGAATTTGCATCTGGTGAACTAGGTGGCCAGATTTCCTTTGATCAGAATTCAGGAACATTGAGAAATTTTTGCACCTTTTTGGTGCACTGTCTTGTTGTAAGATAAAATGACGTCCATTTGTGACTTGCTTCATCCATGGTACAACTACTTCTCTCAAAATATCAAAGTAAACATCAGCAGTCACCTTCAAGCCTTGTGGAAGAAAATGGGGTGGGGTGGGGTCATGATATCTCCTTCATTGTTGACAACACCTAACACCATCACTGTAGCAGGAAATTTCATTTTCATGACAAATGGGATGTCATGAAGATTCTCACAGAACCACCTGTTGTTTCTTCTGTTGACTATTTGATCCTGTTGAAACTTTTCATTGGAGAAGAAAATCAGAGGGTTTTTCCTTTGGGATCTTTCAATTTTGTTAGCACTGTCCTTGCGTTTTCAAAGTGCCTTTCTTTTGTCTGCTGTGTCATAAACTGGCCTCTTCTAAGAACATACAATCTATATATCTGATGTCTTCAGCAATAATCTTGTGAACCATTGCATCCAACATCTGCAGTTCTCTTGCTACAGAGTGCATTGGCTTTCCTGGATATTCATTGATGATCTCCTGGATTCTGTGTACGATATCTGGACTTATGTGATCTTTGTGTGCCTTATGCATTCTCCCTGGTGTGGTGACATCAGGATCAGCATCATACACCTTCACATTGTAAACTGTATGTAAAGGGATGTTATTGAAGTTCACCATTTCCTTAGCAGTTGGCCATGCACACAGTCCAGAATTTAATACTTTATATCTGAAACAATGATGTTAAATCATTACCTTAGAAACATAATTTTTCAAAATTAATAAGCACATGAAATAAGGAGATGCAAAGTTATTGCCACTTTATTGCATGCACCCTGTGTTTGGAACTGTTTCTAATTTTCAAGTATATATGTTTTTCCTTATTAGATTATTAAGAACAAATCTTATCCTTGTTTAGTAATTTTCAGTATCCCATGTTTTTACATATTTTATCTGTTAAAATTTGGGACAATCCTAAAGAACCTAATGTAAGATAATTACTTAGTACATCGGTTATACATAATAAATGCTAAATAAATAAACACCATATTATTTCTTTAAAAATTTTTTAAAAAGATTTATTATTTTTCAGAGAGAGGGGAAGGGAGAGAGGCAGAAAGGGAGAGAGACATCAACGTATGGTTGCCTCTCACCTTCTTCCAGCTACGGACCAGGCTGGAGACCTGGCTTGCAACCTGGTTATGTGCCCTAGCTAGGAATCAAACCAGTGACCTTTGGGTTCACAGGCCAGCACCTTATCCACTGTGCCACCAGCCAGGGCACAGCCCTTTAGATAGGGTAGCTCTTTTTCAGTAACATGAATAAAATGCAGAAATAACCTGTCCAATATCAAGCCATAAATAGGCGAACTGGCAACTCCAAAACTTTGCATTTATCACAGAGAGTTAAGTAAAGTGGCACAGAATTTAACTTATGCAACCTTATGTTTTTTTATTTTTTTATTTTTTTATTTTTATTTTATTTTTTTTTAAATTTTATTGTTGTTGTATTACATCCATCCCCTTTTTGCTCCCCTCTGTCCCCCCACCCACCCACCCATTCCCCCCAAATCCTTATGTTTTTTTAAAGCAACACTTTCCTACAATATCTCCCAAATAAAATTGTTTCAGCTCTTTTGTTTTTTCAACATTTGATACTGTAAGAAGAGATGGAAATGCCCTAAGTATGCTTTGTTATCATTTACTGTGAATGAAGTCTTCTGGAGAATTGCAAGTATTTCATGGAGAATTGGGAAAGGTGATTTGTACTTGCCTAGAATAATGATTATGAATATAGATGTATGCTGTTCTCCTTATAATCTTGAAAGCTGTGGAAGCCACAACTCAAAATGACTCACCAAATGCCCTGGAGACAGTTAGCAGAAATATGTTGAAAGATATTACCTGAGGGGTTTTGCTCTGAGCCCAATTATGAGCAGACAGCCTTGGTCTGTGCCTTCCCAATGTATTCTAAGAATTTATGACAGTAATAGGGCTTAAAATACTAGCACATTTTATACTAGATATTTTCCATTCTTTTTTTTTTTTTTAATATTTTATTTCATTATTTTTGGAAAGAGGGGAAGGGAGAGAGGCAGAGAGGGAGAGAGACATCAATGTATGGTTGCGTTTCACCTGCCTCCAGCCACAGACCTGACTGTAGACCTGGTTTGCAACCTGGTTATGTGCCCTGGCGGGGGAATCGAACCTGTGACCTTTGGGTTCGCAGGCCGGCGCCTTATCCACTGTGCTACCAGCCAGGGCTTTATTTCCCATTCTTATTAAATAATAAGTATTAAATACTTGTATCAATATCTGTATGATATGGTATTTTTTTGTCGATTGGGATTATTTTAATGCCATCATTATATAGGTTCACTAAATAGTGAGTATAATTCTGGAGTACTTCATCAATTTGGTGAAATGCATTTAAAAATTGAAACATTTGAAAATGTAACATGGATAAATTTCTTAATACCTTTTTTGGGGTTAAATGTGTCTATATTCATTGGTATAAATAAGAATTAATTGTGCATGCAGATGTTTTACTTTGCCTGAGCTATTGTATATATTTTTATTAGGGTTATTCTACAAAACCTTTCACCTTTTCCTGGGTGTGACTTCAATTTTTTCTTTTAATGTCTCAGTCCAGAGCAGTCTAAATAATGGGACTGATTTTTCTGGTCAGGGAGATGGTTGCCTGGATAGCTTATTTTTAAGTTCTCAGTAATTTCTCAGACTTGGCCAACTTGCCATCTTTATTCTCCATTTTCTCCTTTATGAAATGCTGGAGTTTCTTTATTCTCTTTTTCCTTGCAGCTTTGCTACCACTCAGTCTGTACCTTGGTATTTCTTTCTCTTCAAAACTAATGGTGAAGTGAGGCAGGTGCCCCTAACTATTGGGTTAGCCAAAAAGTTCATTTGTTTTTCTCCATAAGATAACTCTAGTAGCTCTAAGTTTTCTTTAACTTTGTTCAAAACAATTTTTGCTGAATTGCACTTTATCAGTGACAGCCATCATATCAGTGTGCATTTAAAATAATCAAAATTGTTGAATTTTTGTATAGCCCTTTTAATATTGAAGCTGGAAGAAACTAAGCATATTATTTTTTATTATTATTTAAAAAAATTTTATTGTTGTTGTATTACATCCATCCCCTTTTTGCTCCCCTCTATCCCCCTCCCCACCCACCATTCCCCCGAAAGTCAATCCCACCTGTTGTCCATGTCCGTGGCTCCTTTATACTAGGTTCTTGTCTAAACTGCTCCCCTTCCTTGCCTCTGCCTCCCCCCTCCCCCCAACCCCCTTCCCCCTGACCACTGAAGGCCTATTCACTGTATTCATATATTTGGTTCTGTTTTGCTTGTTGTTAGTTTTGTCATTATTGTCCTGTAATGGGTGAGATCATATGGTATTTGTCCTTCACTGACTGACTTATTTCACTATATGCTTTATTATTTTAAGAAAGGTAAAAATATAACTAAAATGCAAAACAAGATTTGTGGAGTATATAGAAAAGGTGCTGTGACTGATCAAACATGTGAGAAGTGGTTTGGGAAGTTTGATGCTTGAGATTTCTTGCTGGATGATGCTCTATAGTCAGGTAGACTAGTTGAAGTTGATAGAGATCAAATAGAGACATTAATTGAGAACAATCAACATTGTACCACATGAGAGATAGCTAACATACTCAAAATATCCAAATCACTAAAATTATTGGTGAAACTGAAAAAAAAATGTGTTTTACAGAAACAAAACATACAGACTTTTCTTTTTTTCAAACCAGTATTTTCCTTCTCTCAGGGCTCTTACAGTAATGAAGGATTTAAATTTCTAAGCAAGTTCTTCTAGGTTGTAATCTTTCCTCTCATTCTTTGAATTTTCTACTTTTTTCAAGTTAAGCTTGTGATTAAGATAGGATCCTTTTACAGTGTCTTCTCTTATGGAGATGATTTGTATTTCTGGCTGGACCTTACTCCACCACTTCCCAACAGAATTCCTGTGATGGCCACACAGAAAATAATAATGGCATTTTTATGGCACACATGACATCACAGAAAAGACTGTGGTGTCCATACTACTCTGAAGGAATAAATATCGTGGGCTGACTTGGTACCTGTTTTCAGCTGATTTCCTTTCCTGTTGCTGGGGAGCAGTAAATTAAACAGAGAAGGCACCTCCTTTTTTTTTTTTAGGCTGGGCTATAGAAATTCAGACAACTATTCCTACTAGTTCACATTACTGTTTAAGATTTTGTTGCTATGTGCCAATCAGAACTGGAATAGTAAGACCATTTTTCATTTTCCTACTGAAACATTGTTCTTAACTACTTAGGTACTTTTATGTACCTAGATGATAAATGGTAAGAGAATTATAAAAGCCAGGTGTTGAACATACAGTGTTAGTGGTGTTCTGAGTTCAACAGAAGCTTTTCCAATTTGATGTCATTACATTCATCCGGATATACCAGAGTGTTTTTTTTTCAAAGTTTAGGATACTGAAAGACAAAATTAAATTCATTATATGTATTATTAGTTGGAGTATAAATTATGTTTTCTTTTTTAAAATATTTTATTTATTTCTTTTTAGAGAGGGGTGAAGGGAGACAGAAAGGGAGAGAAACATTAAAATGTGTTGCCTCTTTTGCCCCTAACTGGAGACCTGGCCCCCAACCCAGGCATGTGCCCTGACTGGGAATTGAACCTGTGACCCCTTGTTTCACAGGCTGGTGCTCAAGCCACTGAGCTACACCAGCCAGGGATAAAAGATCTTTTCTTTATTCTTAAGATGGCTTGAGTTTTTTCATCCTTTAGACCTTAGTTAAAATATAACAAGGACTTCCCATCCTAACTCATGTGAGGGTCCGTCATTCTTTGTCCCTTGGTTGCTAGCCATTTTTATTTATTACTATTAGACTTAAAAAAAAAACCTATATATACACATACTTGTTTATGATCAGTCTGTCCTATCAGAATATAAGCTAACTTGAGAGCCGGTCTCATATCCAGCTTGTTCAGCTGTATAGTTATGTACCTAGCATACAGCCCAGCACATAGAATACACCCAAATTTGCTCAATGAATAAAACTCATGACTTACATGTTTGCGAAATTTAAAACAGAAAACTTTAACATGCACTTTATTTTCCAGTTTATTTCACATATAAACTGAGAAATAGATTTTGAGCCTCATATAAACTTTTCCTCTGTGTTATATAGCAGTTAAATTTATAGGATAATAATTTAAAAAATCCACACCTACCCATGACCCACATTTTCCCATGACCCTTCAATAAGTTGGGAACTTGGGTTTTTTGCCTTTCCCTGATTTGAAGCCTGACAGTTTAGGCCTAATTTACAACGCACTAATAGCAGGTAATTGAAAAAGATGAAGGTGCCTAGTTTCAAAACTTAATTCCAAAGACACATCAGATGAAATGGATCATAAGGTTTGTCCCAAGAAGCGAACTCCTGTCCTCTGGCTCTCCAGCCCAGCCGGCCGACCGCCGCAGAGCACTGGACACAGCCTTCCGGGCCGAGTTTGGGTCCAGCTGACTTTCCAACGGGTAGGCACAGCTGCAGGCTGGCGAGACCGGACTTCGAGGGCGCGTTCGGGGCGTAGCCAAGCTGTTCAAACCAGCGAATCTGCGTTTACCTGGTCCTTCCCCCTCTGCCCCGCCGCAGCAAGGGCTCGGCTCTTCAGCACTAGTTCCCTGGTGCTGACCTCCTGCTTCCCCGCCTCCCGGGAGGGGCGAGGATAAAGTTGGAAAGCTGAGCTAGAAGGAGAGGCGCGCGCTGAAACCCGGTTTGAGGGCTTGCAGCAGCCGCAGGAGAGGGAATCCAGTTGCACCCGGGCAAGGGGGGCGGGCCGCTGGGGCCGCTCGCATTTCCTGTGACAGGGGCTGCCCCAGCCTCTCCCTCTCCCTTGGTGGCGGGACCATTTCCTGAATCTCGCAAACAGGGGGAGGACTGAGCGCGGCTCCACCATTAGCGCAAAAGGGCAGGGGAGGCGGAAAGGTAAAGGTTGAGGGACGGCAGGTCGACCACGAACAGGGAAGTTTCTTGGGGGGTCTGGTCCTCAAGGAAGAGACCTAAGGAAGGTGTCTATCAGCCAGAACTGCTGTGTGAGGCCAGGCAGGTAGCCCGTTCGTTCGGCACTGGAGCATCCCCCCTCCCCGCATTCCAGAGGTGGTTCAGCCCGAGAGGCCGGGCGTCTTTCGCCCCAGTTTGCTGCTCAGCCGGAGCGCGGGACTAGCCCACAGCGGAGACGGCGGCAACATGTCTGTGGCGTTTGCAGCCCCGAGACAGCGAGGCAAGGGGGAGATCACTCCCGCTGCGATTCAGAAGGTGAAACCTCGCAGGGCGGGGATGCGAGGCCCATCTCGCCGTAGAGAGACCACGGGACCGGGCGGCCAGCCGGCGGGGCGGGGGGCGGAGGCGGGCCTGCTGGGAGGCGGCAGGGTGGGACCCCTGGGGCTGTGCCTGAGTGGGTGGCGGAAGAGGGCTAACTGGCTCCCGGGGACCCTCCCGCGTCCAAGCTCTTCCCTCCAGGCTCAAAAGCGCAAGTAACCGCCGCGGGATTTCTCTAGGGACCGGGCGGCGTTCGGGCGGCGGGCGCGCGTGCGCCGGTGGGGAAGCGCTGTTTATTCGAGCGGGCTCCCCCCGCCGCCGCGCCACGCGCCGGACTGACTTTGGCGTCAGCCCGCCCATCTGGCCCTGTCGGCTGGGTGTAGAACCGACCTCCCTCCGGTCGGGAGGCCGAGGGGAAGTCGCCGCCCTCCCTGTGCAAACTCCGGCAGAGTTGGGGAGCACCCACGAGAACTTGGGGGACGCTGCGGGGAGCCTTCGTAGAGTCAGAGGCGGGTGAGGGAGAGGCCGGTGCATCTCTCGATTACCTGAGGCTCCTCCATTCCCGCTTCCCACAGCAGCGTTTACAGCGTTGAGCGCCTAATCTAGGCTCCCAGGCTGCTTTAGAGAACCACGGTTGCCGCCTTCAGGGAGTTTCCAGTCCACTGATAATCTGATCATCGCGCCACTTAGAGAAGTTGCGGTACACAGGGTGCTGCTGCCTCTAGTTGCTGTGTTACTGCCGGTTAGGGACACAAAGGGTCTTTATTGTCTCTGGTCCTTGTTGCCTATGAGTAAGGCAGCGTTTTGAATTTTATTCAGCCAGACTTTGAAAAGTTACTTGCTTAATTTTGGTTTTGTTTTGTGCCCTAGAGCAAGGATGAAAATGGAAGAAAAACCAACTTTTAGTATTACTTAGGTCACCCCCACCTCATCCCGTCCCCTCTGATAGCTGTCAGTCTGTTCTCAGCGCTCTTTACTTAAGGTTTTTGTAGTGTGACATTTGACGTTTGCCTGTTGCTTTGTTTCATAAACTGACCGGCTTGGCAGTGCCTGGATATGTAGTGTTTTCATATAGTGCATTGGGCTAAGTCGTCAGCCCGGCAAATAGGTTTTAAGTACACAATTATTCTTAACGTCTTAAGATATTTCTCATGTGTGATTAATTCAGGTTATGCTTGCTGATCTAGTAGTTTAATCCTCACATGAGAAGGGAAAATGGATTTCAAATTAAGTGCCTCATTCTACAGAGAGAGGGATTGATTTTAGATATGAGACAGATAAATCCTAAGGATGAAGTTTATTAGATTGAGGAAACTACAGGGAAGATATATTGTGAAATTGTTAGATTGGACTAATTATTTTAAGGACACATTTTTTTAGTATTCAATGATTCTAATTTAAGAAATAGCTGCACTTTTTGGAGGGGCACGTTAATACATATTTTTTCCAGCAAATGAAGATGATGATTCATATGCAGGAAAAAAATCACAGTTAATTGTAAATGGATCCTCATTCTTAATTAAAAGACTTGGATTAACTAAATTATTGAGATGGAGTACTTATGATATTCTTCTTGATGCTTTCATGGCAGAGTGAGGCAGGTACAAGAGAAACAGTTACTTCTGTCCTTTCATCTTAAGATAATTCTGAGACCCTGAAATCTTTAAGTGGTTTGCACAGGATCGCAAGGTTGGCACTAAAATTAACTGGCCTTTTGCTACACGACTATTCTTTTGTGGATGCCACTTTGCTTAGATGAATTATTTAACCCTTAAAGTTAATATTGCTTTAAATTGCTATAAGGTGATAGGATAAGTTCATATGCTTTTGTTTTTAAACTTTTGAAACAACTTAATTATAAGGTAAGCTCATAAAATCCACAATACATACTATATATACATAGTTTTACTGTGTAAAACTTGAAAGTAGCCAGCTCTCTTCTCAAGTCCTTGTGACTGAAGTTTCATGTATTTACTTCATTCTGGATAAGGGCAATTTTTCTTTCTTTCTTTTTTTTTTTTAATTTTATTGTATTACATCCATCCCCTTTTTGCAGGGCAATTTTTCTTTACTACTAAAAAGCGTTAGAATGATACAAAACCAACTTGGACTCAACTTTAGTCTTAATAGGCTAAAGCTTATATTACATATAGCAGAGGTAATTAAGTGTTGAATGCAAAAGAAACTCCATATTTTTTCTTTGGGCTGCAGGTAATAACTCAGGGAGAATAATTGGAATAGAGCTATTAAAAGTTGTTGATTAAAAAAAATAAAATAAAATAAAATTATTATTGAGATGTTTTCGTCATTAAAAAAAAAAAAAAAGTTGTTGATTAAAAATGACATTATGCCAGAGATATAAAATAAGATTTAAGAGGCCTGAGTGGATTCAGTTTCTGATAAGCATTTCTAGAAATCTGAAGGATTAAAAAAAAATTTTACTTGATTTACTAGATTTTTAATAAACATTTTCTAATTTTATTTCAGATGTTGGATGAAAATAACCATCTCATTCAGTGTATAATGGACTATCAGAATAAAGGAAAGACTTCAGAGTGTTCCCAGTAAGATTGACATGAAATTTTGAAAAGTTTTTTATTTTTCAATGTTGTTTAACTTTTTACTTTTCTTTTTAATAACAGCTTTATTGAGATATAATTCATATACCATACAATTCACCCATTCTAACGTGTATAATTCAAGGGTTTTAGAATATTCATACAGTTGTACTACTGTCATTTCAGTTAATTTCAGAACATTTTTGTTGTCTCCAAAAGAACCCCTATATGCATTAGCAGTCAAGTCATTGCCCAGTTTCAACACCTAATTTCTCACCCTCTTGACAACCACTAATTTTTCTGTCTGTGTAGATTTGTCTGTTGTGGACCTTTCATATAAATGGATTCATATATAATATGTGGCCTTTTATTTTTTTAAGGTATTATTCATTATTTTTAGAGAGAAGGGCAGGGAAGGAAAGGAAAAAAGGGAGAGAAACATCAATGCATTGCTGCCTTTCACCAGCCTCCGGCTACTGACCTACCTGGAGACCTGACTTGCAACCTGGTTATATGCCCTGACTGGGGAATCGAACCAGAGACCTTTGGGTTTGCAGGCCTGCACCAATCCACTGAGCCACCAGCTAGGGCTGTGGCCTTTTTTGATTGACTTCTTTCACTTAGCATATTTTCTAGTTTATCCATATTGAAGGATGAATTAGTACTTCCTTTTTATTGCTGAATATTTTCATTACCTAGCTATACCACATTTATCCACCAATTGTAAACATTTGGATTGTTTTCACTTCTTAGCTGTTATATGTAATGCTACTACAAATGTTAGTGTACAAATATTTGTGTGACTTACTGATTTTTTACAAATGAAAAATTTTTCTCTGGGATGGTGTGGCTATTAATTTTTTCTTATACTACATCTTGTTCTGCATTATAAAATAATTGATTTCAGATTTCAATATGGTCCGATTTGTAGAAAAGTTAGATCTTCATCTTCATATATATATAAATATATATATAGGATATTTAGTTATAGCCATGAATGTGATTGAGAAAGCAAAGGTCATACTTAACAAATAGAGAATTGATCATTATTTCTAAGAATCCCATTTGTTAATTTGAACTTTTCTGTCTAAGTAAACACTATCCCTTAATAAAATTTGATGGAGAAGAACAAATTGAGTATTCCATCAAGTCTCTAGAACCTACCATCTGATAGGAATATATTGCGAGCCATGTATGTAGTTTTATGTTTGCTGGTAGACACATTAAATAAGTAAAAAGAAACAGGAGAAATTATTGATAGTATATTTTATTTAATTCATTATTTCCTAAATCATATTGCTTAAATATAATCAATATAAAAATATTAGTGAGATAATTTGCATTCTTTTGTGTATCTTACGATTATAGTAACATTATTTTGGACTAGTCACATTTCATTGTATTTAGTGGCTACCGTTTAAACAACATTGCTGTGGAGTATTCTCACCATCATATAGGGGCACATCTGTCTTTTCTAGGGATCTCACTGGTCTGCTGTCAAGTAGATCAGATACTGCATTTGATTTTCATGTTTCTTGAGTATACTTTAATCTGAAACAGATCTTCATTCTTTCTGTTATCTTTCATGACATATTGTTGAAGAGCTTACAGCAGTTATTTTGTGGAAAATCTCATTTTGCATTTGAGTGGTATTTACTTTTGATTGCATTCACATTACGCACTTGTGGCAGGAGAATCACAAATGTAATGTGTTCTCAGTGCATCCTCAGATAGCCATATATTTTCCCCAGTATTTGTTCAAATATTTGTGATAACATTTTTCCCTAAGTTAGGATGATGCCTGCTAGTTTCTCCACTGTAAAGTTACTGTTTTTGGTTTATAATTATTATTTGCCTTGTTGGGGAGATAGATAACCTTGAGACATACATATGCTGTTCCTTATTATACTTTTCCACACGTTAACGTTAACATCCACCAGTGATTCTTAATTGAAACAGTTATATCTGTGGTGGTTGCCAAATGGTGAGTAAAACCACCATCCTTTCCACATTTATTTGGAATTTTACTATAAGGATGAAATTTTCCATCCCTTACTCCCATTCATTCATTATTTATTTATATCTGAATGGATTTAGGGATTGTTATTGTATTCCTTAGGTTATAATCTGTTACTCTATTAATTATTTTCTTGCCCAAATTATTTCTGTTGTTGGCCATTGGTAGCCGCTCAAGATGGCTTTTTGATGTGTCTGTTATTTTTCTTATTTTCTTGTTTTTTAAAAGTTTATCCTGTACTTTTTCCTACCCTAGTCTGGAATCATTTATTTCTTAAAGCCTGGTTCTATTTTTGGAGAATGATGTTTAGAAACTTAAGTCTGAGTGCTAGGATATATTATTTTCTAATTGCAGCCCATTTTACATTTTATATGACCATTTTCATTTCTTTCATGCATATTGTCTCTTTGATAAATTGTCAGTTTATATTTGAAAATATTGTTTCAATTACATTTGAAAATTAACTAGTTTATCTACTTCCTTAGTTTACCTGTGGATAATCATCAGTGGTAAGGAAATTACTAACTTGTCTGCCATTAGATGATAAAACTTGAGAGGTTCTAAGTAGAATTATTTT
The DNA here is from genome assembly GCA_004026585.1 of Noctilio leporinus. NCBI lineage: Eukaryota > Metazoa > Chordata > Mammalia > Chiroptera > Noctilionidae > Noctilio > Noctilio leporinus. The sequence continues at coordinate 85,428 of PVIW01002731.1, read as the reverse complement.
TACTTGTAGCTTTTAAAACCCTAGACAGAGCAAAGGGTTTTGTGGCATAGGACTAGTTCATAGGGAGCCAGCAGTATATGGCAGTGATAGTAAATACTAAACATTAGAACCATCTTTTTCTAATTTGGGCCAGCAAAAGATGATAGTGTTTTACTCTTTATATTCTCAGCATTTTTTTTTTTTTTTTAAAGATTTTATTTATTATTTTTAGAAAGAGGGGAAGAGAGAGAGGCAGAGAGGGAGAGAGACATCAATGTATGATTGCTTTTCACCTGCCTCCAGCCACAGACCTGACTGGAGACCTGGTTTGCAACCTTGTTATGTGCCCTGGCTGGGGAATCGAACCTGCGACCTTTGGGTTCGCAGGCCGGCACCTTATCCACTGTGCTACCAGCCAGGGCTTATTCTCAGCATTTTTAATATACGTGGTCTTTTCTCCCATTCTCTGCATGTTGGAATAGACATTTTTTGCACATACTTGTACCTAAAAAGGCTTAAATTGATTTAGGTAGAATCTTTTTTTCTAGTTCTTGTTTATAGCTGTTGTTACAGTTGTCCAAGTTTTGTCCCATTGCTCCCCACTGCCTGTGGGGGACCCCTGACCTGCAGAGATCCCTCCATGCTGAGGATGATATGAAGACTTCCTAGGCAGCTTGTGCTAGGAGAGAGAAGGCCAGCAAGTGTCTGAGAGACAGATGCCTTAGTTACCTTCCTCCAAAGGTTTTTATTGAGGATATAAGGTTGGGGATGCACATACACATTATAAATGATTACCAATGAAGAATATTCTATAGAAAGTGAATTGTTAAGTTTAGATAACCATAGAAGGAATGCGACGATTCGATTCAGGCTATGGTCTGTTAGACAATGTGACTCCAAGAACTCCAGGTGGCCTATGGAATTTTAGGGAGGGTGATATCACAAGTAGGTTAAGGTTTAACATCTGCTGCGGGTGCAATATAGAAGTCAAGGAAGTTTAGGTCACAGGGCAGTCATCAAAGGACATAAGGAATGTTCTCAAGCCAGATTCCCCTGACCACAGCATCAAGGCCTGTATGCACACAATTTTCCCGGCTTTCTAGTCAGGTCATACAGGTTTGGCCTGGCCTGTGTGGGGCTCCGTGCCCCCACCTTCTTAGGGGGATCCCAACATTGCTGTGCTCTCACATTAGTCCCTGCCCTGTTGTCCAGGTACATGGGTCATTCATATCTGTTCTTGACTAGACCCTTCCCCTTCTTTCCCTTCATATCCTATTCCCCGTTTCTCTCTGGCTGTTCTTGTTTTCATGCCTTTGGTTCTATTTTGCTTATCTGTTTTATTTGCTAGTCTCCTATATTAGGTGAGGTCATATATTTGTCTTTTGCCTTCTGGCTTATTTCACTAAGCGTGATACTCTACAGTTCCAACCATGCTATTGCAAAAGGTAGGAGTTTCTTCTTTCTGCTGTGTAGTATTCCATTGTGTAAATGTACCAAAGTTTTTTGATCCATTCATCCACTGATGGACACTTAGGCTGTTTCCAGCACTTGGTTATTGTAAATAGTGCTGCTATGAACATAGGGGCACGTAGGTTCTTTTGAATTGGTGTTTCAGGATTGTTAGGGTATAATCCCAGTAGTTCCATTGTTATGTTTTTGAGGAAATTTCATACTATTTTCCACAGGGGCTGCAACATTCTGTATTCCCACCAGCAATACACCAGGGTTCCCTTTTCTCCAAATCCTCCCCAGTACTTGTTGTTTGTTGATTTATTAATGATGGCTATTCTGACAGGTGTGAGGTAGGAGCTTATTGTGGTTTTCATTTCTGATGGCTAGTGATGTTGAGCATCCTTTCATATGCCTATGGGCCTCCTGTATATCCTCTTGGGAGAAGTGTCAGTTTAGGTTCTTTGCTCAAATTTTAATTGGATTGTTTGTCTACCTGGTGTTGAGTTGTATGAGTTCTTTATATATTTAGAAGCTGAAACCCTTGTCTTGAGGTTTCATTGGCAGATATGCTTGCTATAAGATTGGTTCCCTTTTCATTTTGCTGATGGTTTCTTCAGCTATGCAGAAGCTTTTTAATTTTATGTAGTCCCATTTGTTTATTCTTTCCTTTATTTCCCTTGCCCTAGATATTGCTGCATGGGATATCTGAAATTTTACTGCCTATGTTTCCTTCCAGGACTTGTCACAACTTTTGGTTAAGTCTTTATCCATCTTGAATTTATTCTGGTGTATGATGTAAGTTGGTGACCTACTGTAGTTTTGTTTTTTTGCTTATACCATTCCAGTTTTCCCAACACCATTTGTTGAAGGGGCTGTTTTTGCTGCATTTTATAATCCTGCCCTGTTTGTCAAATGTTAATTAACTATAGAGATACACATTTATTTCTGAGCTTTCTGTTCTATTCCATTGATCTGTGTGTCTGTTCTTGTGCCAGTACCAGACTGTCTCGATTCCAGTAGCCTTGTAATATAGTTGATATCAGGTATTGTGATCCCTCCTACTTTATTCATCTGTATCAAGATTGCTGAGGCTATTTGGAGGTATTTTTGGTTCCATGCAAGTTTCTGTAGTATTTGTTTTAAATCTGTGAAATAATGTCATTGATTTTTTAATAGGGATTGCATTGAATCTAGTATGATGTTAGCTGCAGGGTTGTCATGTATGGCCTGTGTTACTTTGAGGTATGCACCCTGTATTCCCACTTTGCTGAGCATTTTTATCATATTTAGGTGCTAAACTTTATCAAATGCTTTTTCAGCATATATTGATGTGATCATAGTATATTTTCCTTTCATTTGTTTATGCGATGTATTATATTTATTGATTTGCAAATATTATACCATCCTTGAAGCCTTGGGATGAATCCCACTTATCATGCTGAATGATCTTTTCAAAAGATTTTATTATTTTTAAAGAGAGGGTTAGGGAGAGAGTTAGAGAGGGAGAGAGACCTTCAATGTATGGTTGCCTTTCACCTGCCTCCACCTACGGACCTGGGTGGGGATCTGGCTGGAGACCTGGTTTGCAACCTGGTTTTGTGCCCTGGCTGGGAATCAAACTAGCGACCTTTGGATTTGCAGGCCAGCACCTTATCCACTGTGCCAGGAGCGAGGGCTCATGGTGGATGATCTTTTAAATGTATTGCTTGATCTGGTTTGCCAGTATTTTTTTTTTTTTTTTGAGGATTTTAGCATCTATAATCATCAGCAATTTTGATCTGTAGTTTTCTTTCTTTGTTGTATATTTGGTTGTGTAATTAGGATAATCCTGGCCTTATAGAAAGAGTTTGGGACTGGTCCCTCTTTCCAAAATCTTTGAAATAGTTTGAGGTTAGGAATCAGTTCTTTCCTAAATATTTAGTAAAATTTGCCTGTTAATGCCCTGGCTGGTAGCACAGTGGATAAGGCGCCGGCCTGCGAACCCAAAGGTCGCAGGTTCGATTCCCCAGCCAGGGCACATAACCAGGTTGCAAACCAGGTCTCCAGTCAGGTCTGTGGCTGGAGGCAGGTGAAACACAACCATACATTGATGTCTCTCTCCCTCTCTGCCTCTCTCCCTTCCCCTCTTTCTAAAAATAATGAAATAA
>PVIW01002731.1:0-81750 GCA_004026585.1 Noctilio leporinus | reverse complement strand
ATTAAAAAAAAAAATTTTGCCTGTTAAGCTGTTCTGTACAGAGCTTTTGTGTGCTCAGAGGTTTTTTGATTATAGCTTCAATTTTACTAGTTGTCATTGATTTACTCAGGCTTTCTGCTTCTTCTTGGTTCAGTTTTGGAAGATTATTCATTTCTAGAAATTTGTCCATTTCATCTAGGTTGTTCAATTTTTGTCATATTTGTTTGTAGTAATTTCTTACAACCCTATGTATTTCTGTGGTATTGGTTTGATTTCTCTTTCATTTCTGATTTTATTATTTGGATCTTTTTTCTTGATGAGTCTGGTTAAAGGTTTGTTGATTTTGTTTATCTTTTCACAGAACCAGCTCCTGAATTTATTGATCCTATGAATTATTCTTTAGTGTCATTTAATTCTATTCTGATCTTGATTATTTCATATTTTGTACTCACTCTGGACTTTGCTTTTTGTTGTTCATCTAGTTGTAGATGTAGGGTTAGGTTGTTTATTTGAGATTTTTCTATCTTTTTTGGTATCTCTGTATTGCTATGAACTTCCCTCTCAGGACTGCATTGTAGTGTCCCATAGGTTTTGGGTTCTTGTGCTCATTTTCATTTGTTTCCAGAAACTTTTGGATTTCTTCCTTGATCTCATTGTTTACCCATTCGTTACTTAATAGCATGCTTATTCTGTCTTCATATACTTGAATGTTTTTCAGATTTTTCCTTGAGGTTGGTTTCTAGTTTCAAACAGTTGTGATCCAAGAAGATGCTTGATATGATTTAGATTTCCTTGAGTTTGTAGAGGCTTGTTTTGTGTCCTGCCATGTGGTTGGTCTGTCTTTGAGAATGTTCCATATGTGTTTGAATGGAAGGTACATTTTCCTTCTTTGGGGTGAAAGGTTTGTATATATCAATTAAGTCTAGTTCTAGTGTGTTGTTCACCACAATATCTTTGTTGATTCTTTGCTTGGGAGATCTATCCATTGTTTACAATGGGATGTTAAAAGCCTCTACTGTGAGTGTGTTGCTGTTGATATCTTTCTTGAAGTCCTCTAAGATTTTCCTTACATGTTTGGGTGCTCCTATATTAGGTGCATATATTTTTATAGGGATAGTAGCTTCTTGATGGATTGTTCTCAAGTATTATATAGTATCCTTCTTGGTGTCTTTTTATGGCCTTTGTTTTGAAATTTATTTTGTCTGATGTAAGTATTGCTATCCCAACTTTATTCCCATGTCTGTTTGCTTGGAACATTTTTCTCCATCCTTTCACTTTCTGTCTGTTAGATCTACAGCATATATGCGGGTCATGTTTTCTTACTCATTTAGCTACCATATATCTTTGATTGGAACATTTAATCCATAAGTATTTATTTATTGCTATTTTTTCCCTTTGTACCTGTGTCATTCCCCCCTCCCCCTCTCTTTCTTTTTTTCTTCTTTTAAAAACATTCCCGTTAGCATCTCTTGCAATACAGGTTTGGTGGAGATATATTTCTTTTAGCCTTTTTTTTTTTTTGCCTTCCATTTTAAATGGGAGCCTTGTTGTGTAGAATATTCTCAGTGCAGGCCTTTGCTGTTTAATACTTGGACTATTTCAGGCCATTCCCCTCTGGCTTGTAGTGTTTCTTTTGAGTAAATTATCTTATAGCTTTATTGGAGCTCTCTTTTATGTTCCTAGCTGTTTCTTCTTTTCTGCCTTTAAGATTCTCTTTGTCTTTAATTGGTTTGTCTTGGAGTGGGCCTCTTTGGGTTCATGTCCATTGAGAGCCTCTGCTTCCTGGACTTTCGTGACTTTTTCTGTCATCAAGTTCTGGAGGTTTTCTATCATTTCTTTTTCAAACAGGTTTTTTTTAATCCCTTCTTTTTTCCTCTGATGTCCATATGATAAGGATATTATTATGTTTCATATTGTCCTACAGCTCCCTCAAACCCTCTTTGTTCTTTTTGAGCCTGTCATTTTGTTGCTCTGAGTTTTTTCAGCCTTATAATCCAGTTTGCTAATTCAGTCCTCTACTTCTACTTTTAATTCCTTCTAATGTACCCACATTTCAGATATTATGTTTTTCATTTCATCATTGACTCTTATTGATAGTTTCTTTGTCTTTTTCCGTACTGGTATAGTTCCTTGTAAGTTTCTTGTAACTTCCATGTAGTTCCTTAAAAGTCTCACTAAGCTCCTTGAGTAACCTTATAACCATTATTTTGAGCTCAGTGTCTGATAGTTTGCTGGAGTCTATTTCATTTAGCACTCTTTTTAGAAATTACTCCTTTTCTTTTATTTGGGGGTTCTTTGTCTCCTCAGTTTAGGTGGCTCTCCTTGTTTGTAGAAATAACAGATTTACACAAAATAAAATCCACTGTATCTGACTACAGGTAAGGCCAGTTAAATGATCATTTTTACCTACTGCCTTATATTTGGGAAAAAGATTTGGGGCTTTGGGACCATTGGAGAAATTTGAATGGGTTCTGTTGATTAGATGGTAATACTGCATCAGTAATAATATTCTCTTTATAGTGGTTTTACAGGGGTTATATAGGTTACATCATTGGTTTCAGGAAATTGACACTGAAGTATTAGCAGTAATGAGGTATTATATCTGTAGCTGACTTTCAAATGGATTTGGATAAAAGTGTGTAAATGCTAGCATGCATGTGTATGTTGGTGTATATGTTTAGGATGGAATAAGATGTGGCAAAATACTAATGATTGGACAGTGTAGGAGAAAGATATTTGGGGTTCTTTACAACTGTAAGCCTGAAATTTCAAACTTAAAAATGATGGTTGGGGTAATGACTTAAAGTACTCAAAAAAAAAACACTGTACTTATAGATATTTAATACCATGAGGGGCTTTAACCATTATATTACAAATGAGATCTGAAAGCATGGCAGGTTAGATTTAACAGTTTTAACATTGGCTAACTACTAATTGACATGAGTAAAATTTTATTAGGTTTGGACTTTTATTTTTGATTGGGTGGTCAGTAAATCTCACATCTGAGAATGATGTAATTGTACTAATACTCAAAGAAGAAAAGGAAAACTTGAAGGAGTAGATGTTAAAATAGGTTTTATGTTCTTGCTAAAATGGCTGGCTGGTTTTTAAAAATGGCAAGATTGTGGAACTTCATATCTTATATTTTATTTACAGTCTCTTTAGAATAATGAAATAGTTTTAGCTAGTGGTGCCTATTAGTGCTGTTTGAAGAATTCTGACAACATAGTTAACTGTTATGAGCAATTCAGGATAATATAATAATTCTTGGTCCTTTTTATATAAGGGTTACCTTAAACAGTATGTTGGGTCTGATTGAGCAACAATGTAGTGTCTATGTTAGGAGGACCATGAAAAGTACAGACTTGTTTTTAAACAATAAACAAAAACAGGGGAAACAAGGAAACTTTGGGAAGTATTGAATATCTATTATTGATAGCTGGAATATGGTGATGATATCACAGGTATTTGCCTATGTCCATACTCATCAAATTGTACATACTTTGTGCAGTTTTTTTGTGTATCAGTTATACTGGAAGAAATCTGGAAAAAAATAAACAAAAAAGCACAACTTTATTAGTGAGCAAGCTTTAAGGTCAGTGAGATACAACATTTTCCCCAGTAAGAAAAAGTAGTGAAACCAGTTATTTCTAATAGGAAAAAATGAACTCAGCAAAGAATTTACTTGGACTCATTTTATGGTATTTTATTTTATTTTATTTTATTTTTCTTTATTTTTTAAAAAGATTTTATTTCATTATTTTAGAAAGAGGGGAAGGGAGAGAGGCAGAGGGGGAGAGAGACATCAATGTATGGTTGCGTTTCACCTGCCTCCAGCCACAGACCTGACTGGAGACCTGGTCTGCAACCTGGTTATGTGCCCTGTCTGGGGAATCGAACCTGCGACCTTTGGGTTCGAAGGCCGGCGCTTTATTCACTGTGCACCAGCCAGGGCTATGGTGTGTATTTTTGAAAATTACTTCATCTGAGATCTACATGAGTGTCTATATTTAGCTGAATAAAGTTTTTTTTTTTGATTTATCTTCATTATTTAAATTTGTTTTTAGTATTTCTTAGTAAACAAAATTCTAAAACAGCCAAACAATTTGATGTTGGACATAAGTTTGTGTTTTTTTTAAGTTTGTATTTTGGGAGTTTATAAACATTAATAATTGGATCATCCGGCTTGGTTAATCAGTTTTTAAAATTATGAAGACTGCCTGGAGGCAGGTGAAAAGCAACCATACATTGATGTCTCTCTCTCCCTCTCTCCCTTCCCTTCTCTCTAAAAGTAATAAACAAAATCTTTAAAAAATAAATAAAATTATGAAGAGAAGTTTAGCAAAGCTAATTCATAAGCAAGATCACTATAAATGGGTTTAACCACTTCTCTAGTAATGAGAATCTGTTTTATTTTTAAAAATTACTCTTTTTTTAAAAAATCAGTGTATGGTTGCCTTTCGCTTGCCTCCAGCCATGGACCTGGCTGGAGACCTGACTTGCAACCTGATTATGTGCCCTGGCTGTGGAATCGAATCATCGACCTTTGGGTTCACAGGCTGGCACCTTATCCACTGTGCTACTAGCCAGGGCTTTAAAAAAATTAATCTTTGATGGTACACTATTATTTCCTCCATCTCTGTGCTTCAGCATAATTCATATATGTATATGTAATTGGAAACATCTATATTCATTGTCTTAATGGACGGCTAGTATAACTATAGCAGGCATAAATTGTTGGTCACTGCTGTACGAGTGGGAAGGAAAAATACGTGGTTCCCACCTCTTTTTTGCATTTTGGCAGAGCATGTTGACTGTTCTTGGGATTGAGGTTTTTTACAACATGAAAATGTCAGAGGGAAAGGAGTAAGCATATCAGTTTCAGTGAATTCCTTCATTCTTTAAAAAGTATATGTGCTAGATGTGGAGTCAGTGCATATCTCAGGTACTCAAATTTATTAAGCTATGTAGCTTTGTACAAGATACTAATCTTTCTAAATCTGTTTTCTCATCTGTAAAACAGAGAAAATAATAACTTCAGTAATGAAGGTGTTACTTTGAAGATTAAATGAGCTACATAACTAAGGACCTTAACTATAGCAGTGTTTAGCACATGGCATCATCTTTGAATGTACTAAGTGGAATTATTTTGCAGAGGAACTAGGGAAAAATGAAATGTTGATGTTTAGGTAACAAATCTATTACTAATCTTGAGAAATGATTATAATATGGTCTGTATTTAAGCAGATAGGAACAATTATTTTTCAATATTGATACTTGTTTTGTTTTAATAGGTATCAGCAGATGTTGCATACAAACTTGGTCTACCTTGCCACAATAGCAGATTCTAATCAAAATATGCAGTCTCTTTTACCAGCAGTAAGTACCTTTAAAATACTGTGAAGTAGATAATCTATTTTATAGAGTTTTGTATGGTATAACACATTTTTATTTCATAATTTTAAAAATTTATTTAGTAAATCTTGACCCTCTCTGAGAACATGAAGCTATTTACCTATATAACCTAAAAGGTTTAATGTTTTGCCTTCATATTTAATTTGAATTAATTCACCTAGAATTGATTCTCCCTGAGGAAATCATGTCCATCCGCCCATTCACCCACACACCCATCAATCTACCTAGTTACTTATTTTAATGTGTAATTACACAAATAATTTATGACTAAATCTGTAGTATTTCAAAGCAAATCCCAGATATCTTATAAGTTGACCTATAAATACTTTAGTATGTATCTTGATCAAATAAGGACTATTATCCTACCCAAAAAAAGTAACCAAAATTTCTTAATGTTTTGTAATAACCAGACTCTTTTCAATCTTTACCAGTTATATGAAAAAGAAATGTTTTAATGTTTGTTTGCCATACAATCCAAACAAAGCCTCATGTTGCATTGACATGTCTTAAGTCTCTTTCACTCTGTAGCAGTTTATCTTTTGTCCATTTATCTTGAAGAAATTGGGTAATACATTTTATAGAATTTCTCACATTCTGGATTTACTGATGTTATCCTCATGATCCTTTTAACTCTGTCCATCTCATCTCTTTCATTCCCTATAAGCTAATAATTAGAGGCTTTATGGGAGTTATATTTAATTTTCTGTTTCATTGGTGCTGCTGTGTATTGTCTACTGTATCACATCAAGAGGAATGGAAAATCTAGTATGTTTAAATCTGTGGCAGTTATTCTTTGGTACTCAAGTGATCTCATCTTTGGTCAGTGGGAACCCCATCAGCTCATGTCCTTCTGATATGATTCCAATATTCTTGTGGAGTTATTTTGTTTTCAGGACTTGAGAGACATACCAAATTGATTATATTATTTGCCCCAGAACTGTTCTGCTGAAATAGTTTTTCCAGGCAGTCTTTTTATAATGGGAATTGATATTTAGAGAGCACAATTTGCATGTTTGGGGCATTCATTATTACGGTTTTTCATTATTTCTTAGGTGTTTTCAGTGGATGGAACTAGTAAACACATTTTTTTTTTTAGAAAAAGAAATAAATACTGCATTAGTGATATTTGCCCTACAGGAATTTTTTTTTCTACTTAGCTTTAAATTTATGTATTAGTATCTCTTCTGTCTCACCCTGGCAATCTTGGTACCTTAACGACATTATTATAGTTGTTTAATTGTTATATACTTTTACATGTAAAAACAATATAACACTACAAGTTTACCATTAACAGTGGGATGCTTCTCTTTAAAATACGTCTTAAGGATATATAATTAGTAAATTTTGTTTTGAATCTGAAATAATTTTTTGTGTGATTATTGACATGAACTTGGTTACAACCTAAGTAGAATTTGCTTTTGCTAATAGTGTGAAAAATAGGTTCAATATGTTTGTTTTCATATGGATAGTGCTCTGGTCCAGCCATATGTATTGGAAAAATAAAAGTATCTTCTCTTATCATACTTCTTGACTTATTCCTTATTTTTTCAGAATAACTGGACTGTTGGGCCATTTTGCTTCCATATACACTTCAATTTCAGCATTTCTAATATAATCTGAAATACTTTGATTTCATTTGATTTTCTTTGAGATTACCTTAACTCTAAATCAGTTTGGAGAGAATTAATATTTTTACAATATTGAGTCTCTGTCTCTGGCCAGGTTGCTCATTTGGTTCGAGTGTTGTCCTGATACATCAAGGTTGTGGGTTCTATACCCAGTCAGGGCACATACAAGGCTCAACCAATGAATGGATAAATAAGTGGAACAACAAGTTGATGTGTCTGTCTCTCCAAAAAATCAATTAAAAAAAGTAAAATAAAATACTGAATCTGTCAAATCATGATCATTGTCTATATTTTTATTTATTTAGTCCTTTCATATCTATCAATGAAATTTTATGATTTTCCTTGCAGGGTAATTGCACATCTCTTATTAGACTTATTGCTAGGTACTTCATGTTTTTTGAGGCAATTAAGTGGAGCATTATGATTTAAGTTTCATTTTCTGTGATTGCTATTTATGTGGAAATACAATTGAGTTTGAATTTCACAGATGTGTTCAACTTGTATTTCTAATAATTTTTCTGTGGATACTTCTGGTTTTCTGTATTCACAAACATCTTTTGTGAGTAATTGGTTTTGTTTCTTTCTTGCCAATCCTTACACCTTTTATTTCTTTTTCTTGCCTTACTTCTCTTACTTACTTACTTTCTCTTGCCTAGGACCTCCAGTACATTCCTGAGTAGAAGTGGTGATAGAGGACATCCTTATCTTGTTGCTGATCACAAAGGGAAAGCTTTCACTGTTTGACCCTGAAGTATGCTGTTTGCTTTAGTGTTTTGTAGATAATCTTTTATCACATTAAGGAAGTTCCCCTTTGTTTCTGTTGTATTAAGGGTTTATATGTTGGAAAAAAAAAAAAAAGTTTAGCTCTGGCTGGTGGCACAGTGGATAAGGTGCCAGCCTGCAAACCCAAACGTTGCTGGTTCAATTCCCCAGCCAGGGCACATAACCAGGTTGCAAGCCAGGTCTTCAGCCAGGTCCCTAGCTGGAGGCAGGTGAAAGGCAACCATACATTGATATCTCTCTCCCTCTCTGCATCTTTTCCTTCCTGTCTCTCTGGAAATAATAAATAAAATCTTAAAAAAAAATTTTTTTATCAAGATTTTGTTTTTGCTCAGTGTAATTGAACTTTAACCTTCTTTCTTTCAAAGATTTTATTTTTAGAGAGAGGTGAAGGGAGGGAGAAAGGGAGGGAGAGAAACATCAGTATGTGGTTGCCTTTTGTGCACACCCAACCAGGGATTGGGCCTGCAACGTAATCATGTGCCCTGACTGGGAATCAAACTGGTGACCCTTTGATTCACTGGCCATTACTCAATCTAATGAGCCCAACCAGTCAAGGCTAATTTTTCTTTCTTATAAAGCTTTTGTCTGGTCTTTATTATGAGGTTATGCTAGACTCATAAAATGAGCTAGAGAATTTTTCTACATTTTCTTAATCTGAAATATTTGCATAATGTAGTGCTATTTCTTGAATGGTATAATTCTTTAGAGAAGCCATCTAGATCTGGAGTTTTCTTTGTGAAAAAGTTTTTACCTAATTTCTTTGTTACAGGATGATTTAGATATTTCTTTGTTTCATGAGTTACCTATGTCTAAGTTATGCTTAGCATTTTATTTAAATTTCCAAATGTGTTGGCATGAAGTTCATGAAATAATCTTATGTTTTTAATGTCTTCAGGGACTTTGTTTTTAACATAGTTTATTTGTTTATTATTATTATTTTAAATTTTAAAAGATTTTATTTATTATTTCCAGAGAGAGGGGAAGTGAGAGGGGCAGAGAAAGAGAGAAACATCAGTGTATGGTTGCCTTTCACCTTCCCCCAGCTATGGACCTGGCTGGAGACCTGGCTTGTAGCCTGGTTATGTACCCTGGCTGGGAATCGAACGAGTGACCTTTGGGTTTGCAGGCTGGTGCCTTATCCACTGTGCCGCCAGCCAGGGCCAGATACTTTATTTTTATTCATATTCTTAGGGACACATCTGTTGTTTTCATTTGTTAAATATCTATGTGTTTACTGACAAGTAATTGTTATTACCGTCTTTTTAAAAGTAGTATTCATTAGAGTTATCATTGTTAACCATTTCCGATGCTTCTTATTCCTCCCTTTTTATGTACAACTGTTTTTCTCAGATCATATTTTTTCACTCTATGAATAACATATTTTAGTATTTTCTTTTAGCATTGGTTTTTTGGTGACAAATTCCTTCCAGGTTTGTTTGCTATGTTTATTTTTTGTGATTTGAAAAAACCTTTATTTCACCATCATTCTGTCTATTTTTGATTGAATTTATTGGAGTGACAGTTGTTAAAATTATATAGGTTTCAGATATGCAAGTTTATAATATATCATCTGTATTATACATTCATCACCCTATACCCTCTTTTGCCTCCCCCCATTCCCTTTTCCTTCTGGTAGACACCATATTGTTGTCTGTGTTTGAGGTTTTGTTTTTTTTTAAACTACTACTCCCTTTACCTTTTTCATCCAGTCCTGCAACTTCCCTCCCCTCTAAGAGCTGTCAGTCTCTTCTCTGAGACTATTTACATTTCATGTCAGTTTAGTTGTTCATTAGATTATTATTTTTTTTTTTAGGGAACTGTAATTTTTCTTTTTTAAGATTTTATTCATTACTTTCAGAGGGACAGGGAGGGAGGAAGAAAGGGAGCCTTATACCTGCCTCTAGCTACGGACCTGGCTAGAGACCTGGTTTGCAACCTGGTTACATGCCCTGACGGGGGGTTGAACCAGCAACCTTTGGGTTCACAGCCTGGCACCAATCTGCTGAGCCACACCAGCCAGGGTTTATTAGATTCTTTATATGAGTTAGATCATATGGTACTTGCCTTTCTCTGACTGGCTTATTTCACTTAGTATAATACTCTCAGGTCCATCCCTGTTGTTGCGAAAGGTAAGATTTCCTTCTTTTTTACTACTAAGTAGTATTCCATTGTATAAATGTACCCCAGCTTTTTTATCCACTCATCTGCTGATGGATACTTGGGCTGCTTCTAAACCTTGACTATTATGAATAATGTTACAGTGAATATGAGGGTGTATATATTGTTTTGAATTAGTGTTTTGGGTTTATTAGGATATATTCCCAGAAGTGAAATTTCTGGGTCATGAGGCAGTTCTATTTTTAATTTTTTGAGGTAACTATATAGAGTGTTTTCCACAGTAACTTCACTGTGGAAAGACACTGAGGAAAGTAGTCTTCACTCCCACAGGTTGCAATCCCTTTTCTCCACATCCTTGCCAGCACTTGTTATTAGTTGATTTATTGATGAGAGCCATTCTCACAAATACGAGGTGATACATCATTGTGGTTTTAAATTGCGTTTCTCTTATAATTAGTGACATTGAGGATCTTTCCATATGTCTATTGGCCCGTTTTTTAATTGGAATGTTTATTATTTTGGTGTTGAGGTTTGTAAGTTCTTGATAAGTATTATCATACATGATGTTTTAGGGCACTATTGGTTCAGGAAAAGAATTATGAGAACAGTTTAAATCAAAAACTTTTTATTTTTTAACTCAATTTTTCTTTGGGAAAAACTTAGATAGTCCTGCTGTTGTAGTAGTTCATTTTAAGATGTAAAGTCTGGGAATATTTATACAGAATTAAAAATTATAGAGCTGGAAAGAACCTGGTTAGTGACGTACCCTAGTGACTCTTTACCTTGGCTATACATTTTAAAAGCTGTTGAGTTGAATCTACCATGCAGCTGGGAGTTTAGTACCTTACATTTTCATGATCTTTAAATGGTGTTCTGAGGAAGTGCAAAACTTCAGGAAATTATGATTCTTATTCCTGTAGTATCAACTTTATCTGACATTGCAAACCATGAAATACTTTTACAACATGAGAAAGATAATGCTAATTCTGTAATGTTATGAAGGTTACATAAAATAAATTGTACCCAGCATGTAGGAGGTGCTCAGTAAATATTAATGGTGATAAAGAAGAAGAAAGTTACCATTAGAAAGTATAAATGGAAATAAAAGTTAGATCCAGGAGTATTTGAAGCAAGACTAGCAGAAATCAATTACTGAATACGGTACCTAGGAAGGGTAAGTTTGGAGACCTGACTGAGTGATGCCATTCACTAAGACCGGATGTCTTAGAATAAGCATGTCTCTTAATTTTAAGCAAAGGCTGAAAGCTGATTAGAATTGCTTACCTGGCTTTCACTTAATTCATTATGAGTACAAGTTTTAAAAAATCCCAAATTTAACCAGATACAATTCTTAAACATTAAATTAATGAAAGATAATTTTTATTTAGTAACTGTTCTGCACAATGAAATAATATCTGTATTCTTAATAAAATACAGTTTTATGTTTTACATATTTTTCATTTTTTAAATTGTATATTTTTGGTGATGCTACCTACACTTGATGTTCTGAGCAACCCTTGGGCAGCACTTGATTAGCCTTTCATTACACAGGTTTCAGTAAAAATGATAATAGGTTAGTCTTCAAGTTCAATGACTGTGCTGATCAACTGTTAAGGTACTTCAGTGACTAAAATTTAATACAGTAGAATTTATTGTTAAGTATGATCCAAGTGAAGTGAAGGAACACACATACTTAGAGCTACAGAATATCTTAAAGATAAGTGGAATATATTTCATTTATAAATACTTTTTATTTATAACTTTTAACCTAAATTTTAGCATAGGTAATGTTTAGGTTTGGTTAGAACATCAAAAACTGCAAAAAGGTCATACAAAAATCCTACTGCCATCTCTGTCTTCTACCTGTATTTTATGCAAATAAAAGCCAGTATAAATACAGGGGTGGGCAAAAGGTTTACAGTGTGAGTATGTGAAACACAGAGTTCATTCTTGTATTATTATATTATAATATGTATATATGTATTTATTAATTACTGTATTTTTCATATCAACAACTGTAAACCTACTTCTGCCCCATCCTGCAGTATAAATTAAGGCATCAGTTATTTGATTTTTTTTTTTTAGTGTTGTTTCCTTTTAAAGTTATTTGATTTTTGAGATGAGGGAGGCTTTGTAGAAAAAAAGAAACCTAAAGAAGATGTTGATTTAATTCCTTAAAAATGGAAAGTTAAATTTTTAATATGCCTATAAATTCTATGAATGAAATTAAAGACAACTCAACAGATGGCATGATATATGCCCTTTTAGAATACACTATACATAAGTACCCTTGAAACATGGTAGGAAAAGTGATTAGTTCTGCTAATTGTTAGGGAACGTTTCACAAGGGAGGTAACCCTGTCTTTTGTAGGAGTTGATTTATAGGGGCACATTTCTTGGGATTAATATATAATATATGTAGCTGTTATTATTGCCTATTTTATCTTTTCAGAGTCCTATAAAAATCATGTTAACTGTTGGCTGGACAATATATATTATACAAAATTCAGAAGACTGTCTAGAGTACAGATATGTACATATACTGTGAGGAATAAAAATGTTTGTGTGTTTTTATGCATGAGTATATGATTTTTTTCTTCTTGCAGAACTGTATTAAATCAGTGAAAGTAGCTTGTTAATGTACTAAGGAATTTAGGGATTCTCGCTTTGTCTTTAACTGAAAATAGTGTACCTAGCTCACTTCTACAACATGGAATTTTTGCTGTGTAGCTAAGAAAAAAAGAACCTGAATGTCGGAAATTAAATAATTCATTCTAGTTTGCATAGAATTAAGTACAGAAAAGTATTTTATGTGCCCTGACTGGGAATCAAGGAAATTGAACTGGCAACCTCTTGGTGTATGGAAGATTCTTCACCTGAGTCACCTGCCAGAGGAGAAGGCATTTACTTTCTTGTTCTTTAAGATTGTGGGTCTGGAGTGACTGGTGATTAACATCATTATAGTATTTCGGAGCTGAGGTAATTTGATGTCAGACTTATGGTGGGAATGTTTGCTGTCTCATTAAAGAAAAATTGGATGTAATGGGAAACTTATTACTAAAACGGAAGAATAATGTCAGTATGTCCTAATTTCTTAGGAAATTTGGAGAATCAATAGGTTGTGCAAACAGGTGGGAAAAATTAGTTATGAGAGTTCAGCTTGTTAGGTTTTATAGTAGGATTGAATTTTAGTATTTGTTATTTTTTGGGGGGGTGACAAAAAGATGTGACAGTTGATGAGATTATTAAATTGAAGGAATTGGCTCATAAGGTTGAAAGCCTGAATAAATTAAAAGCTACCTACCCATGATGACATCCTGAAATTTCTTGTGGGAATGAGTGAGGATTCAAGGACATCTTATTAAACTGTTTCAGATACGTATAGAACTCATTTTTGGGAGACTGATTTAGGACTAGGAAATAAGGCAAGTATGATATTGATGGGCCTTTTAGAGCTAACCAAGGCTCTTTCATTTGTGTGTGTAGAAGTCATCTTTTTCAGCATTTGGTGGTAGTATATATGTATTTCCCACTTTCAATAATTTTATTTTGAAGTTTTTTACATCTGTGTCATTTTAGTGCCTCCTTGTGGGGAAATATATTAATAACAACAGTTATAGAGATTACAAGTATTAAACTAAAAATTACATTTTACAATGATGTTTTTATATTTTAAACATTGAAGATAATTTTATTGGCAGGATTATTTTTAGTTTTACAGTAAATCATTTAAATTGAATTCATTCAGTTACTAAATATTAAGTTTCTACTATGTGACAGGCAATAATTGAAGTACTTTTTGAAACATTGAACAAAGATATTTCTACTCTTTTTGGTTTTATATTCTAGCAAGCAAGGCAGGCCTAATAAATTATTCAGTTACAATATATAGCATGTTAGAAGATGACAAGTTATGGAAAAGGAAAAAATAGAGCTAGGAGAGGTGCATTGGAAATGCTAGAGATGAGGATGAAATTTGCAACATGAAATAGACTGGTCAGGGCTGGTCTCATTGAGAAGATAACATTTGAGCAAAGAATTGAGGAAGAGTGGGGCAGAGGAGACAAGTACAAAGGAACATGAAGGGTTTTGTGACTGGAGCAGATAAAGATAAGGAAGTTATGAGGATGGTCCTCACTTGTAAACTTTTTTTTTTTTAATCTTGCAAAGACTGGTTTTTACTGTGAAATTGGACACTCTTCAGGATTTTGAGCAGAAGAGCCAAATGTATATGTACCTCACCCATGAAGGGCCATAGGTCTTCATTTTTGCTTTTTAAATTCTAAAATATGTTTATTGATTTGAGAGAGAAACATTAATCAGTTGCCTCCCATACGTGCCCCAACTAGGAATTGAACCCTCAACCTTTTGGTGTGTGGGATAATGCTGTGATTAACTGAGCCACACCAGCCAGGGCTGAGTTGATATATTTTAATCAATTCATGGTGATTATTTCTGTGTGGAGGATTTACTGTAGAGGAGCATGGACTGAATAGGTAGTCCAGAGGGAGGCTATTGCAGGAGTCAACAAGAGAGATGTTATAGTGGCTCATGCCAGGGTGGTCTCAGAGGAGGTGGTGATTGAAGTGGTTAAATTTAATTAACATGTGCTGAAAATTTCAAAAAATTTGTAACAGTTTAACTTCATTTATCTTACAGCTTTTTTGTGTTAGTCTTGTTATATATTTATACTTACATGTATGTTTAAACCATGTAAGTCATTGTTACTATTATTTTAAAATATCAGTATTTATGTTTATTTACATATTCCTTTCTATTCCTCTAGTTCTTTGGTTCCATCTGGGGTCATTTTCTTTTAGCTTGATGAATTCTCTTTACTTGTAATGAGTTCTCAGCTTTTGTTTCTTAAAACTATTATTTCATATCCATGTTTGGAGGATGTTTTCTCTTTAGTGTAGAAATTGAAGCAGGTTGTTTCATTATTTTTTAAAAAGCTGTCATGTTATTGTATCTTGTTTCCATTATTTCTGATTAAAAGTTGATTGTTTAATCTTACTACTGTCGCCCTGAAGATAGTATGTATTTTCCTTGGGTACTTTTAAGACTCTTAGACTTTGGTTTTTAGGACTTTGATTTTTTTTTTTTTAGGAATTTGATTCTTAAGTGTCTAGATGCAGTTTTTTCCATATCATCCTGAGATTTGTAGAGCTTCATATATTTGCCAGAGACCCGTACCTTGTTAACTTTGGGAAATTCTTTACAATATTTAAAAAATATTATGGATATTTAATTCTCTCTTCTTTTATAACTCCAGTTAGATGTGTATTAGACCTTTACACCCTGTTG
Source organism: Noctilio leporinus (assembly GCA_004026585.1). Lineage (NCBI taxonomy): Eukaryota > Metazoa > Chordata > Mammalia > Chiroptera > Noctilionidae > Noctilio > Noctilio leporinus. The sequence continues at coordinate 66,520 of PVIW01002731.1, read as the reverse complement.
TACATGTCTTTACACTTTCTTTTTCCTTCTTTATTTTTTCTTGGTTGTGTCATATTTTCTATACATTTTTTTTTTTTCAGTTCACCAGTTGTCTCTTTTGCTCTTTCTAACTAAACTGCTGAGTTCTTAATTTCAGTAATGGTATTTTTCAGTTCTGGAATTTTCATTTGACTCTTAAGAATTCTATGACTGCTAAAATTCCCCATCTCTCTTATGTTTTTTTCTTCAACATAATCAATCATAGTTATTTTCAAGTCTCTCAGATAACTCCAAAATGTGAACAGCCTATGCATATTTTTCTATTTTGTATTTCTCTTGGTTGTCTGTTTACGCTCCTTTTAAAGTACTGAGATGAAATTCATCATTTTAATCTCTTAAAGTGTACAATTCAGTGGTTTTTGGTATATTCACAGTTCTGTGAAACTTATCATCACTATCTAAAATTCCAAAACGTTTTTATCACCTTAGACTGGGGTTGACAGTCAGTTCCAGTTTTCCTCTCTGCTCATGCCTCAGCAATGAATCATCAGCCTGTTTTTTGTCCCTGGATTTACCTCTTCTGGATATTTCATGTAAATGGAATTATACAATGTAGTCTTTTGAGCCTGACTTTTTTCACTTAGCATAGTATTTTCAAGGCTTCTGTATGCGGGAATATGTATCAGTACATCATTCAATTTTTATGGTTGAATAACACTCCATGGTATGGATGTACAATATATATGTATACTATTTTGTTATTCATCAGTTGATGGACAATTGAGGTTTTATCTACCTTTTAGCTATTATGAATAATACTGTTATGAACATTTGCATACAAGTTTTGTATGACGGTATATCTTCATGTCTCTTGGCTCTATACCAGGAGTAGAATTGCTAGATCATGTGGTAACTGACTTTCTGATAAACTGTCCAATGGTTTTCCACAGCAGCCATATACCCTTTTATAATTCTAACAGCATTTATGAGAGTTTCATTTTCTTTGCATTGTTGCCAATATTTGACACTTGTTGTAGCTTTTCCTTTTATTGTTATAACCATCCTAATTGGTGTTAGCCATTCTTATTTTTTTTTAATGCCCTGGAATTTTTAATTGAATGCCAGACATTGTAAATGAACAATTCTTGGGACTCTACTTGCTGTTATTTTCCTTCAAAGAGTTAAGTTTTACTTTGGTAGACAAAGTACTATGGGACCATCTTGAACCTTTTGAGGGTTGATTACAAAATGTCTTCAAGTTAATCTATTTCAGTTTTGAGGTTAACCTATGGAGAGGCTTTTTTGAAGGTTCAATAGAGAGCTTGAGTTGTTTGTGAAGACCCTTCTACATTTTTGGTCGTACCTAAAACTCTTATCTCTGTCTCCCTAGCACTGGGCAGAAGCTAAAATCTCTGCTTAGCTCTTTAGCCTTCTGATGGCTTTTTCTTGAATTTTCCCCCTCTTTGCAGTTATTTGGTTTCTGGCTGTCTGGTTAGCTCCAAACAGTCTGTCTTCTACACCGTCCAGTAGAACTGCCATTTCCTACTTGGATTCTTATTTTCCTGATAAAAAGGAAAGTCAAGGTGATTGTGGAGCTGATTTTCTACTTCTTTCTAGAGTTGTAACCCTTCCTGTTTCTATGTGCAGTGCTCTTTAGTGGTCTCAAAAGTGTTTTAACTTTTGTCTAGATAATGTGTATTAATTAGCAGGAGGGTTAGTTTGATACAGGCTACTTACTCTTAATTATGATGGTAACTGCAAATACTGACTTTTATGAATTGAATCACAGTAAATGAAAAACATACCCATTGAGAGTGAGAACATTAATTTTCAATAGAAAATTTGGACATGAATATGGGAGGAAAGATTTGTATTTTCAAACCAGGATCAAGGTCAGCCATGTTTGAAGGATGATAAAGAATAATTGATCCATTCATCTACTTGAGCTATTTCCATATCTTGGTGATTGTAAATAGCACAGAAATGAACATAGGGGTGCTTATGTTTTTCTGAATTAGTGTTTGGGGTTTCTTCAGATAAATTTCTAGAAGTTGGATCGCTGGGTTATAAGGCAGTCCCATTTTTAATTTTTTGAGGTATCTCCACACTGCTTTCCACAGTAGCTGTACCAGCCTGCATTCCCATCAACAGTGCAAAAAGGTTCCCCTTTTTCCACATCCTCCCCAGCACTTGTTGTGTCTTGATTTATTGATAATAGCCATTCTGACAGGTATGAAATGATATCCCATTGTGGTTTTAATTTGCATCTCTCTGATGGTTAGTGACATTGAGCATCTTTTCATATGTCTATTGGCCATCTGTACATCCTAGTCGCAGAAGTGTGTATTCAGGTCCTTTCTCCACTGTTTAATTGGATTTGTGTATGTGTCTATTGTATATGTGTATTGAGTTTTACAGGTTTTTAAAAATTTTGGATGTTAACCTTTTATCAAATGTATCAGCAAATATGTTTCCCATTCAGTTGGCTCTCATTTTTTTGTTGAAAGGACTTTTCAGTTCTTTGTTTTTTCTTTTGTCTTCCTTGCCTGAGGAGATATAGCAGAAAAAAATACTGCTCCAAGCAATGTCCAGTATTTTACTGCCTATGTTTTTTTCTAGGATTTTTATGGTTTTGGGTCTAACATTTAAGTCTGTAATCTATTTTGAATTTATTCTTGTATGTGGTGTAAGAAGGTAGCCTAGTCTCATTTTTCTACACATATCTGTTCAGTTTTCCCAACATCATTTATTGAATCAACTATCTTTTTTTTTTTTTTTAAATAAAAGATTTTATTAGCACTGGCCTGAGAATCCAAAGGTTGCTGGTTTGATTCCTAGTCAGAGCACGTAACCAGGTTGCAAGCCAGGTCTCCAGCCAGATCCGTAGCTGGAGGCAGGTGAAAGGCAACCATACATTGATGTCTCTCTCTCTCTCTGCCTCTCTTCTGTCCCCTCTCTCCAAAAATGATGAATAGAATCTTTAAAAATATATTAAAAAGATTTTATTCATTATTTTTAGAGAGAGAGGAAAGAAGGGAGGAAGAAAGGGAGAGAAACATGAATGTATGGTTGCCTTTCACCTGCCTCCAGCTGGGGACCTGGCTGGAAACCTAGCTTGCAACCTGGGTTTGTGCCCTGACTGGGAATCAAGCTAGCATCCCTTGGGTTTGCAGGTCGGTGCACAGTTCACTGAGCCACACCAGCCAGGGCTTAATAAGCTATCTTTAGTCCAATGTATGTGCTTGCTTCCTCTGTCAAATATTAATTGACTGTAAAAGTGGATGTTTACAAAATGGAATACTACTACACCATGAAAAAGGAAAGTTTACCCTTTGCAACTGCATAAATGGACCTGTCAGAGGAAGACAAATACATATGATTTCACTCATATGTGGAATCTAATGCGTAAACTAATGTAACAAGCAAAAATAGAGACAGACTTAGAGAGAAGGCTGACAGCTCTGAGAGGAACATAGTAGGTGGAGGGATTGAGTAAAAAGGAAAAGGGACTCATTCACATGCATAACGGTGTGGTGATTGCAGGGTTAGATTATAAGGGGAATAAATGGTAATGAAAGAAAAACCACAATAAAAATTTCTTAAAAAGGATCATTTAAAACTAAGATATGGGACGTTGAGTTGATGGTTATAATTTTCTAAAATATTGAACAAGATCATTAAGTGTTAAAGACTACAAATTGAGTAAGATGAGAAAGAAAATATTTCATAATAAAGAATAATATTTGGATTTAGTAGGAAGAAATTTAAAGATTATGAATTTTAAATGAGTGCTGTTGGTGTAACACATGGTAATTTTTGTGAATGTTAAATGATGATTAAATGCTTGTAGATGTGAGGGTATACATGTGATAGCCAAAGAACAGTGTGTACCTATTAACCATGCCAGAGTTGATCTTGTTCACGGTATCTGGATGGTACAGACAAAATCACTAAGTGGCCACCTAAAAATGTGGGAGAAATAGAGTAACTGAAGTTATAGGAATAGACATTATATTTAGAGCATAAAGGAGTAGGAAAGAAGGCAGAAATAAATCTGTAAAGAACAATACTGTACTGTCCTTCCGCAGGCTTAAAAATTGGGGTTTGCAAAGAGCTAACCATTTGCTTTCTCCCTCAAAATATCCCTGAGAAGGGAGCCAGGTGTTGCAGACCACCCTGTATCTGTGTTTTTCCTCTCGCCCTTTTGTGAACTCTCAAGGTTAGTCGGTGATTTTCTTCACACTTCCATTAGGAAATTTGCCAAAGGCAGCCTTTTGAGGCAGCTGTCTCCGTACCCTGGGAGGCCATCAGTAACGTTTCCTATCTGTAGGAGCAGTCGGCATAAAAACGTTGGGCTGAACTGAGTCTTGGTGATTTAAAACATTCCCCCTTCAAAACTACTCCTTTCCTTACTTCAAACATTATAAAATATATTAGATTTCAGGACTTCATGTTCTTTAATAATATTTTTACAGTATTTTTCAGATAAAATTAATCATTAATAGTAAATATACCCAAATATAATAATAATGAAGAGAGACTTAATTTTTCAAACAAAATTTAAATAACAACAATAGGCAACATTTAGGAATCCTTATAAATAAGTAAAAATTCTTTTTGTATAGAATGTTAAAAATTTCATCATTGGAATTTTATGAACTAAAATAGACTTTCATCGTGTTGTTTTTGTCTAAGGTGGTCAGGTGATATACTCATGCTAAAGATAACTGTGAACTTTTGGATGCATATAAAATATGTTAATAAGTCCTTGATTAAAATGCATTAATATAAATTGAAATGCATTTGTGTTTTTGTTTGTATTTAATCATATAGGTAACTGTTATACCATATGCATCTTTAATATATTATCTAACTGCTTCTGTTATTATACTAAACTGTCTTCTTTCAGCCACCCACACAGAATATGCCTATGGGTCCTGGAGGGATGAATCAGAGTGGCCCTCCCCCACCTCCACGCTCCCACAGCATGCCTTCAGATGGAATGGTAGGTGGGGGTCCTCCTGCACCACACATGCAGAACCAGATGAACGGCCAGATGCCTGGTAAGTTTTTCTTCTCTAAGACATTAACACCAGAGTTGCTTAGCAACTGAAACGACATGGGGGCTCAAGGGATACTAGATTGTTGATGACAAAACTGCTTTGAATGCCCCGGAGTATAAGCTCTCTTAGAGTTTGTTAGCTACAGAGCTACGTGACCTGTATTCAGTGTTTATCAGGCTGCCCTTGGGCTTTTATGTAGCTGACACACAGCATTCCTCTGATGAACAGAACTGGCTAAATTTAGTCTGTATGAAACTATGCAGTACAGCTGGTTTTGGAAGCTTTTTGGAAAATAAAAAGGCATTGTGCCCTGGCTTAAGAATTAAAATCTCTTGATAAAAAGGTATTATAACATTTCTTTGAGTTTTGTATTAAACATTTATTGGTCTCAGAAGCAGTAATCCTAGAAAAACACATAGGGGAAAGAAATAAAATAATCTCTAAAGTGCTAATGTATTTTAGTATTTTCTCATTGATACTATTAAAGCTGATTATAGATTTGTGCTTATTACATAATGTAAATGGAAATTGATATTAAAACAAAATTCAGAAGTGAAAAATAATGTCAGCTTTCTTATATAATGAGCCATTTCCTTTACTGTTTATCCATTTCAAGTTTAGAGCTATTTAGGATATATTTCAGGCCATTGGAGGTTTATTTAGTTAAATTCTACTGGTTTGAATTTTTTTTTTTAAGATTTTATTTATTATTTCCAGAGAGAGGGGAAGGAAGAGAGGCAGAGAGGGAGAGAAACATCAATGTATGGTTGCCTTTCACCTGCCCCCAGCTATGGACCTGGCTGGAGATCTGACTTGCAACCTGGTTATGTGCCCTGGTTGGGGAATCCAACCAGTGTGACCTTTGGGTTCGCAGGCCAGTGCCTATCCATGATGCCACCAGCTAGGGCCTGTTTTCTACATTTAATATGAGAATATTTTCACTTTCTCATAGCTAAGTTAATATCATTAATGAAAAATGTTATACAAATAGCAACAATGAGGGAGCAAAAAGGGGATGGATGTAATACAACAACAATAAAATTAAAAAAAATAGCAATAATGAAAGTAAATTAAAATAACAACAGTTTATTTTTAAAGTAAATAATTAGCATTCTTAGGAGAATGTCCTTTTAGCTGATTGTGTTGGTTGGAAGCATTGGTGACCATGAATGATGGCTGTGACCAATGAAGTAAGGGAGAATACAGAACTAAAGGAAGAGAAGGGACCCTCATTCATAGAAGATTGATGTGTTACTGATCAGGTAGATAGGTGACAAGATTTCAGTGGCTTTCTTCTATTCCTGCTAAAGCTTGCCACAATCAGTGGCCTACATGGCACACGGTGACATGGAGTTAGGAATAAAAACATAATTACTTGTCAGATTGTAGTCAGAAGGAATATTTTCGCAGAATTCACTTTAGGTTCACCAGGATCCAGTATTTTTAACACATTATTCACTGGCAGTTTTGTACAAAAGCTAATGCTAGTGCAAGTTAACCTGTGTAGTAAACTATATCCATTAGTTTGTTAAGACTGGAAAGGTAGTGCTAATACAGGGTAGCCAGTTAGAAATTTTGTGATTTTTCGTTTTGTTTTATTTTTACCATGGTACCTTTAATTAGGATTTTGACTTAACTTCTCTATGTAACTGAAGTCTAAGGCTGAAGAACCAATGAGCAATAATATAATGATTTCTAACCTGACATTTTGGTTTTGTGTAAGGCTCTCTGGAATAGTTATAATTTTATAAGCCTGAGATTTTCAACTAGTTATGACCTAGGTTTTCCAGAATACTATGGAGCTTCCAAAGCAATTTAGAGAGAGTTATAATTAGGTGTAAGAGAAGTTAGAAGACCACTTATTTATATTTTCTTTATTTAATAAGTTCTTTACAACACTGAGCCAACTTTTTGCACATAAATTTATATCTAGGCTTCTTATTTTTTTAGTTTTGTTCGTAATATTATACAGTCTTAACTTGCAGAGCTATTTATATGCTATTGCTCTTGATCACATAAAGTCTCAGTGTTATGTTCCTTTTCAAAAAATGTTAACTGATTTTTTAAAAGACATCTAGATAGCATATGTCTATGGTACCACAATCAAAAGGTACCAGAAGGCGTATAGTCTCTGCCTCTCCAGACACTGTTCCAGAGTCATTGGTGTCTAGTTACCATTCAAGAGATAGTCTGTTTAGCCCTGACTGCTGTGGCTCAGTGGGTTGGGCATTATGTTGCAAATGGAAGAGTTGCTGGTTTGATTCTCCATTCAGACCTGTGCTAATATTGCAGGCCAGGTCCTGGGTAGGGGGTCCGCAGGAGGCAACTGAATGATGTTTCTCTTCCCACATCAGTTTCTCCTTCTCTTTCTCCCTCCCTTTCCCTCTCTCTAAAAATAAAAAGTAAAATCTTTCAAGAGAGGGGAAGGGAGGGAGAAAGAGAGGGAGAGAAAAATCAGTTGGCTGCCCCTCTCATGCCCCCAGATGGGGACCTGGCCTGCAACCCAGGCATGTGTCCTGACCAGGAATCAAACCAGCAGTCTTTCAGTTCACAGGCCAGTGCTCAATCCACTGAGCCACACCAGCCAAGGCTAAATAAGTAAAATCTTTTAAAAAAGTATTTAAAAAAGAAAGTGTGTATTAAAATATATGCATATAGTTTTTCTTATTCTTTAGAAAAATAGTAGCATATAGTGTACATTAAATAGTTTTAATATATAATTTTTTTCCCTCCTAAATGTATATCTTAAGAGTTCATGAGTACATAAAGATATGTTTTGGAGACCACTCAGTGTATAAATAGTTGCCTCATTCTTTTTGGTGACTGCATTGCTTTCTTTCTTATGGATGCTTCCAATTTATTTGAGCAGGTTCTTTCTGATAGAAATATAGGTTATTTCTAGTCTTGCTGCTATGAATATGTCTGTAAAATAAAAGTAAATAAGTAAACACTATTTTGTTTGTATACACACATGTGCACACACAGAACTTGTATATTTATAAGATAAATTTCTAGAACTAAAATTGCTGGGTGAAGATTACATGCATTCTAATGTATACATGCCCTGAACAATGTATGAAGGTACTACTTTCTTCAAATTGGATCAAATCTTTTGATCTTTGCCAATCTGAAAGATGAAAAATGGGTCTCAGTTTTAATTGGCGGTTTTATATTGTAAGTAAAGCATACAGTCTGATTATGTTTATGACCTTTTACAATTCTTTTTTTTGTGAACTGGTCATTCATATTCTTTGCCCTTTCTTTTACTGCTGGCGGTGTTTTACTTATATGTTAAGTGACTAGTTTGCTGTGTGAGATGACATTTATAAATAATTTTTCTCAGTTTATTTTTTATTATTTAATTTTGTTTGGATATTACTCATTTTTTTTTCTCTATGTAGTCTGTCCATCTTTATGACTGGATTTTCTGACATTTTTAAAGAAGGCCCTTCCACTCCAGTATTATTTTTGAAAAATTTTTTTCTGAAATTCTCTTTTATGGTTACTTTCCTTTTTCCCTCTTTTTTAGTGTTTAAGTTTTCAGTTATCTGGAATTAGTCTTCATGGAAGTAATGTGGAAGGGGTCCAATTTGTTCTTTTCTAGATGGCTATTCAGTTGTCAGAACACCATTTATTTTGCCCAGTGATAATGTCACCACTATAATTGTTTACTAACTTATCCATTTGGGTCTGTTTTTAGACTCTGCTGTGGGTTCATTGATCTGTTAGTTTATTTATGTGGTAATACTACACACTTCTAATTATGCCAGTTTTATTTTTTGCTCTCTTATAAAACTAGTCCTCCTTCATTACTCTTTATTTTACCGAGTGTTCCTTGCTTTTCAGCAGTATTAATTTCTTAATCTGTAAAATGGGAATAATAGCATTCACCTCATAGTATCCATTATAATTCATGTAAACCATTTTCTTTAAAAAAATATTTTATTTATTTTTAGATAGATGGGAAGGGAGGGAGAAATAGAAGGAGAGAAACATCAATGTGTGGTTGCCTCTCATACACCCCCAGTTGGGGACCTGGACCACAACCCAGGCATGTATCCTGACTGGGTATTGAACCTGCAGCTCTTTGGTTTGCAGGCCAGCAGTCAGTTCACTGAGCCACACCAGACAGAGCTAAACCATTCTCTTTGTTTGCTATTGATTAAATACTGAAGTTGTTGTTATAATACCAACATTATTATTATGGTAATATAAAAAACAAAATTTTTAAGGTACTTTTTACAGACCATCTGTTTAACTTTCATATTTTGGTTCTGATCACTTTTCTTCAAAGGGCCTAACCATATGCCTATGCAGGGACCTGGACCCAATCAACTCAATATGACAAACAATTCCATGAACATGCCTTCAAGTAGCCATGGATCCATGGGAGGCTACAACCATTCCGTGCCATCATCACAGAGCATGCCAGTACAGAATCAGATGACAATGAGTCAAGGGCAACCCATGGGAAACTATGGCCCCAGACCAAATATGAATATGCAGCCAAACCAAGGTAAATAAACTTTGTTATTCTTCACCAGCATGCTCCATCAGCCTTTGAAAATGAAACAAGTTTTTCATGTTGTTAGCTGATGCATGAAAATGTAAGTTTGAAGTAACAATTTACATATGTAAAAAAGAAATGTTGAATTTGGAACCAGTTTAAAATGTTCTTTATATACACTTCAAAACTAAATTGCTTAGTGTTTTAAGCTTATTTATTTTTATGCCTTTTGGACAGTTTATTTGAGGTTTCATATTCGTGGATTTTTTTTTTCCAGATTTTATTTCATTATTTTTAGAAGGAGGGGAAGGGAGAAAGGCAGAGAGGGAGAGAGACATCAATGTATGGTTGCTTTTCACCTGCCTCCAGCCACAGACCTGACTGGAGACCTGGTTTGCAACCTTGTTATGTGCCCTGGCTGGGGAATCGAACCTGCGACCTTTGGGTTCACAGGCCGGCACCTTATCCACTGTGCTACCAGCCAGGGCTGGATTTTTTTTAAAGACAAGATAATCAGCGTATAAACTACACATTTACTATACAGCTAGAAAATTGAGAAAAATAGAATTTTATTATTACAAGTGCAACCCCTTAGAAAACATTTCCTTGATGGTTCATTTTACTTATAAAGGATATATTAATTTATATAAATTTCCCTTGATTTATATGAATGTTTTCTGATGCTGAGTTTCAGCATTTAAAAAGTAATTGTATAATTTGTTATTACAGTGTTTAGTGAGGGTGCTGCCATGTTCTTGTATTAGAGTGGTATGAAGTTTATTACCAGTCTTAGGGAATGAAATTGTTATCATGTTCCTTTTTAAAAAAGGATTTTATTTATTTTTGGAGAGTGGGGAAGGGTAGATGAAAGAGAGGGAGAGAAGCATCAATTTGCCAGAGAGAAACATTCATCGGTTGCCTCTTGTACCCTCTGGCCCGTTACCCAGGCATGTGCCCTGACTTGGAATCAAACTGGTGGCCACACCAGCCAGGGCTTGTTTCTCTTTTAAATATTCTTGTGACTAATAGCTAAAAACTGGTAAGTGGGGCTCTGTTCTGCTAATTAACTGTTAAAATATTTGGCATATTGCCAGGCTGAAGCTTTTTCAATTATGAAATGTGGTGAGGTTGAGTATGAGATGGATTTAATGTATCTGCAATAAAAATTGCTAGACTTTATGAAAACCAAATCACTGCAATGAATCCAGATAAAGGAAGTCAGTGTTAATCTGTTGATAGTTATTTATGATGAAATAATATATTCTAAATTTAAAATATTTATCTATTTTCTGTAATTTTGAAGAGATATACTAAAAACAAAGGAAGATAATAGAATAAGTTGCCAGTGCTTGCTCTAATTTTTTTTCTCTGAAGTTGTTTAGTGCCCATGATAGAATATTATTTTCTTTTTATTTGGTCAATTAAAGATTCAAACCAATAGCAAGATACAGTCATTGCTAGGTCAGAATGAAGTTTAGATGTCTCTCTGTGTAGTTGGTTACCAGGAGAGAGAGCAAGAAAATTGATAGTGATTTTGACAATAACCACAGTAATGATGACACATTTTCTAGACACTATAGATAAGAAAAGTTAGGGTGTACACACACAAAAAATGAATTTGTTGCAACATAGTTTGATTTCAAGGAGAAAAAGATATGCTTGCAGCAATATGCATATAGGAAAATGGTTACTGTTTTTGGAGAAAGGAGTTGAATATATAGAAATTTTCCATTTTAAACGTAAGGACCAACTTTTAAATTTTTTAAAAGATTTTAGTCATTATTTTCGGAGAGAAGGGCAGGGAGGGAGGAAGAAAGGGAGAGAAATATCAATGTATGATTGCCTTTCACTTGCCTCCAGCTAAGGACCTGGCTGAAGACCTGGTCATGTGCCCTGACTGGGGAATCAAACCAGTGACCTTTGGGTTTGCAGGCTGGTGCCAATCCACTGAGCCACCAGCCAGGGCTGTTCTTTTCAAAAATGTCACCTTTTGTGCCCTGACTAGGAACTGAACCTGCAACCTTTTTGTGCATGGGACGACATTCCAACCAACTGTGCCAGCTGGCCAGGGCAACTACATATTTTACAAAAGAAGTGTTCTGTTTTGGTAAATAGGTGGAAGAAATTAGAGGAGACTGCATATAAATAAAGTCTTTAAAGAAAAGCTTGAAAAATACCAGTTTTATAAAAGGGAAACACTTTAAAATTTTCTTTTAACATTTATTTAGATATTATTAGTTATTCTTTGAGTTAAAGACAAACTTGGAATCTTTTGGCTATCTTCCTATTCTTAAATATATATTTCTGTGTCAAGAGATATTAAACAATATTAAAGCTAATTAGCATTTCTAGTAATAGGATTTATTAAATAAGTCAGGGAAAAATATTTGTGGGATTTCTTAGATTAAACCTCTGCCAAGTGACCAAAAAGAATGGAAAAGGACTAATCCTGAGAATTTTGTTTTAAAAAAGAACAATTAAATGGCAGTTGTTATTATTTAAGTGGTATATTTGAGAACTGTAGCTGGTGATTTGGTAGTAGTTTTCTAAATAGAACATTGTGGGTCAAAGTCTAGATGGTTGGTAGTTTTCAAAGTGACATTTTTACACTCCCACATTCTTCCCTTCTCCTTCAGCTTTCAAAATGAAATAAAGGGGGAAAAAGTAACCAGTCTAAACTTTTTGTCATTGTAATTTAGGAATCTGGTTGAAAGTAATCCAAGGAATAGATATCTCATACACTTACAATTTATCATTTTGATTCTTTGAGAAAGTAAAAGAGAAGTATTATGCTAATTTATAATACTAATTGCAACGTAAGTCCCATTGTGTACCAATGAACTCATCTCTTCACTGTTAAATTGATCAATCATTAGACCAATGCTAGCATCGAAGGTTTTTGTTTGTTATAGTTTTAGGGATATATAGCTACATTGTAGTTCATTTATACATTTGATAAATATTGCTATTTTGAATGATTTTTTCAAAGTTGTAAGTTTTTTCAATGATGATTTTTTGGTTATGAAAATAATATTTAAAAATCTGGAAAATGCAAAAAAGCTTAGAGCATAAAATTTTTAAAAATCACCTACAGTCTTGCTCTGTAATTTCTAAATCAGTCCATAGTCCACTTTACATAGACAAGGCTATATAAAGTTATATAGCCTATTTAATTATTTTTCTGTACGCTCTATGCTTAATGAAGTCGGGAACTGTGTCCTGTTTTCTCCATCACTACTTTATCCTATTTGTTGATTGATAGATGAGCTAGATTTCCTTCTTGCTATAACAAATTAGAAAACTAACACCTTTCTCTGTGGTATTGTTATCATCAGCTATCATTCCAGGAATGTACCAAAAAAGGGGCTGTGAGATGCAACAAGTGATTGTCAGTTATACCAAAATCTTTTGGGTTTGGGAGACAAAATCCAGATATGTTTTTCTATTCAACAGATTACACATTCAGTTTTATTATAATTCATTTTTAAAAAAGATTTTATTCGTTACTTTTAGAGAGAAGGGCAGGGAGGGAGGAAGAAAGGGGGAGAAACATCAATGTATGGTTGTTTTTCATCTGCTTCCAGCCAAGGACCTGGCTTGGAGACCTGACTTACAACCTGGTTATGTGCCCTGACTGGGAATTGAACCAGCAACCTTTGGGTTCACAGGCCAGACAATTCATTTTTAAAAACTTGAAAATAATGATAGGAAGTTGCAAAAGTAATAGAGAGATCCTTTGTGTTCTCCCCCTAACTATCTCTAATCCCCAGCAATCTGTTACTTTTCCTTCCATTTCTGTAATTTTGTCCTTCTCAGAATGTTATATAAATGGAGTCATACAGTGTATGACTTTGTCAGATTGGCTCTTTTTTTAGTCAGCGTAATTAATATTCAAGTTCTTGTGTGTATCAGTGGTTCATTCCTTTTCCTTGCTGAGTAGTATTACATAGTATGGCTGTACTGCAGTTTGTTTAATTATTCACCTATTGAGGAATATTTTGGTGGTTTCTAGATTTAGGCTTTTATAAATAAACCTGCTATGAACAATCGTGAACATATTTGTGTTTTTGTTGGGCACAAGTTTTCATTTCTCTGGGATAAATAACCCAGGAGTGCAATTGCTGGGTCATATGATAAGTATATTTTTAGCTTTATTTTTATAAACTGTCAAAGTGATTATCAAAGTGGCTGTACCATTTTAAAGTTTCACCAGCAATATATGAAGAATGATCTGCTTTCTACAAATCCTTGCCAGCATTTGGTATTGTCAATGTTTTTTAATGGTAGTTGTTCTAAAAATGTATAGTAATACCTCATTATGGTCTTAGTTACATTTCCCTAATGACTGTTGGCATGAATATCTTTTCATGTGCTTATTTGCCATTGTATATCCTCTTCAGTGAGATATCTCTTCATGTCTTTTTCCCTTTTTCTAGTTGGATTGTTTTGTTTTTCACTGTTGAATTTTGAGAAGTCTTTATATATTATTCTAAGATTACTTTAAAATCTTCTCCCAATATTTTATTATGTGTAATTTCAAACATAGAGAAAAGTTGAAGGAATTGTACCTGCGTAGTTGCCGCCTGTATTTTGCAGTTAATGTTTTTCTGCTTTATTTTTTCTTTTTTTTAAGATTTTATTCATTATTCTTAGAGAGTGGAAGGGAGAGAGACATCAATGTATGGTTGCCTTTCACCTGCCTCCAGCTACAGGCCTGGCTTGTAACCTGGTTATGTACCCTGTCCGGGGAATCAAACCAGCAACCTTTGGGTTCACAGGCTGGCACCTTATCTGCTGTGCTACCAGCCAGGGCTTGTTTTACTATAGTTTTATTCATCTATCTATTAATTTATTTATCCATCAATTAGTTTTATTTTTCAAAATGCATTTCAGAATTATTTGCAGATATCTGTACACGTTACTGATAACACTTTATGCTGCATATTATTAGAAGTCAACATTTAAAATTTTTTATTAAAAAAGTTTTGTAATGCACAGATATTAAGTATATCATTTAGTGAGTTTGGCATATTTGTAACAAATTCTTTTGGATTCATTTTTTAGCTAAGATCCTATCCTAAGTGCTCTTATGGGAGGCAGTACTATTCCAATGTTAAACATTTTATATGAACCATAATCTATAGCTTCTTTTATGGCAAAAGGGCTTGGCTGGTTATTTTTCCCCTTATAATTCTATTTCAATGTGTAGTTCTAGGACTACCTGGATTACTTGTTAAAATAAGATTTGTCTGCCCCACCCTGTACTTGCTAAACCAGAATCTAGGGGTTAATTTTACAAATTACATTTAACAAATATTTGATGCCATTCTTATTTATAGTCCATTCCTTTGGAATTTTCTGGGCTGGATAATGTCTTCTGTGTTAGATGGTTCATAACTTTTTAGCTTTCATGCTAAGTGACAAAACTATGGCTCTTTGAGCAAGATAGAATCTTTACTTTCACAGCAGATTATCACTTGAACACCCCATAGATCTAGAGCTTTTGGAGTTTGTTTTTGAATTAATATTATATATTATACCTGAAACTGTATAAAAGAGGTTGCCTAATATTAAGAAATTGTGTAATCTTTTATTTTGCTGGATTTATTAAGCCATAATATATCCCTTTTCCATTTTTAGTCACCAGAAATCTAAAACATAATTTAAATCCAAGATTATTTGTAGAGATGTCTATGATGTAAAATTATGCCCTTGAAATGCAGGATTTTTTTAACTTTGCACTATTGTCATTTTGGGAAGAATAATTCTTTATTATGGGGCTTGTGCTGTGCATTTTGAGATATTTAGCAATATTTCTGTCCTGTACCCACTAGGTGGCAGTAGCACCCCCATGCCAGTTGTGACAACCCAAATCTCTGCAGTCTGCTAAATGTCCCTTGGGGGACAGAATCTTGCCCAGAGTTGTAAGAAACAGCTTTAAGAAATGGTTAATGTAAGGAACTACATACAGGGATGGTCTATTATTGAAGAAACAGATAACAATAACAAAAATTGCTGATACTGTTTATGTTTTAATACTTGTTAATATATTCATGAGAATTTTTCTATAACTTTCACGTTATAAAAAACATATCTTAATGAACTGCTTCTCTTTACAATCTAAGATCTTTCATGGTGCTACACCTGACTGGTGTGACTCAGTTGGTTGGAAATCATCTCACAAAGTAAAAGGGCCCAGGTTCGATTCCTGGTCAGGGCACATGCTTGGGTTAGGACCTGGTCCCTGGGTAAAGGGCGAGTGCTAGAGGCAGTGAATGGATGTTTCTCTGACACATTGATGTGTCTCTCCCTCTCTCCTCCTCCCTTCTTCTTTCTCTAAAAATAAATAAAATCTTTAAAAAAATAAAAATAAAAACTATCATGCTTCTAATTTTTCATTGGTCTCTAAGAAACTCCTAAATTTGTGTTAGTTGTAGTGATGTTTTAAGCTTTTAGTGTTGTCTTAGTTGCTTGGTTCTTGTTCATTTATCCTTGCTATTGTATTTATACATTTTAAAATTATGAACTATTTAAAACTCTTGATGAGGACAGATGTATGTTTTAAGTAATGAATCCTGCCATTTTAAGTTGCTGTTTAATAGGAAGTGGGCTAGAATTTATTGGAATACAGGGATTTTTTTCTTGGAAAAAGAAAAAACTTAATATCTTCAAACGAGAGCTGTACCTGGTCACACCGAGATTGAATGGTTAAGAAATGAGTAGTAAACTGTCATCAGTACATAATGAAATAAGAATGAGAAAATAGGCTTGGGGAGTATGTTGTCTGAAGTTTCATAAGTAATTCTCATTATAACATGGATACAGGTAGGATGGAGAAATTTCTTGTATTTTAGGATTTTTGTATTATAGTGATATTCTTATGTAGAACTATTTTCCTGAGAGATATTGCATGAGAGAAGTATTAGCCGGTAGGAGGTGCATGTAGTAGTTAATAGATAGCTTTAGAGTTCTTATCATTTACTAATTATGCAGCTTTAGGTAGGATTTTTAATGCTTGCAAGTGTTAAATTTTCTTATCTGTAAAGTGAAGTTGGTTATAATTCTACTTATTTCATAGGTTTTGCTGTGGGTAAATAATAAACATAAAGCTCTTAGCTTAGTAAGTCTGGCCCATAAGAAATGCTCATTAACCCAAAGCTGTCATTTTAAGTTGTACTTAAAAAATTCATAGATTAATGATATGACTTACAGAGTTTCAGTGAGTTGATATGCATCTGAAGATGTGAACATAGGCATATATATAGAATTTAAAAAATTTTTGTAATTCTGAATTATTCACAAATTAAAACAATGCTATCTTTATAGTTGAGTCTTAAAAATTTGACCAGCAACTTAAAATACCATTAAGTATTACTGCCTCATTAGAGAAAAGAGTGCTAGTTATATAAAATATGTTGATTTGGAAATATTTTACATGTGTTTAAATACAGGATGTTTCAATAAAATGTCTGTTGCAGTATAGAACTGAAGATGAAAAGAAATAACATGGTGACAAACATTTGTTTTATGTTCTTTTAAAATGCTTTTCAATATCACATTGTAGATTAAGAAAGTAGTAGTATATTTGTTTATACTCATATAATATCACACTTTGTAGTGCACCTTAAAATCAAAATAATTTTCGTACAGGATGAAGGAAACCTTTAAGCATTTAGTAATGTGTGATGTTGTTTGTATGAAATGGCTAGCTATAATACCTTACTTTATAATCTTCACTCTGTAGTTCCAATTTTTAGAACTTATTTGGGGTAACCTTTTGAGATTTAACTCTTATTAGTATTTCGAGGAATAAATAATACACATTTGCCAGTATAGCATATTTCACCGTCACAGGAAAATAATATGCTTCCTAAACAATCAGTATTGAAGTCATAGTTTTTTAATAGATGAAACTTCAAGGAAAAACATAACTTTATATACAATATCCCCAATTTACAAAGAATTTATATAACTCAATACCAAAAAAACCAAAACAATCCAATTTAAAAATGGGCAAAGACATGAATAGACATTTCTCCAAAGAGGACATACAGATGGCCAATGGACATATGAAAAGATGCTGGATGTCACTAATCACCAGAGAAATGCAAATCAAAACCACAATGAGCAATCACCTCACACCTGTCAGAATGGCTCTCATTGAATCCACCACCAAGGGAAGGATATGGAGGAAAGGAACCCTCATGCACTGTTGTTGGGAATGCAGACTGTTGCAGCCACTATGGAAAGCAGTATGAAGATACCTCAAAAAACTAAAAATAGAACTGTCTCATGACCCCGTGATTCCACGTCTTGGAGTTTATCCGAAGAAACTCGAAAGATGAATTCAAAAGAATGTATGGCATCCATATGTTCATTGCAGTGTTATTTACAATAGCCAGGATTTGGCAGCAGCTTAATGCTCATCAGTAGAGTGGATAAAAGAGCTGTGGTACATTTCCACAACTCGGCCTGCTTATTTATTTATTTATTTATTTATTTTAAAGATTTTATTATTTTTAGAGGGGAAGGGAGGGAAGAAGAAAGGGGGAGAAACATATTCAGCTGTATTTAAAAATAAAAGTTTATCTTACCTTTTGCAATAGTGTGGATGGGCCTGGAGAGCATTATGCTAAGTGAAATAAGCCAGGCAGAGAAAACAAGTACCATGTGATTTCTCTTAACAGGTGTAATCTAAGGAACAAAATGGAAACAGACTCATAAATACACACAATAGACTGACAGCTCTGAAGGGAGGGGGTTAGAGAGCTGGGTGAAACAAGTGAAGGGATTAAGCAAAAAATCCCAAAACTCATTGACACACAACAGTATGGTGATTATCAGGGAAATAGGGGGTGGGGTGAGGTAGGAGAGTGTAAAGGAGGGGTAAATGGTGATGGATGGAGACTTCACTTAGGGTGATCAACATGCAGTGAAGTATACAGATGGTGTATTACAGAATTGTACACCTGAAACCTGTATAATTTTGTTAACCAATGTTACCTCAATAAATGCAATTAAAAAAAAAAGATGAAAAGAATTATGTTTTAGTACTGCTGTCCTCTTCCATTTTCTTTGGTTTTAGGCTTGATCCTGAATGATGTTGAGGATCCTCAGAGGGAGGGAAGTGAAGGAGAATAAAAGAAGGGTCATTATTTGAGGTTTTTGGGATTGGAACTACTAACAATCCCAAAAGATAAAGCACAGGTGGCATGGTCTTTTCTTTTCTTTCTAGGTCTTAAACTAGAAATATTTTTCTCCTTTAGAGCAAGCTTAGAATTTTGTTGTCATTGTATCCTTTTGGATCTTCCCTTAGCTGTTAGGTTTTTGCTGCCTTCTTGCTTTATTTTTAATTTTGATTCTAATGCATACTAAGTGCTTTAGTTGTATAATTATATTCTGTTAAGATAAAAGGTTGGAAAAGAAAGACAAGGCACAACCTTCGTTTACTGAAAATATGCAAATACCCAGTCATGCTGCTTATTAAATTATGTATGCTAATGTTTAATACTTTATTATATACAAAATACATTTTAAAAATTGTAACCTTAATTAAACTAGCTAGTGTTTGGAACTACTTTTGCTTAATTGCTTCTGAACTATGAAATTTGCTATAGCTTGAATAGAAGCAGTGAAGAATACTGAAATAAACATGTGCTTTGAAATCACAAACAAGTTTTGTCTGATTCCCATTTGACCTATTAGCCATATAGTCTTGATCTCTCTTGATTTATTGGCTAAAAATTTGAAAATTGGCATCGTTACCTGTTAATGGTTTACATAAAATGAACTTTGAAAGCATGTCTGGCAGTGTTAAGTTTACATTTAGTGTTAAATTCTCTTTCCCTCCACTCTTAAGTGAGCCACATTGTATCTACAATTAAGAGTTTATTTCCTAGCCCTGGCTGGTGGTACAGTGGATAAGGTGCTGGCCTGCAAACCCAAAGGTCACTGGTTTGATTCTCAGCCAGAGCATGTAATCAGGTTGCAAGCCAGGTCTCCAGACAGATCCATAGCTGGAGGCAGGTGAAAGGCAACCATACATTGATGTCTCTCTCCCTCTCTCCCTTACCCTTTGCTCTAAAACTAATAAATAAAATCTTAAAAAAAAGTTTATTTTCTTGTTGAAAGAAAAATCCCATAGTAACCTTAGAAAGGCTTATTTTGAAGGAATTTGAAAAGTAGTATAAAAACAAAGAAAGTGAATAGAAATAATTAGCTCTGATAAAGTACTTCTTTAGAGTATACAGTTCCTCAAATGGAACAGAGTTGAATTATTGCTGCTTATATTGTTGCTGCTATTGTAGGTCAGTATGTTTTGAACATGTTTTGTTTTGAATTTTTATTTAATTAACAAAGGAGCCCTGGCTGGTGGCTTGAAGAATAGGCACTGGCCTGTGAACCCAAAGGTTGCTAGTTCGATTCGCAGTCAGGGCACAGGTTGCAAGCCAGGTCTCCAGCCAGGTCCTTAGGGTTACATTTATAGTTATATAGTGCACAGTAAACATACATTCAGGATTCTCGTGTATTATATCCAATTAATTAAAAAAAAATTGGATTGGTTGTTTTCCCTTGTTTGCAGATTATTTTAGGCATGTGGACTTTAATTCAAAGATTTGCTTTTATTACTTAACAAATTTTTGTTATAATAAATTATGTATTTGGAAGTTATATGATAAAAAATTTCTGTATTTCTCTTAAGATGTTAACATTATATGTAAAACTCATGTACACAATGTTTTATCTGTTTCAGGTCCAATGATGCATCAGCAACCTCCTTCTCAACAGTATAACATGCCACAGGGAGGTGGGCAGCATTACCAGGGCCAGCAGCCACCCATGGGCATGATGGGTCAAGTGAACCAAGGCAACCATATGATGGGTCAGAGACAGATTCCTCCCTATAGACCACCTCAACAGGGTAAAGTTCGATTGGGAAAATTTCCTGCTTAATATAAATAGCAGTAGTTGAAAGGCTTTCCGTTTCAGTGAACTTTTCATCTAGGCAAATGTTTACACCATAAAAATTTTTTTAATCAAAAGCTAATTTACAGCAGAAAATATTTTTTTTTTGAGGAGGTACTAGGTAGATGGTCAGAAACAAACCCTAGTTTATTTCAAACTGCTCTAATACCAAAATAGAAAGGAAATTAATTTTCTACTAGTTTAATCCTATTTTTAAGAAGTTAGTATTTTTTTGTTTTATTTTGTTTTTGGTTTTATTTTTTGACTTGGTATTGTTTGATATTGCATGTATGGTCTTAACATTAATTTTTGTGAAATGTGGTGTTTGTTGTTGGCTGTATTTATGGATGTGTGTGTGTAAGAAGGGTTAAAAGTATATGAAATGCCAAAGCATGGACAAGAAATCTAATAATCTCTCAAAACAGGAGATAGAAAACCTTTGATGACCTAGCGAACAAACTGTTTATATCTTGACTGGTTGTGGTTTTTCAGGCCCACCCCAGCAGTACTCAGGCCAGGAAGACTATTATGGGGACCAATACAGTCATGGTGGACAAGGTCCTCCAGAAGGCATGAACCAGCAATATTACCCTGATGGTAATCTCTCCTGATGTTAACTTTCCTATTTTCTATCCCTGCCCAATATTAATGTAGATAGCTGTTCAAAACCTTTTAATATGGATGAAGAAACTAACAATACGTTTCTTCTAAATTTATAACACTTTAGTCATTTAAAGCATCAGTGATAGCATTAGTATATACTTTATTTCAAAGTACATTTTATTTATATATTCCATATTAATACCATCAGGGATCACATTCTGTCATTGGAATCCTTTCTTATATAAAAGAGGATCCTTTTATATTTGGAATTGTTCACTTAACCAAAGCCAATGTTTACTGATTTACTTTTTTAAATAACAGCTTTATTGAGATAATTCACGTACCGTGAAGTTCACCTATTGGCTTACTTTTATACATTGTATGTGTTAAATACATAGAATTTGTCATTTTTTTTGTTTCATTATTTTAGTTAATGTTGCATATTTCTTAAAGAACTATGGTTTGTATACATTTGCATTTCAGAAAAATTATGGAGGCTAACATATTCATAATATAGTTGTATATAGAGTTAGTGGAATAGGAAAGATATTTGGAAAACATTTCAGTTTTAGTTCTTTAGTTCAATGGAATTTTTTTCTTTTTTGTAGGAGGGTGGGAAAAAGTGGTTAGTAGAGATGTGCTGAGCTTAGTAACAAGTAGGCCCTACTATACAGTTCCATTTTCTCAGTTTTGTGTATGTTTGAAAAATTTGTAATACAATAGTGAAGAAAAAAAATTCATGTAAAACTGATAAATTAGGTTAGAAATGTCACAAAATAATTTGTCTTTTTATGAAAAGATTTGCCAGAGTTTTCATTTATATAGTAAACTCTCTTGGTGTATTTAAGGGGAACTACTTAAAACAGAGAAACCAGGGAAAACTAAGAAAGTAAAGGTTAAATGTTTGGACCATTTACTGGAAGCTAGCAAGAAGATATAATTTGGTGCATTTCAAAAATTATCTTGCCATTTTTCATCAGTGTATAAAGCATGAAGAAGGTACATCAGTGTAAGGACATTCATTTTATTGCAGAGCATCTGCCCATATATAGGCAGAGCAAACACTGAACTGTAGAATTTTGCAGATAATAAATGTTAGTGATGTATATATAGACAATTCTGGTTAAAAATTAGCTTATCTTTTTTAATGTTGGGTTTTCTCGTCTTATTTGTTTTGTTTCTTTTTTCACATGTAGACATCATATTAAGTAAGTGTATAGACTATATTTTTAAAAGGTGAAATCTAGGTTGTTAAATTTTATTATAAATGATTGGTTTAATTTTTAGAATACATTTCAAGTAATCGAGTTGAATTTGATACTGTTATTTTGGTCCTGAGTATTTCCTGAAAGGTGAAATTTGTGTTTTAAGTAGGATGTTTCTATTCAAAATAGGTTGTTATTTTTGTAAATGTCAGAACTTTAAGGTTCTACAAATAATTCATCTTAACCACATTGGGATTTAAAAATTTACGTGGTATCATTTTGCATAGGTGTGTATTAATATATTTGTCTGACATCTATAATAGAATAGCTATTCCACTTATAACAATTAGTTTTCTTAGCATTGGATATTTTCTTAATATGTTTAGATATTTATGCCAGTAAGTGTGTAGATTAGGAGCTGGAAGACTTTTTTTCTGTAAAGAGCCAGAGTATTTTAGTCTTTGTGTGCCATATGGTCTTAATTTCAACTTGTAGCATGAAAACAGCTGTAGAAAATATAAGTGGGCACAACTGTGTCTCACTGAAACTTTATTGACAGAAACAGGCCACTGGCTGTACTTAGACTGCAGGCTATAGTTTGCGCCCCCTTAATGTAGATATACATGATATGGCTTGGCACATAGGAATACTAGAGCACTGAGTATAACATTTATTTATAACTGTATTCCTTCTTCCTTAGACATTCTACTAAAACATAGTTCAGATTTTAGCTAACTGAAAAGTTATATCTTGCATTTTCTTTGTGCAATTCAATTAAAAGGACTCTAGTATTGATTTTCACTAAAGTCCAGTCATGTTGTGGGTGACATTTATCATGTCAGAAAAGTAAAGGTGTACTCTAACACTTAATACAATATTAATTTTATGAAGATGTATGCCCATACTACCCTAGAAATATTTTCTAAGGTTTCTAGAATGGCAGCACTAAGCAATATATTTTTGCATCTAAAAATATTTTGTGAGATATGTATTTTATTCAAGTAAATAGAATGTGAGAAATTTGTTTCAGTTCTTTTCAGGGGGAAAAAACTTATGGAGCTCTTTTATATTTTGCATTGTTTAGCATATGCTGTGGAATTGGCAACCAGCTGAACAGGTGTTTGACAAAATATGATAATTGCTTCCTTTGGTCATTCTAATTTCATTCAAGTTATTTACATGTGAAAGGCCTAAATGCTTTCATTCTCTTAAAAAATTGAAGATAAAGTTTTTTTTATCCCCCTCAGTGATAAGTATCAGAGTTAAGATTTAAATGTAATGTTTCTAAAACTACTGTTTTTTGCTTTTAAAAAATTGCACGTTATCTTGATATGAAAACAATCACATTGGTAAATATTTTGCTATTGCAATTGAAATTATTTTTCATGTATTTCCATTTCTTTCTCTTTTTTTCAGTTTTATCTGAAAGTTTAAATATATTTAGGGTTTTCACTCAGTGGCCATTAACGTTTCTTCCTGTCTCTTGTCGAATTGATGTAGGTCATAATGATTACGGTTATCAGCAACCGTCGTATCCTGAACAAGGCTACGATAGGCCTTATGAGGATTCCTCACAACATTACTACGAAGGAGGTATCTATATACCTTCACACACATACACATATATATCCCCTTCTACAGGAACGAAAATTCTTGCATAAGACAACTTCTACCCGTGCAAAGCTCTTGTAGAATAATAGTTGCTGGCTGTCTTGAAAGTTACAGGGAGTCCAGAACAATCAAAATAATTTCCTTACAAATATTTAAAATGTATAACCATAACTTGTCATTTCTAACAAAAATAAAAATACTAAAACATTTAAAAATAACTTTTTCCTCAGTGGAAATTTTCTATTTGAACATAATTCCACCCATCCAATTTTTTTAATGTTTTACATAAGTATAATTTCACATAAAAGTATAGTGCCTGTAGGAAACAGCTTGCTGATCTTGTGTAGCTAGTGTGTGCTCTTGTAGCTGTCTTTAATTTTGTCTTTTTTATTTTATTTAGCATAGTCATGATCTTATGACTGTGATGTTCCAGTAAATGTAATGCTCGTATGGCAGAGACGCTGAAAATGCTGCAGTTCAACCTTGCAAAATTGGCTTTAACTGCAGTTTGTTTGGCCGAAATCCTTCTGTTTGGTTTGAGTTTTTTCTTTGTTTTGTTAACTTTTAAAATCAATATGGCATTTTATTTTGTTCTTGTGTTGTTGGCTATGCATCTTAGAGGAAAAAAGTTAGTTAAGCAAACTTCTCAGTTTTTTTTTTTTTTACTCTTCTCCAATTATCCTGTAGGAAATTCTCAGTATGGTCAACAGCAGGATGCTTACCAAGGACCCCCTCCTCAACAGGGATACCCACCCCAGCAGCAGCAGTATCCAGGACAGCAGGGCTACCCAGGACAGCAGCAGGGCTACGGTAATGGCTTACTGCATTCTAATTTTGTCCCCTCAAAATGGAACGATTACTGTTTCAGAATGTGGAAGTGGATATGTGTCATTATTGAAAAATCACAATTTTATCTCAGACCCCTATTAGTGTTCATTTAGAATATTCTTAGATAAACTATCAATGTATTTTAAAAGAAACAGAAACAAGAGATGGTTCGTTGACCAAAGATGTTCCCTGTCATCATAAAAAGGAGAGGAAATAAGATTTTTTAGAAAAAAATTATTTATTTATTTTTAGAGAGAGAGGGGAAAGGAGGGAGAAAGAGCAAAACATCTGTGTACAGTTGCCTCTTGTGCGCCCCCAGCAGGGGACCTGGCCTGCAGCCCTGGCATGAGCCTGACTGGGAACTCAGCTGGTGACTCTGGCTCACAGGGCAGGGCTCAGTCCACTGAACCACACCATCCAGGTCAAAAATATGAATTCTTAAACTGATTTGATATTTATGACCACTCACTAGGTCTGTATATTCTTAGGCAACTGATGAATTAATTGTTTTTTAACCATATCTACATAATCTGATACGCAATTTTTTTCTAAAACTAATTAATGACCATTACTATGAAAGATAACGATTTTTTTTAAGTGCAAACGTAATTTATTTAGAGTACATAAGAAAAATGTTTTTTTCATTTGCTAGATAGCAGTCTGCACATCCACAAAGGTGTGTATTTATTGCAGCTGTGTATCTTACAGAGTTTGGGGGAATTTTAGCCATATTTCCCTATTATATGCTCATTAAAATAGCTTCTAGCTGCCTATCTGACTTTAAATAACTTTATTAGATAAGGAGTAGTACATAAGGACCTGCTGTTTGAGTCTTAAATTTTAGGCTACTATAACAATTTTAGAAATAGCAAAATACGGTTTTAATGAAAGAGAATTAGCTGTTTATTAATCTGTTTATTTCTTGCTAACACAGTCTGTTATATCAGTAATACCCTATTTTATTTATTGACTTAAGCCCTGCTTTTACTGCGATACCTCCCTCTACTGTAACAGCAAATCAAAGAACCCAAATCAGGCTGAAAATTCTTTTGGGCCTTCAACAAAGGCATGAAATTCAGTCAGGTATCAAGAGTCATGCATTTTCCCAAGAATGCTAAGTCTGGTTTCTTAATTTCAGATATAACTTTAGATATATTCCATGGATTTCTTGTTTTTTTACAAAGAGGCTTTCTTGCTCTTCTCAAATGTAAACATTTAAAGATCATTGAACATGTGTACTTTGAATAGAGTATTCTGGTTTTATTGTATTTGCATGGAAACAAATATGTGGCTAAGTCAAATAAACTTACTAATTTAAGAGAAATAATGTAAGTAGGAAGAAAGAATAAAGGAAGTTAAATATTTTTGATTAAAGTAGCCAAATGATGTTTTCTTAAGACATCAGGTATCCTGAAGAAGTTCCCATTTTACTTATACATAAACTTCAGCTATCAAATTTTCTTCTAATAGAAAATTCTAAGTTTAATCATTGAGTGTATAAATAAGTAAAATAATAAACTGATGGAATTTATTTAAGTTTAAAAATTTATTTTTCTCTTTCAGCACTTTCCTATGCAGTTAATTTTTTAATTATTTAAAAGCATTTTTAAACTTTTTTAAAAGATTTTATTTATTATTTCCAGAGAGAGAGGATGGGAGAGAGGGAGAGAAACATCAATGTATGGTTGCCTTTCACCTGCCTCCAGCTATGGACCAGGCTGGAGACCTGGCTTGCAACCTGGTTATGTGCCCTGGCTGGGAATCAAACCAGCGACCTTTGGGTTCCCAGGCCAGCGCCTTATCTACTCTGCTACCAGCCAGGGCTGCAATTAATTTTTTTATGGCAAGTTTTGAATGGCTGTGACAAAAAAACATAAGTCTCAAAATGTTTAGCTTATGCTTTATAGAGAGTAAGCTTTATAATAGACAGTGTAGAGTATGAAATAGACAGTTGTTGGTAAGCCAGATTAACCTCTTGCCATCTTTGAACTTTGAAATCATTCATTTTTTATGGGGTAAGAATTAAAGGTGATTGGTATTCAGCATGTAATCTTGGAATCAGGCTTTCCACATGCAATTGGTAGCTTGTCCAGTTGTCTTTATTTTCTGTTTGAAAATACTGTGATGTTTGTCAGTGGAGAGCGTAAGTGATTTTTTTGGTAATTGCAAATATAAATCTGGAATTTACATGTAAAATTATTGCTTTTGATTCTTTTGGTGATTTTAGGTATAAATCTAGAGTCATACAGCTATAAATATTACTAATTCTCAATTTATTCAGAATTTTAGTTTGAATCTGCTTTTTACCTTTTTTTTCCTCTTGCTTATACTGCTTAACTTTCTAGTAGAGGCATAGATGAATTTTTTTAATATGGAGTTAACCTAGCTTACAACTTCAGAATCTTTTTTTACTCATTTTGACATGAGATTTTTATTGACTAATGCAAAATACAATAGTTATACTAAATTAGAGCATCTGTGCATAGCGATTTTCTTATATTTCTTACATTTTGCTGTTAGAACCTTTGGAATTTAATTTCAAAAGCATTTGAGAAAATCAAGATACTGAACTATCCTTTTTTGTTTAGATATAAAAATAGGACATCTAGTTTTAAAACCTTTCTACGGTTTTAGGAAATTATATTTTTATCTGGCCCCTTGTTTATGTTAATTATTTTGCAGGTCCCTCACAGGGTGGTCCAGGTCCTCAGTATCCTAACTACCCACAGGGACAAGGTCAGCAGTATGGGGGGTACAGACCAACACAGCCTGGACCACCACAGCCACCACAGCAGAGGCCTTATGGATACGACCAGGTAGGTTACTTGGCCAACTGTGTGATTGCCTCATTGTTTGTGTATTCTTGATTACGTTGAACAGTTTTGCTTGAAGGCTTATTTTCCCTTTTTCCATTCATAATACACAGGTTAACCAACAAAAACCTATTGAGTTTTAACTATTTTATAAGATGCTAGCACATTGGATCATAATTACACTAACATGTAGAACATGTCTTAGCATTCGTTCATATTCTCTCATCCTCATTCTCTGTATCTCTTTCTCTTCACCACACTACACTTCCTTCACATCCATGATATTCCTTCTTTCTTTAATTCATACTTATTATTTGTCTCTCTTGCCTCTACTATGAACATACCCATTATCTCAAATCTTAATAATCTCTGTTACTTTTTCTTTATTTTCAAATATGTAGAGGTGTGTACCTTATCTTAAGACAGCTGTATTCTCTTAAACCTAGTGTTTATTTGGGTCCCTCCTTTTCAACGGTAAACTTCTCAGACTTAATCTGTGCCAGTCATACAGTTGTGAATCTTCTCATATATATGTAAATGATAATAGAAATGACTTACTGCATGGCCAATTTCTTTAGAATGATTTGCTAATGAATTCCTGGTGAGAATAACCTGTTCATTCACCACCACTTAAGATAGTTTTGTTTTTGTTTTTAAAAAAATTATTTTTGTAAGTTATGTCCAGATGATCTGGTTTGAGGAACAAGTCATATGTGGTATTAGACATTGAGGCATAAGCAGTTCTTTTACTAATGCTGTTTTAAGCCTACAACCTCTTTTTACTAACACTTTACATTTTAAGTGATAAATATAAAAGAGACATGAGAGACCTAAACTAAAAGGCTAAGGACAGATGACTAATATTGAAACAAGACACGAATTAAATCAAAGGACTGGGCTGTGGACTTACTAAATTTTTAAAGCACAGTAAGTCTTGGCTAGTGCGTATTTAAAGACAAGATTCTTGATTAGTTAACATTTAGGCTCATTCCAATCCATAAGTTAACTTTTTCAAAGGTGAGATTCTGGCAGTTTATTCCCTCATTCAACAAATATTTTATTAATTTTCTCTCTGTGTTGAATAATATATATTAGGTTCTAGATAAGTAAAGAGATCAGGTTCTAGATAAGTAAAGAGATCAGGTCCCTATAGCAAGTGCAGCTGCTGTCTTGATCTTTTTGACTTTGCTTTGTCATTGAACATATATGTTCCTATTTTCAGTTTGTCAATCCTTGGCTCAGTGTTTCTCTCAGTTTTTATATTTACCCTGTCTTATAGGAGAGGGAACCCCCTAAACAGAATTGTCTTCTGGAGGGTGGGCCCCTTGTAGTACAGGCTTCCCCTGCTAGGTGAGTGTTCTAGGAATCCATCTGTATCAGTGCAGCAGCTGGCGTTGTTGCATGAGGCCACATTCAGCTTCACTGAACTTTTTTGAAGACTCACTGCATTTCCCCTTTTCACTGTGGGTGATTTACAAGTGCACCTGCCCACACCCAGCTTCACCCTTTCTCCATCTATGTACAGAGCATCTCTCTTTTGGTGTCTTGTCATTTCCCTCAACTTTTAGCATGTCATGGATAAAACTAATCATTTTCTCTCTAAATCAGTGTTTTCTATCTCTCTTAAATTTAACATCATTAAGTAAATATTTCTTGAGCAACATTTATATGCCAAGTACCTAAGATGCAGTGTATTAGAAACTAAGATAGATATGGATACTGCCTTTGTGAACGTGAGTCTAGATGGGATTCAGATGTAAGCAGAAGACATAATGATATAGTATGAGAAGTATTTGGTTGAGGAAAGGCAAAATTTTTGTGGAAGGATGCTCCTAACCTAGCTACAGAAAAAAAATGTTCCTTGGAAAGTATTATGTAAATGTGAAGGAATTATTAATATAAGTACAAGGGCCCAGGGATGACTAGGTATTAGCTAGGTAGACATAAGAGAGGGAAGGGTATCCTGGTCAGAAAAAAGTATTGACAAAGGACTATGTGGCGGATGGTTCAGTAAAGCAGAAGCACAGGGAAGAAGAGGCAAGACTGGAGAGAGAAAGTGGGGTTAGATTAGGGAGATTTTTCTAAGCCATATTAGGGTACTTGGTAAACATTATATATGATAATCATGTTTGGTTTATGATAGTTTTGTGATATATAGCTGACCCTTGAATGACAT
This sequence comes from Noctilio leporinus, assembly GCA_004026585.1. Lineage (NCBI taxonomy): Eukaryota > Metazoa > Chordata > Mammalia > Chiroptera > Noctilionidae > Noctilio > Noctilio leporinus. The sequence continues at coordinate 36,770 of PVIW01002731.1, read as the reverse complement.
GGAGTTGATTTACATGGACTCACTTATATATAAGTGGAATTTTTTTCAATTAATTGCAGTTGAATTGAGCCACATGGTTGAAATCTGACTTGAACTCCTGTGCAGAGGGCTAATTGTAGTTATATACGGATGTTTGTGTAGGAGGTTAGTGTCCTATCCCCCATATTGTTCAACGGTACGTTTTAAAATCATCATGCCTTGGCTGGTGGTGCAGTGGATAAGGCACTGGTTGCCGCGAACCCAACGGTCATTGATTTAATTCCCAGCCAGGGCACGTAACCAGGTTGCAAGCCAGGTCTCCAGCTGGGTCTGTGGCTGGTGGCAGGTGGCAGGTGAAAGGCAACCATACATTAATGTCTTTCTCCCTCTCTGCTTCTCTCCTTTTCCCTCTCTCTGAAAATAATAAATAAAATCATAATTATGCTACCCCTAAAATTTTAGGAACTTGGGGCTATACTGTAGATAAAGACCTGTGTGTGATGTTTTGGTAATAGCCAGCCACATCTGCTTCCCCCACTACGAAAGGCTATGAGGAGGGGCCCACTTTAGCTACTCTGTGTCAGCAGTTAGTCTCTCCACATTTGTTTTTGTGTTTCACCTTATCTGGAGCCCCCAACCCAAACACTTAGGGGAAGTAGTTTACTTCTTTAAGATGGTTAAGACAATGGAAAACCAACACGGATTCTTAAACTCAACAGTAATATAATTATGGTAATGGTTTAGGCAAATAAATCTAGTAGCAGTCTGCTGGATGAATTAAAAACCAGAGAAAATTAAGAGAGAAGACCTTGTTAGGAGGCTTCTGTTTTCTCCATCAGTCTTTCTCATTTCAGTAACCAGCAGATCTATTCTTCCTGTTCTTTAGGCAAAAAGCTTGAGTAATCCTTGACTCCCTTCCTTTTTTTTTTGAATATCAAACATTTTGTCAAGCAGCATATCTCACCTCTGCCTTCAAAATATATACATTATCACCCTGGCCAGTGTGGCTCAGTTGGTTAGAACATGTACTTGTAAACCGAAAGGTCTTGGGTGTTCAGTCCTAGGTTAGGGTGTGTACAAGAGGCAATTGACTGATGTTTCTCTCTCATGTTGGTGTTCCTCTCCCTCTCTCTCTTCCCCTCTAAAATTAATAAGGATGTTCTCTGGTGAAGATTAAAAAATACACACACACGCATGTGGTATGTAGTCATTTTTAATTTTATTTTTCAACTACAGTTTATATTCTGTATTATTTTATACTAGTTTCAGATATAGAGCTTAGTGGTAGCTCAAGTACTCACCTGGCACATACCTAGTTATTATGATATTACTGACTATATTCCCTAAGTTGTACTTTATATTTCTGTGACTATTTTGTAACTATCAATTTGTACTTCTTAATTCCTTCACCATTTTTATAGCCTCCTGCTGTCACCCATGTCAAAGTCACAGCTATCACTTTCCTGGACTAGGGCAGTGGTACCTTCCTGTTTTTATCCTGGGTCCTCTGCAGCATACTCTCTACATAGGACCTAGAGTGATTTTTTAAAAACATTGGTCAGCCCTGGCCGGTGGCACAGTGGATAAGGCACCAGCCTGCAAACCCAAAGGTTGCTGGTTCGATTCCCCAGCCAGGGCACATAACCAGGTTGCAAGCCAGGTTGCCAGCCAGATCTGTAGCTGGAGGCAGGTGAAAGGCAACCATACATTGATGTCTCTCTCCCTCTCTGCCTCTCTCCCTTCCCCTCTCTCTGAAAATAATAAATTTTTAAAAATCTTTAAAAAATTTCCCTTTACAGATACAAAGTAAGTAGTAAGTAGCATCCACTTATAGGCAGTAAATGGAAGAGGCTGCAATCAAAACTCAGATATTTAAAAAATAAAAGCATTGGTCAGATTATGCTATTATGCCACCTTCTTGCTGAAAACCCTGTGGTATCTTTAGTCTGACTTGGAGTAAAATCTAGACCTTACAAATTATAAAGCCCTACATGACTTATGTCCTCACCTCCTAGCCCACCACCTTACCCTGTATTTATACCCCTACTACTCATTGCCCTCATCCACTGTACTTCAGTCACATTAGCACACGTGCAAGCATGCTTCTACCTCACTGCCTTCATATTTTCTGCTTCCGCTTGAAATTCTTCCCCCATACCTGCAGTGCTCGCTTCCTCACTGCTTTAATAGGTTACCATATCCCTATCAAGGAGTCCTTCAGTAATACCTGTCTAAAATAGTAACAGAGTAATTGCCTTACTCTGTTTTTCTATCCTTAACATATTTAAACATTAAAGTATAATTGACCTACAGTAAACTACATATTAAAAGTGCACAGTTTGATATATTTTGCCATGTATATACTCATGAAGCCATTGTCAAAATAAATATAATGAAACATTTGTCATTCCTAAAAGTTTTTGTGCCCTTTTGAAATTCTTCCCCCCACCACTAAATTTTCCCTTGATAACCACTAATCTACTTCCTTTCACTATAGATTAGTTAACATTTTTCAGAATTTTATATAAATGGAATCATATGTTTTTTGTTTCTTTTTTGGTCTGGTTTCTTTAACTTAGTATAATTGTTTTGATGTTTATTCTGTATTTACCAATACTTCTCTTTCTTGCTATATTTCATTATTATATGGATATATCATAATTTCTTTATCCTTTGAAATATATATAGATAGAAATTTGGGTGTCTTTTTTGGGCTCTTACAGATTTAGTGCTATAAACATACATAATATTTGTGTGGATACATGCTGTCAAATGAATGGTATCATTTGATAGGTGTAAGTTGAACTTGTTAAGAAGCTGTCAGACTGTTTTTCAACATGACTGTACCACTTTACATTCCCACCCAGCATTATATGAGAATTTCAGTTCTCCCCATCCTTAGGAACACTTGGTTGGTCAGTCTTTTAAATTGTACCTATTCTATACATACATGTATAGTTATCTATTATTGTGCTTCTATTTTGCATGTCTCTAATAAGGAGTGATAATGATGACCATCTTCATATAGGCTTATTTTTCGATCTAAGCAGCATCTTTTTTGAAATGACTGTTCAGATCTTTTGCTTATTTTAAAATTTGGTTATTTTTTTCCTATATAATATTAAGATCATATACATATAAGTTCTTTGTCAAATGTAATTTGAAATTTTTTTTCAAATTTTTTTCAAATCAAGTTGGTGTATTCCTTTTTAATTCTCTTGACAGTATCTTTCAAAGAGATACTGTCAGACATTTTGTTGAACTCCAGTTTATCAAGTTTTTCTTTCATGGATTGTGCTTTTAGTATTGTATATAAGAGATCTTTACCTAATGGTCACAAAGTGAGTCTGTGATCCATATTGAGTTATTGTTTTTGTGTATAGTGTGAAGTATGAATTGAGGTTTGTGCATTCTGTTTTCTTTCAAACGGATAGTAAATTTTCTCAGTACCATTTATTGAGAGGATTAATCTTGACTGAATTGTGTTTTAACCTCTGCTAAAAATCAGTTATCTATAAAATGTCAATTTCTGGAGTCCATGCTATTACACTGATCAATTTATCTGTCTTCATGGTATCTTTATTATTACAGTTTTTATAGTAAGCCTTAAAATCAGGTGTTGTTAGTCTTTCAACTTTGTTCTTTTTCTAAGTTGTTTTGGCATTTTAGGTCCTTTGCATTTCCATATGAATTTTGGACTCACCTTACAGGTTTCTACAAAGAAGCCTACTGAAGTTTTGGTTGGAATTGCCTTGAATCTATAGATCAGTTTGGGGAGAAATATTTTTTCAGAATATCTATGTAGTTTTCAGTGTACAGGTATTTAAAAGATAACTTTGTCTGATTTATCCCTAAGTCTTAAATTTTTTGATACTGTTGTAGATTTTTTTTAATTTTATTTTTATTTAAAAATGTTTCATTTATTATTTTTAGAGAGAGGGGAAAGGGAGGGAGGCAGAGAAGGAGAGAAGCATCAATATATGGTTGCCTTTCACCTGCCTCCAGCTACAGACCTGGCTGGAGACCTGGTTTGTAACCTGGTTATGTACCCTGGCTGGGAATCAAACCAGCATTTGGGTTCACAGGTCAGTACCTATCTACTGAGTCACCAGCCAGGGCCCTATTATAGATTTTTAAAAAAAATTAATTCCCATTTGTTGGTTGCTAGTTACATACAAATATAATTTATTTTTGTATAATGATTTAAACTCTAACATTGCAAACCTCACTTATTTCTAGTAGTTTTTTTGTAGATTCCATCAAAATTTCTACATAGGAATTCTGTTGTCTGTGAACAAAGACAGTCTTCTTCCTTGCCAGCCTGAACGCTTGCCTTTGCTGCCCTCCACCTCACTTGAACCTCCAATCCAGTGTTGGATAGAATAGTGAGAGTGAATATGTGTGAGTGGACAGTTTCCTTGTTTGCCATCTTAGGGGGAAAGCTGTCAGCCTTGCATAAGATGTAAGATTTTTGTAGATGTCTTTTATAAGGCAGAGGTGGTTGTTCTCCATAGTCCTAGTTTGCTGAGAATTTTTATCAGAATGAACATTGAATTTTGTGAAATGATTTTTCCTTAGCTATTGTTAAGAATCATATTTTCATTTTTCAGTGTTTGTTTATTAAATTACATTGTTTAATTTTCATATTTTCAATCAACCTTGCATATATATAGGATAAATTCCTCCTGGTCATGATGTAGTTATGCTTTTTGATATCGTTGGATATGATCAGCTAAAATTTTGTAAAGAATTTTTGCTTCTATTTTTTCAGGGATATATGGTACTCTAGTTCTCTTTTCTTGTAACATCTTTGTCTGGTTTTGTTATCAAAATTGCATAGACTTTATAAAGTGAGTTGGGAACAATTTACCCCACTTCAGTTTTCTGGAAGAATATTGTATAAAATTGGTACTATTCTTTATAAAATGTTTAGTGCAATTCACCAGTGAAGCCATCTGAGCCTAGAGTTTTACTTGTAGGAAGGATTTTAATTACAAATTTAATTTATTGCATATGGGGAATTCATTCATGTTACCTATTTCTTTGAGTAAACATTTATATTTTTCAAGGGATTTATCCATTTCATCTGTGTTACTAAATAATTTCTTTATATTTCTTTTAAGATCTGTGAAATCAGTAGTGATATCATTTTCATAGCTGATATTGGTGATTTGTGTCTTTTTTTCCTGATTAAAATGGCTACAGGTTTTTATCTACTTTATTGATCTTCTCAAAAAGCCAGCTCTTGGTTTTACTGATTTCTCTCACCCTCTGCCCCCATTTATTTTTCTGTCTTCTGTTTCATTGATTTCTATGCTGATCATTATTCTTTTCTTCTGCTTACTTTGGGTTTCATTTATTCTTCTTCCAGTTTCTTAAGGTAAGAGCCGAAATTCCATTGATTAAAGAACTGTCTTCCTAATAAGGTTTTTTTCTTGCTATAAATTGCCCTCTTAAGTACTTCTAAAGCTATATCTCACACATTTTTATGTATTGTATTCTTATTTTCAGTCACTTCAAATTACTTTCTGATTTTGCTTTTGATTTCTTCTTTGACCCAGGAGTTACTTAGGTGTGGTTCCTTAGTTTTCAAATACTTGGAAAATTTTCAGACATTTTTCTGTTACTGATTTCTAATTTAGTTTCATCATTATATTATGTATGTTTTAAATTCTTCAACATTCATTAAGACTTTTTATTTTTCCCCAGAGTATGGTCTATGAGGATATTCTTATGTAGGTATCGGGTCAGTTTGGTTAATAGTGTTGTTAAGTCTCCCATGTCTTAGTGATTTTTTTTCTATTCTATTTGTTATTGAGAAATTGATATTAAGTCTGAATATAATCGTGCATTTTTCTGTTTTTCCTTTTTAGTTTTATCTGCGTTTGACCCATGTATTTTGATTTTATGTTTTAAGGTAGTTACATGTTTAGGATTTTTATATCTCAAGAATTTATTCCTTTACCATTTTGAATTAGCCGCCTTTATCCTTGGTAGTAGTATTTGTTCTGAAATCTGTTTGTGTGATGTTAATATAGTTACTGTTTTGTTTTGGTTAGAGCTAGAATGATAAATCTTTTTTATCCTTTTTTTCACATATTCATGTTTTTATATTTAAATTGTATTTCATGTAGGCAGATATAGTTAGGTCTTGCTTTGTTCAACAGTTTGACAATCTCTGCCTTTAATGGGGTGTTTTGGGTATTATGTTTAATGTGGACATGGTTAAGTCTATCTTCTTGATACCTTTTTCTATTTGTCCTATCTGTTCTTAATTTTCCTTCCTTTTTTTCCTGTTATTTTGAATTATTTCTTTCTGTTTTTGAAAAATTTATCTTTATTGAGACATAATTCACATAACATTTAACTCTCCATTCTAAAGTGTACCTTTCATTCAATGGGATTTTTTTTTTTTTTTTTTTTAGTATATTTATTTCTTTACAAATACTTGGGAAATAGCTAGCTTACTTTTTGTCCCTATGGATTTTTCTGTTTTGGTTATTTAAAAGAAATGGAATCATGCAGTATGTAGTGTTTTGTGACTAAACTTATAGTATAGTAGTTTACTTTCATTTCCTTCTCTTGATGTTTGTGTTATGTAACACATACATACTTCTATATATGTTATAAACCTCATAATATATGGGATTTATTTTGTTTAAAGAAACCAACTATGCTTTACAGATATTTAAAATAATAACTTAAACAATTACTCATGTAATTACTATTTCAAGCACTCTTCATTTCTATGTGTAGATTCATATTTCCATCTGTTATTATTTTCCTTTGTGAGAGGGCATTGTTTAACATTTCTTCTAATGCAGGTCTTCTGGTCATAAATTGTTTGCTTTTATATATCTTAAAAATGTTTATTTCTCTTTTAGTTTTGAAAGATATTTTCCCTGGGTATAGAATTCTAGAGGGACTTTTTTTACCTTTCAGCATATTAAAGATGTGACTGTACTGTTTTCTTACATTATTTCCAAGAAAACATCTGCTGTCACTTTTTTCTATCCTATCACCTAGCTGGAATGCCAACTGCTATAGTTGATATTTTAGCCTTTCTCCTTCTCCCTCCCTCCATCTAATAAACAACAAAATCTTGTTAATCATTCTTCCTGAATTAACCCACCACTTCTGTTTAACTGCTGCCTTCTCTTGGTTTAGACCATTAACACTAAGCTTCATCGTGGCAGGATCCTCTCATACTGTCTTCTTACTTTTTTTTTTTTTGAGAAATAAGTTTTATTATGGTGACTTGACCAGAAATTATCATTTAGGAAAGTTACATATATGCAAGCTGATCATCTCTAAAGTCTAAAAAAGCCAAATACAAAGCACAGAAAATACATTTTGATTAAAAAACGCACTGACATAATTCTTCTGCATGTTATGTGAAATCCTAGGAAGAATCACTCAAAGTAACAGTAAAGGTAGCACAAGAGATGTTTGGTCTCTTGTCAATTTAACTGTATAGTGTCTGCAATAATAGATCAAAGCTAAAGTACATTTGTAATTTCTAACAGTAAAATTAAGTTAGTTCGCAAATACTCTGTATACTTCAATGAAATAAGAAAGTAGATTAAGGATAAAATGTTAGTCTTATTAACCAGGCCACCTTTTAAAGATCATTCTTCAGGATAGCCAAAATGAACAACAGTAAAGGTTTACACATATAATACTAAACAGTTATGCTAGAGCCATACAGCTAACTCTTTAAGAATGTGGGAGGTAGGGGTGCTGACCCCCAGAGCAGTTAAAATTCTTGTAATGTCAGTTGGCCCTCTGCATTCATGGGTTCCCAACCTTTGATAGGAAATACTGTTTTGATCCAATGCTCGTTGAATCCATAGATGCACAACCTGGGAATTTAAAAAATGCTGCATTTAAGTGAATCTGACCGGTTTAAACCCACGTCGTTAAAGGATTAACTGTGTTTTCATTTGTAGAGTTTGCAAATCAAAACACATCAGCATTGGTTGGAATACACCAAATATTATTTCACAACTGACATGATTGGCACAGATCCAGGCTGGCTGTGCTTGAGAGGATTCACTTCTGTTTGCTGACGAGCTACTTTCATGACGCACTGTTCTCGAATCTGGCTGTAGATAGATTTTGGATGCCAGTGATGAGAGATATTTTATTTGAGGATGATACCAAAATTTCTCCTTCAACTTCTGACTATAATCTTTGGCTGCCTTTTCTCGTAATGTAAGCACACCCAATTTTTCAGAAGCATTAGCTTTACACAGATGAATGTTCATTTCATCAGATCCACACATAATGTACTTGCTGTCAGAAGTCCATTTTACCCAGATAACATGTTGCGTTCTCGTTGTGTGATATTCCCTGCTTCTACTTTTGTCCACAGGAAAGATTCTAACAGACTTACCAAAACTAGCAGACACGAACTCTTTCCCAATGGAAGAGTAATCCACATCAAGCACCGCAGATACATGATCCATGTGCCCACATATCTAAAGTATATAAGTTGTCATCTTCATTTGCTACCGTAAAAATGAAAGCTTCCATAAGGGTCCAACAAATTGTATTTATTCTCATATCTAAGATGATGACCTTTTTCAGGGAAGTAGCTTGCCTCATATAATATAATACTGTATTCCTGTCAGAAGCACAACTTCCCAAGAGAAGTGTCTCAATTAGGTTAAATTTAACACCACTTATATTTTCAAATCCCCATTTCGAACATATAGAGCTGGTTTGTTGTTCATCCCAAATGTCTACTTGCTGTCCACATGTAGTGAAAATAACTTCTTTCCAGTGATGATCAATTCTCGTGTACACTGTCTTTCCTAATATTGTATGTAGTGGTTCTTCCTCTTCTCCAAAGCCTGATCCATTCATTTTCCACTGCTTCACAGTTTTGTCATCACCAACAGTAAAGAAAGAACTCCCACAAAAATGAGTACGTATTCGTCATACAAAACCTGCATGTTCTTGAACAAATACAGTTTCATTTGGTCAGGTTCCAAATTCTAATCTCCCCATCGTATGTCCCAGAAAGGACAGTAGTAGCCAGGCTTTTTGGGTGCTTTGCCAAGCAATTGACTCCATCTCGGTCACCATCCAGAGAAGCAAGGAATGGTTTTACAAATACGTGTTCCAGTTTGGTAGCATTTAAAGTTCTTATGTATTCTTTGGGACCTCAAAAGGATGTCAGGTTGGATCATAGTTTCTTGGAACTTTCCATAAATCCAGCTTGGTTTTGCAGACGTAGTAGTCCGGGTTCCAGCTCGGTATCTTCACCTTCATCTCGGTTGCCAGGTCTCCCTGACTACATGAATGTTTCCCTCTGGATTCTGATTCTCTTCTTACTTCTTTCCCATTCATTCTTTACTCTCTAGCCAGAGGAATTTTGTAATAAAAAAATTCAAAGAAGCAAAGCTGGGGTAGGGGAGAGTTGAGTGATTTGCCTGAGACGGTAGAGCTAAGTGGTGGGACTGGAAGGCAAACTGAGCAATTGGAGCCTTTACTGTACTATGCTGCCTCCAATAGAATGGTTGCTTTTATAGCTTACGGAGCATTTTCATGTTTTCCTTCTTAGGTAACTTTGAGATAATGATTATAATTACCCTCACTTGTCAGATAAGCAAATTGAGAAAGGAAGGTTAGTTAACTTGTTCAAGGAGAAGAAACTTTAAGTGATGGAGTTACAGTGGTACCACCGTACTTGTTAACTCCTTCAGTCACTGAAATTGACAGCACCACACAGTGAAGCATTTTCTCCTGTGGGCGGTGTCATGGCTCATACAAGTTCTAGCAGTGCTAGGAGTCCTGAGCAAGCACCAAGTGATGAAACATTTTTTTCTCATCAAAATGCAACAAGTACAGAGTTTGATGAGTTCTGAAGCCAATGAGTACTAAGGTGTGACTATATTACTAGAATCTTTAGCTGGCTCCAAAACCCATACTTTTAATCCTGGAATTTGCTAATGGTAACAGATGTACAGTACGTGTTTTTGGGTTTGCCTATGATTTGACTTGGGCTGAGCGTTGTAACCAGGGGTGGGTCAAGTTATTTAAGTTCAGTGCCTCAATTTCTTTTATGTAAAATGGAGGCAATATTTACTATATAAGGTATAAATGGACACAAAACACTTATTGAAGTGTCTAACACATGGTTAGGTCTTAGTTAATTGAGGTATATTTAGAGTTAATTATTGTTAGAAATAGCCAGACTTTTTATTTCTGTTTCTTCAAGCTCTGTGTTACCAAATAATTCTTCAACTCTTCATTATTGTAAATTCTCTTTGTCTACTTCCCTAAGCATTCTATACCTATTTTTCTCCATATCTTTGCTTTAGTTATTACTTTTATGTGAATTATCCCTTTTTCTGTTCTCTGCTATTTAAATTTTACTGTTCTCTTAAGGCTCCCACTGTTTCTGAAATATTTTTCTAATTATTTTAGCTGTGTTAACCTTTTCTTTTCTGAACTTGTTGTAGAATCCCTGTTCTTTAACTGTACTTTGATTATTTATTTATAGGTTTTACCTTCTCTATTTTACAAATTTATTATGCTGAGTAGTATATAATATTTGCTTAATAAATGTTTATAATTGTTTGAATATAATACAGGGTGGGGCAAAATAGGTTTAAAGTTGTAAGTATACAAAACACAGTTTATTTTTGTATTTTTAAAAATTGAATTCTTTTCTTTACAAACAACTGTTAATATACTTCTGTTCCACCCTTTATTTGGTACACTTTATTGGAGAAGTGTCAGGCACTCTTCAATACTTGTGGCATAAGGATAAATAAGACCTACTCTATTCTCACTTAATTCATAATGTAGTAAATTATAGCTTAGATTTAGATAACACAACAGTTTTTAACTGTCCTTCTGCTTTACATTATTCATAATAGGTGCTGTTCACTTTCAATATCTCATTATACACATTTACTGGGGGAGCATTTTTCTCTTAACATTGAGACTTGCTTATTTATACTTAATTTTAAAAAGTCCCTTTTCATGTCCTCTCTTACTTAATTTCTTTCCTAACAAATGAGGTAGAAAATAATGTAGCCATGAATAGAAAGAAAATTGAGATCCAGGGATGGAGTGTTATGGTCCCATCTTGTAGGTGAAGAAACTAAGTCTTAAAGTTTTTAGACTCAAGTAGAAAGATAACAATAGAGTTGGGACTTGAGTCATCTAGATGAATAATAAATAAGTTCCTGTATGATAAGCATTGACTTATGTGTCTTATTTTAAACTTTGTATTATAGGAATCTTTAAACAAATACTAAAAACGGGGTGTATAACATGAATTCTCAAGTACCCACCAAGCAGATTCAACAATTATCAACGTTTTTCCAGTGTTGTCTTATTACGCTCACACTAGTTTTCTTGATTTCAGAGTATCTTAATGCTAGGTTTGATATTCTATCCACCATTAATTCAAGATGAGCACTGTCTTTATGCTGAATGTAACAATGTAAAGTACATTAACTTTCTAAATACCTTAATTCTATTTGTAGTGCATTTATCCATTAGATGTCTAGTGGTGTTCAACAGATTTTCAAGTATATCTACTTCAATGGACATACACACTTTTAGGGTACTATCTCCTATAAAGTAATTAATGTGACTGGAGGGGGAAATTTAACCAAAGGAAACAATTAGCTGATTATGTTCTTTCCAGCAAGTACTGTTTTTGTAAAATAGGTGCTTTTATGAAAATATCTAAGAAATTTTTGATAAAATAAGTATTTTCTATTGCAGTATGTTTCTCTTTTTCCTTTTATTATCTGTAGTAGAGCAAAAGATGTTCTTCTCCAAAAGCTAAGCTTAACAGTTGTATACTGGACATGATTTACCTCCCTTGTAGAATTTTGCTACTTCATTTTCTGTTTGCTACCTATCTGTACTCTTTTTCTCTCCTGTCCTGTCAGCCTATGGATTTTCAAGCCTACTTAATTAAAAGCAACAAAAACAAAATAAACTTCCCTTGAGTTGATGCAGCATTGTTGTTGGCCTTAGAGAAAGGCCCAAATATTTAGAAGGTCCTTTTTCCTTTATCTCCCAGATACCTTTTCATTCTTTCCACTTACTCCAAATAATTTTGATATTAATTCATAATAGTTATTATAAGTTAAACAGCCACAAAAGTTGTTAACACTAACATAAAATTTATATGCTAATATACACCACACCAGAATTTAGAACCAGAACCTCTCACTTATTCTTGCCCAACTTTCTTCAACAAAGTTCACCAAATTTTAAGATTGCCATTGTGTGACAAGTACTAGTCTATGCTCAAAGACTCTGAAATACACTTGCAAATGAATGTAATATTGAAGAAATTATGCACCAAATATATAATAATTTTTGTTACAAATGCAATTGCTTTTGTAGTATGGTAATCTTAAGATTTATGTATATTTTTCTGTGCCAAACTATTATGATTAAACTATTATCTAATTGTATTTTTAAATTCCTTTTTTTTTTTTTAGGGACAGTATGGAAATTACCAGCAGTGAAAAAATACTTACATTCCAATAGCCAGTATCTACTGCAGCCATATTGTCACCTCAGCACTGTGGACGCCTCCCTGTGAAGAGATCCTTTCATTCCATCTAGTTTTTGGAAAAACCTTGTGGCTAAGTGGCTGTTTTGTCAGTAAGCAGCCTTTGTGGCTTAAAAGTTGTTTAAAAGGCTTTAGTGGCTCCAAAATACTCTTAATTTCACATTTCTACTCTAGATGGCAATATTGGACAGAAAATACGACGTAACCAATTTGCAGTGATTTTAGAACTGTGTTTCAAATGGACTGTTACAGACTGAAAGGTGTGAACAGCTTTGTATGTTTATGAAGGTTAAGGGAATGTAATACTTTTCCACAGATTCTTTTGTAAGGGGAAGAGGGAAATGTACACTTTTTACAGTAGCAATATTTTGTATATTATGTTTATTTCAAGTGGTGAATATGCAAGGCGGTACACTACGTATTGGACAGAATCAGCAATCCTCTGTTGGTGTGGATTGGAACATGGTGTATGCTTGATCGTGTTGGTCTCAAGGTAGTGTAGTATGGAGGTAAAGGTGAAGGAGAGGACAAAGTACACCATGTCCACCATTAATGTTCTTTAAAGAAAATTCAGATCCCTTTCATCTGTTAAGATAATCAGGGGCACTGTGATCCAGTTTTGAGTAAAAAGACATTTTTTAAAGCTTTCCAGTTTTGTGGCTTAAAACCTTTTTATAAAATCATTTATAATAGAGTTTTAAATGTGAGGCAATAAGAATTCATGTCAGATCTGAAGAATCTTGGTAGCAGTTTTAAGTAAATAAAATGATAATCCTCTCCTAAAATAGCAATAAGTGAAAATGGAAGTGTTAATTTTACCTTGTTTGAGTAATCAGGGAAGTTAATAATATCAAACATTTTTTAAAGGATATTAAAGAAGAGTCAACATTAACTCAGTAATTTTATTTTTAACATTAGAAGGTTAATTGGTTTATATAATAGAATAGTTCAGGAGACTTACAAACCTTTATTTCAACTTCTTCTTACCTGGAAATAATACCATTTATAAAGGCACACTTAAGTTTTTCCCTTTTTTAATGTTGGTTAATAGAACACAAAAAAGATGTTTTAGGAAAATGCTTAGTGATGAGGTTAATTATGATCTCTATTAAAAGCACAGAGGTTGCATTTGAGATCACTTTGTTCATTTGAGACTGTCCTGTGCCTGATTATTTTAATTCAATTCAGGGATATTGCATTAGACAGGAAATCATGCATTGAGAAGTTTATAATCATAATTATTTAAGCATAATCCGAAAACATCTAGCCCAAAGGTAAGTTACTATTTTCATCACAGTTGCCTATGCCAAGGGAATAAAATGTATTCTTTATAATTGTATTGGTTTTTCCCACTTCTAACTGGAAACAAAACAGAGGGGGTGCCATTAATTTGAATAAGCAAAACATACTGTTTTCACATACTGTAATCAAAAGGAAAAATTTCAATGTCTATATGTATGAAAGAGAGAATGATGTGTCTTTTAAGGGCAGAATAGTTTTTTTGTTTGTTTTGTTTTTTGTTTTTTTTTTAAATCAGCTTGGTCAATAGAAAATGGACATTGAATTTGAACAGATAAAGCATGGATCGCCTTATTGTGATTGAAATGCTTATAGGTTCTGTGCCAATTTTCCACCACTGTGTACTTCGTTGCTATTTAAAACTGTATCAACTCTAACAGAAGAATAAATTATTTGTGATTTTAATTTTCTCATTTGTTTCTTTAAATTAGATCTCTTTGACTCTCTTGTTTTGTCTGGAGACTGTGCTGTGGGTATTTTATATAAGTTAGTCCAGTATAAGCAGACTATATTTGTATTCTAGGACTTGATCAAAATTCTCTTGCCATGCCCAAGTTAATTAGAATTAACTGTTCAGTAATCAGCATGTTGTGTGGGCTGTTTGTTATGGAATTCTTTCTCTGAAAATGAAGTCCATGAGGCTATAATCAAGATGACTGAATTAGATAAATGAGTTGAGGAGACAAAATGTACCAAACCCAACCTGGTCTAGATACGTTATCTCATTTGAAATAAGCTCAACTGACATTAAGAAATAATTTGTCTTGCCATCCCATCTTCTGTTGTCTTACTCTCCTTTTAATGGAAACTAAAATTGCAATTTTAATAAGCAGAATTTCCTCCAGGAGTTTCTTCTTGGAGACTAGTGCATTTGCAAGGTTTAATTGTTCTTATCATAGTCTTGTTTTGTAAAAGTTTTTAATTGATGGTGACAAAAATTACCTTACTCATTTGATACCTATGAAGAAGAATTTACCAGTAGCTTTCCACCATATATCATTCCCATATAGACTGTATATTCTAAAAGTGAGAATTTTATTTTATCAAAATGTATATCATTGTGAAGAAGAAATTATTATAGCATGCCATGAAATTCCAGAAATAAAATATTACTAAGACAAATGCAGGGTGATTATTGATTAACATTTAAAAATATTTAACTGTGCTGGTTTAGTTGTTTGAGAATATGTTAGTATTATTTTGATGAGTTGTGGTGACACATTGTTTTTGCTTTTGTTTTGATTTTTTTTAACGGAATTTTCAAACACACACCTAAGTGTAAAGAATGGTATTCTAAGCCCATGTCCCTGCAACCGACTTACCCACTTGGCATCTCACGGCCAATCTTGTGTTGTCTATACACTGATCGACAAATTGAAGAATACACCATGTCCTGTAATTATTTCAGTAAGTTTCTTTAAAAGACAAGTACTCTTCTTATAAAGGGCCCTGGCTGGTGTGGCTCAGTAGATTGAGTGCTGGCCTATGAACCAAAGGGTCGCTGGTTCGATTCCCACTCAGGGCACATGCCTGGTTCATGGGCAAGGTCCCTAGTTGGGGGTATGTGAGAGGCAGCCACACATTGATGTTTCTCTCCTTCTCTTTCTCCCTTCTTAAAAAATAGATAAAATCTTTAAAAACAAAACAAAACACTTTAGTTCTTAAGAACTCTTCCTGTTTCAGAAATTTTGTATTTTCAGTGTTAACAGTGAATTGGAAAACATTTGAGAAATTATATGACTTAATCACTGTTTATTTTTATCACTTTTATTTTAGTCATTCTTGTTAAATAGTTAAGACATTAGTAAAAATAGATTATACAGAAAGCAAACATTCTCCATAATTTTATATCTTAAAGGTAACAAAGTTTGATTTATTTCTTCTGACTTCAGTTTACACACAGAAGCCAACATATAAGGTATGTCCAGAAGGTATCCATTCATGTAGTATAAAAATAGACATTTATTGAAGAAGATACAAGATATAAGAAACATTGTAAAGTACATAGGACAATAATGTCTTTGTCCCCTTCTTAGTAGGCACCTTGGAACCTCACACAGTTCTCCCAGTCACCATAAGCTGCCCCATCATATTTTCCTAAATCTCCCTGGGAGTCTGAAGTCTCTTTCAAAGGTGATTTTAGTTTTGGGAAAAGCCTAAGTTGCAGGGCACCAAATTTGGACTGTAGGGGGACTGATTCACCTAGGTGGTTTCATGTTTTGCCAAAAAACTGCACATGATGTGATGCATGTCCTTATGAAGCTGCTAGTCACCAGTTGCCTATAGCTGCGGCCTTCTGAATCTGAATAGTCCATGGAGGGAATGTTGAAGCTCAATGCAAAATTTGATGCAGATTCATTGCTCTACTTGCCTAGTCATTTTGAATGCAACAGCCACACAGTACACACGCTCACTCAACAGCATCTAGCGACCCCCATTGACTAGTACAGTGAAGCTGGCATTGTGCATTATTCACTCATGCACAATCTAGCCCACTGTTCTTGGCTGCCAGGTTTCATAATGTCACACAAACTGTTCTTGTTATATTAACAATGGCTGGATTTTTCCCAGACCTCACACACAGTTATTTGTCTCTTCTATATATTGCACATCTCTTCAGCCTGTTCATTGCTTTTTAACTTTGGCTATGATATATTTCACTGTATAAAATTTTTAAGATTTTATATAGTCAATTTCATAGCTTGTTGCAACCTCCCCACTTGCAAATATTTTTAAAAGTCCCATAGTGGTTTTGTTTTTAAAAAATGTGTACATGGCATGATTTAGAGCATTAACTTTTTTTCTATATGGATAGGTGGTTTTATGTCATTTTATTGAATAAAGCAATGATTTTAGATGTCACCTTATTTTTATTTTAAACATTAATTAAACTTAATGCAAGTTTCATTTCTGCTATTTCAGACTAGTTGGATTTATTTAAGTATAGCTTCATTTAATTGACATAAAATTGCTAGTTTTTTCAAAACCCCAGTAAGGTGTTTTTTTTTTATTATATAAGAGTTTACTGCAAACGGTATAAACAGTAACTGGCTTTTTTTTTTTTTTTAAGATTTCACTTATTATTTTTAGAGAGCGGGGAAAGGAGAGAGGCAGAGAGGAAGAGAGACATCAATGTATGGTTGCCTTTCACCTGCCTCCAGCTACGGACCTGGCTGGAGACCTGGCTTGCAACCTGGTTATGTGTCCTGACTGGGAATTGAACCAGTGACCTTTGGGCTCACAGGCCAGTGCCTTATCCACTGCACCAGCAGCCGGTGGGGAAGGGGGTAACTGGCTTATATACTACCCTATTAACATATTCTGTATGGAGTCATAGTTTTTAGGAATGACAAGTTAGTGTATTGTATGTATAATGTACTTCATAATTATTCAACTCATTCCTGACTAATGATGTAGGACACAATTCTTTGTATTTCTAAGAGCATCCTCTTCCATCACTTGAATGAATTGGATGCTATATTTAGTAACAATAGTTCATTTAAAATTTTGTTAAAATTAAGCCCTGACTGGTGTGGCTCATTGGATTGGCACCAGCCTGCAAACTCAAAGGTATCTGGTTCAATTCCCAATCAGGCCACATGACCAGGTGGCAAGCCAGGTCTCCAGCCAGGTCCATAGCTGGAGGCAGGTGAAAGGCAACCATACATTGATTCCTCCTTCCCTGCCTTTCTCTCTGAAAATAATAAATAAAATAAAATATTGGTAAAAATATACTTAATATTTATCATCTTTTTGTCATCTGTATAGTTACAAGTTCTATGACTAGCATGTTTTTTAAGGACTTATTTTGAGAATTTGTTAGGTAGTGCTTCATAAAATCTCTTGGGTTTTGACTTTATTTTGGCTTTTCCCACTTTAATTTGTTCTTTGGAATTTTTTTTCATTTGCTTTCTTGCTGTTTTCTTAGCTTCCTGACTTTCACCACGAGAAGTTTAGCAAATAGAAACAAGGACATGGAAATAAGGAACAAACTGACAGTGACCAGAGGGGAGGGTGGCAGATAATGAGGGAAAGAAGGGGAAGGGTCTAGTCTAGGAACAGTTATAAAGGACCCCATGGACTTTGATTCTGGTTTCCCTGCCAACTTTTCTTTTTTGGGAAAAAAAGATGTAGTAAAAGCATATTTTACACATATAGTGGCTTTTATACAGCTTAGGTCAATATAAAGAATTTTATATCTACAGGAAGTATATCTACATTAGCTATAGAAGGGTATTTTGGAATAATTTTCATATACTTTTTAATACATGCCAATTTAAAAAAATGTTCACAAGTGAAATCAGTGGTTCAAAATACTTACAGCTATCACAGATTTTATATTCTATTAATATGACTGTACTAGGGAATTCTGTTAATGCTTAGTGTTAATAAAGAGCAAGGAAGTGTGACTGGCTTCTTTGCAGTATAGATACAATTCTATCCATGGAAATCCTATTTTCTGTTCAGTAAGTTCAGTATTCCAGTCTTTCCCAAGATTTTGCTTCACAGCAAGCTTTCATACTTCAGGCTCTACATGTTAGTGCTCAGTCCTCATTCCCACATAAGCACAACCATTTTGAAAACATGAACTGATATTAATTACCCCCTTGGCACCAAAAAGTCAGGATTTCCTGATGCGGCACGCTAATGTAAAATGCATTAGTGCAAATGCTGGCTCCAAGGGGTAATACTCTCTAAATAAACACAGCAATGTTTTTCTTTATTCACGACTCTCAGGCTATTCTGAAAGTCATTCATCCTCAATACCCCCCCAAAAAGCATTTTGAATTTTAATAAGTTATAACTGGATTTTCAAAGAAGGAATTGAATTCCCAGCTACAAATCAGTGACACTTAACTGGTTCTTTGAAATAAAATCTACCTATATTAAATGGCTTTGTACCATAATTTGCAATAGTCTGTTGGAAGATAACAGTTTGTGTTTAATTATTGGTATCACTAAAAGTGTCTCGTTTTTAGCTTGAAATTTTAATGGGCAAGAAGGCCAATCACTTAAGGCCAGAATGAATGTGCATGGGTTTTTTGTTTGGGGTGTGTATGTGTGTGTGTGTGAGCATATCATGTAAACTTCTGGTCAAGAAGGCATTATTATTATTTTTTTTTTTTTAATTTTATTGTTGTTGTATTACATCCATCCCCTTTTTGCTCTCCTCTGTCCCCCCACCCACCCACCCATTCCCCCCAAAGTCAATCCCACCTGTTGTCCATGTCCATGGTTCCTTTATACTAGGTTCTTGTCTAAGCTGCTCCCCATCTTTGCCTCTACCTCTCCCTCCCGCCCCTACCCAAGAAGGCATTATTTTGAACCCGAAGGTGGCTGGTTTGATTCCCCAGCCAGGGCACATAACAAGGTTGCAAACTAGGGTTCCAGCCAGGTCCTTAACTAAAGGCAGGTGAAAGGCAACCATACATTGATGTTTCTCCCACTCTGCCTCTCTTTCTTCCTCTCTCTCCGGAAATAATAAATAAGATCTTTTTTTTTTTTATAATTATTACATTTTTATTTTATTTATTTATTTATTTTTAAAGATTTTATTTCATTATTTTCAGAAAGAGGGGAAGGGAGAGAGGCAGAGAGGGAGAGAGACATTAATGTATGGTTGCTTTTCACCTGCCTCCAGCTGCAGACCTGACTGGAGACCTGGTTTGCAACCTTGTTATGTGCCCTGGCTGGGGAATCGAACCTGCGACCTTTGGGTTCGCAGACCGGCACCTTATCCACTGTGCTACCAGCCAGGGCAATAAGATCTTTTTTTTAAAAAGGCAGTATTTGGTGTTGATGTACCCTCTCTAAACATATAGCACTGCTACTAGATAAAACAAAAGTGAACCAACCCAAGGTAGTCAGCCTCAAACAACATGAGCATCTCTATGGAATGAAAATGAAGCAAAAATGTAAATTGGTGAGTAAGACTGAAACCATGGGCCTTCCAGGTTTTGAGTCTAGGTGCTGATAGTGGTACTTGAGAAGTTGGCTTCTGCAAAGTAGTAGAAACTAACAATATTACACAGGATTGGTGGGTATCGGAGCCAGGTTTATTGCTCAAAATCAGAAGCTAGAACATAACTCTCCAATTGTTCCCACTAAGGCTTAAAAAAGATGTTTCTGCTGACCACTACATAGGATCTTGTTTTGGGGAAGCTGAGGTAATGATGCCTCTTGATTTGGAGCTGAACCAGGGTATCCTGAAATTTGGTAATTACAGCTTCACCATATTGCTAAAATAGTCATTGTAGAGAAGAAGTTCTCAAAGATTTGGTTTTGGACTTCATGTAAGGGTCCAGGTATAAGGGGAAGCACAGAGAGTTAAGAAAAAACACAAGTAAAACCTACTTTAAGCCCATGAACTAAAATTTCAAAATACATCAACAGACTCACTTGACAGAACATGTATTTATGCCATATAAAATTCTATAGAGCACTCTGGCATTTAAAATTAGTAATGTTTAGGATGCTCAAGAAATTCACATATCAAATAGATAAGAAATAACAAAAACAAGGAGAAGTAAAACTGGTGTATGAAAATTATTGACGCATAGTGAAAGTTGTTGAAATTAGCTCATTTGGCATAAACTGCTGGACACAGCTGAAGAAACTTGTGAATTGGCAGTTAAGAAATTGTCTCATCAAAGTACAGAGAAAAAATTTTTTCAAAAAATAGGAACATTTAAGTGATATGGAAGTGAATGCAGTGTTTTAATGAGGTAGCTTCAGAAGAAGGGAAAAAAGGGATTGGTAGAAAAGCAATACATTAAAAAAAAGGAAGAAAAGCTGACAGTTTTCCACAATTGAATCTGAATACTCAAGACTGAATTTGCACTGAATCCAACCAGGCCAAGCAAAATAAATCAATATCCATATACATTATGATGGTTTTTGAGAAATAAACCTAAAATTTACCTGAAAGAAAGGTACATTACCTATAAAGATATAAAATTTAGACAGGATTTTCTGCAACAATAGGGGATTGAAGTACTGAGGGGAAATAGGTCAATCTAAACAACACCAGCTAAACTATATTTTTATAGTGAAGGCAAAATTAAAAAATTTTAAGATTTAGGAAGATCAAAAGTTTGTCATCTGTAGATGTATTTCAGCAAAACTAAGTAAATATCAAGAAGGCGTAGAATGCATAAAAGAGAGAGCTTACATAAAATTCATAGTAAACATCACTTATTTGGGTGCCAAAAAATGGTAAAGTTAAAACATAGGTTGATTGCATTCATGACCTTGATTCTTTACCCCTACCTGAGTTCATACCTTTTTGCGGAGTGATTTTGAAGTTTCACTGAAGAGGCAGAGTTAATTTTCCTGCCCCTTGGTTCTGAGTTTGGCTATGTGACTTGCTTAGGCCAGTGGGATGTTAACAGATGTGACTCACATACAATAAAATCTTGTGAAAATGTTGGTATAGTTCTGCTTCCAAACTGTCCCTCTACCTGTTCCATGGAAAACTGCCCAGGCTAACCTGCTGAAGGAAAGTGAGACATGTGAAGCAAAGCCTAATCAGCACAGTTGACACCAGCTGATTTTGAGGGACGATCAGTAGAGCCATTGAGCCAACCAGCCAGCTGACCACAGACATGTAAGCAAGTCTAACCTAGGTAGCCAGACTCTGCAGGCTTTGAAGCTAAATACATGTTTATTGTTGTATGTCACAGATTTGTGAGTTCTTCGTTACGCAGCATTAAGTAGGTAGCAGATACAACAGTGAGGAAGCATGGTGAATTGAAAAACATGCTAAGGGATTTTCATGGTCAGAATAGACTGAAAAACGTTAGATTTTGTGGGAAAATTTTAGGTGAAGTTATAGGCGTAATATTAAAAGTATTAGTAGCTAAGCTTCTGGCCATGATGGAGGCGTAGGTAGACATGGGGCATCTCCCTTCACAACTAGGAAGGAATACAACTATCTCAGAACTGGAGACAACCAGAAGTTCCAGAAAATTGAGCTGCCTGGAAATCCAACAAACAAAGATATAAAGAAGAAATACTCATCTAGACAGGTAGAGATGTGCAGCTGGGCCAGAGAGGATAGGGTTTGGCAGCACAGCAATGATTGGCCGATGAAAGCTCAGTCACATTATAAAAAGTAGGGACACCTGGGGAGCGCTCCCAGCACCAGGCCAGACCTCGAGGCTCATGGTTCTGGTGCCAGGGGGGAAATAAAGCCACTTACTTCTGACTGAAAACCAGTGGGGGTTGGGGTGGTGGAAGAAACTGCTGATCTCTCAGTAGCATCTGTTTGTTTAGAGGCCCCCATGGTCCTAGAATGTCTGCAGACCCATCCACTCTGGGAACCCCAAGCACAGCAACAGCTAGATAGGCACTAGTCCCATATGGGAAGTGGGAGTGGTGCCTGGAAAAGAGGTGAGCGTGGAGCAAGCAGCGTTGTTCCCTCTCAGACCCCTCCCCCACATACAGTGCCACAACCTGGTGAAATGGGTCATCCCAAACTGGTGAATACCAAAGGCTCCGTCCTTTACAACGTAACAGGTGCGATATAGGTCTGCCTAAGATACACAGGCAAACACAGGAGCTGGTCAAGTTGAGGAGACAGAAATATGACCCAAAAGAGGGAATAGATCAAGGTTCCAGTGGGGAAACTTAAGTGGTGAGCACATAGCCAACCTACCAGTCCCAGAGTTCAAAACACTAGTGATAAAGATGCTCACAGAAAGATAATGCTTGAGTACAACAAACGCAAAAGGGAAGAAGTGAAGGCTATGCTACATGAAACAAAAATCCACATGAAACCAATGGTGAAGGGAAGGAAACCAGGGTTCAAATCAATGATTTGGAACATAAGAAAGAAGCAGTCAACTAGAAACAAGACTTGAAAAAATGAGAGGATTAAGAACCCCTGGGACAACCTTAAACGTGCCAAGAGGAGGAAGAGCAAGAAATGAAGAGTTATGTGAAAAAATAATTAAGGAAAACCTCCCAAATTTGGCAAAGAAAATACACATGCAAGTTCAGGAAGCACAGAGCGTCCCAAACAAGCTAGACCCAAATTGGACCACCCCCAGACACATCATAATTAAAATGCCAAAGTTTAAACATAGAAAATTTTAAAAGCAGCAAGAGAAAAGAAGAGTGTTACCTACAGAGGGATTCCTATAAGACTATCAGCTGATTTCTCAAAACTATGCAGACAGGAAAGGCCTGGCAAAAAGTATTCAAAGTGATGAAAAGCAAGGACCTATAATCAAGGTTACTCTATCCAGTAAAGCTATCATTTAGAATGGAAAGGCAGATAAAGTGCTTCCCAGATATGGTAAAGCTAAAGGAGTTCATCACCAAGCCCTTGTTATATGAAATATTAAATGGACTTATTTAGCCCTGGCTGGTATGGCTTAGTGGATTGGGCACCAGCCTATGAACCCAAGGCTCGCTGGTTCCATTCCTAGTCAGGGCACATACCCAGGTTGCAGGCCAGGTCGCCAGCCAAGTCCCCAGCTGGAGGGAAGCGGAAGACAACCATACATTGATGTTTCTCTCCCTTTCTTCCTCCCTCCCTCCCCTCTCTCTAAAAATAATGAATAAAATGTTTAAAAATACATAAATAAAATTTATTTTAAAAAGGAACTTATTTAAGAAAAAGAGGATCAAAACTATGAACATTAAAATGACAACAAAAGCTACTATCAACAATAGAACCTAAAAAACAAAAACAAAGCAAGCAACCAGAATAGGATCAGAATCGGATCATTTGGAGGGTTATCACCTGGGAGGGGGGAGAGGAGAAATGGGACAAAGGTGCAGGGATTAGCAAACATAATTGATGGGTACAAGGTAGACAGGAGGAAGTTAAGAACAATATAAGAAAGAGAGAAGCCAGGGAACTTACATGTATGACCCATGGACATGAACTAAGGTGGGGTGGGATTTCTGGAGAGAAGGGGGTCCTAGGCAGAGGGGAGCAAAGGGAAAGGAAATTGAGGCAATTGTTAAAAACAATCAGTAAAATATACTTTAAAAAGTATTAATATAAAAATGGTGAGTCAACATTAAAAAATAGAGCAAATGCAATTCAGAAATTTAGAGCCAGAAAAGAGGAAGGAAGAGGGAAAAGGGAGAAGATATAGAGAAAATATAAGAATCCAATGAAGGAAAGTAAGAAAAATGTGGCTTATGTCACAAAAAGGATGACGGAATTATATCTACATATGTCAGTAGTTACAATATAAAGACATTAAATTTACTTATTAAAAGACATTAAATTTGTAGGAAACTGAACTATGTTATTAGGAGATATTACTAAAACAAAATATAACAAAGTTAGAAAATAGATGCAGGTGTATTAATATCAAAGTAAAATTGAAAGCAAAAGCAGTAACAAGAATAAAGAAGGATCCTAAGTAATAATTAACAAAACCATACAAGATGTGATAATTTTGGGATGCAAAAGCAAAAATTGAAAATTACAAGCAAAATGTAAAAACTCCTTAACCATAGTGGGAAAATTTCAAACTACTTCTGGCATAAATGTAGTTCAGAGTATAGGGCCATTCTATGAATAAAATTATAATGTCAGCCACATATGTGATTTAAAATTTATTAGTTGCTCCATTAAAAACAGAAATGGGAGCTATTTTAATAATATATTTTACTTAATCCAGTATATATAAAATACTATTTCAATATTTAGAAAATTCATGATATAGTATACATTCTTTTTTTTTTTAATCATTTGTCTGGGAAATCTACTTATTTAATATAGTTCATCACTAGTCACATTTCAAGTGCTTGGTAGTCACATCTGGTTAGTGGCTACCATAGATAGACTTGATGCAGAAAATCTAATAGATAAAAACAATTTAAAACCTTTTCTGTACATGACAGAGTATACATTATTTCAAGTACATATAATATTTACAAAAATTGACCTTTTGTATTTGTTAGAGTATATATACATTATTTCAATTACATGTGATATTTACAAAAATAATCTTATGCTAACTTACAAAAATCTGATCATAATTTAAAGAATCAGTCTGCACCTCAAAGAATAGCGAGAGGGAGACAGGTTGAGAGAGTGAGAAGGAAGGAGAAGAAATGGCTCCCACGGTTACAGTATCTACAGCCAAGCTGCAGCCCAGTGGGGCTACAGTGCTTACACCGCCCAGCCCACTCAAGGATATGTACAGGCCACCCAGGCATATGGGCAACCAAATTATGGAACCTTTGGAAAGCTGGCTGATGTAAGCTAGACCCAGGCTCAGACCACTGCTACCTATGGGCAGACAGCCTGTGCAGCTTCTATGGACAGCCCGCCACGGGTTATACGGCTCCAACTGTCCCCCAGGCACACGGTCAGCCTGCCCAGGGGCAGGACACTGGTGCTTATGATACCACCGCTGCTGCAGTCACTACCACCCAGGCCTCCTGTGCAGCTCAGTCTGCAGGTGGCACTCAGCCTGCCCACCCGGCCTACGCGCAACAGCGGACAGCCAGGGCGCCCGCAAGCCCCCAGGATGGTAGCAAGCCCCCTGAGACTAGTCACCCTCAATCTTGCACAAGGGGTTGGATATAACCGGCTCAGCCTGGGATATGGACAGAGGAACTACAGCTGTCCCCAGATACCAGGGAGCTGCCCGCGCCACGCAGCTAGTCAGCAGCACCATCCTACCCTCCCAGCTGCTGTTCCCTGCACAGCCTAGGTCTGATCAGAGCACTTCCTCTCCGCACCACGCATCACGCCTGCGGCCGCCGCCCGCTAGGCCCCCAGCCCAACAGAGCAGCAGCTGCGGCAGCAGAGTTCAGTCCGACAGGACCACCGCACAGCATGGGTGTTTATGCGCAGGAGTCTGGGGGATGTTCCGGACTGGGACAGAACCGGAGCATGAGGGGCCCTGATAACCGGGGCAGGGGAGAGGGGGGTTTGGTCGCAGAGGCATGAGCAGAGGCGCGCGGGGAGGACGCGGTGCAACGGGCAGCGCTGGAGAGCGAGGTGGCTTCAGCAAGCCTGGTGGACTCATGGACAACGGACCGGATCTCGATCTAGGCCT
Organism: Noctilio leporinus; assembly: GCA_004026585.1. Lineage (NCBI taxonomy): Eukaryota > Metazoa > Chordata > Mammalia > Chiroptera > Noctilionidae > Noctilio > Noctilio leporinus. The sequence goes on along the minus strand of PVIW01002731.1, from coordinate 10,907 downwards.
GCCTATCGATCCAGATGAAGATGCTGACAACATTTATGTACAAGGGTTAAATGACAGTGTGACTCTAGATGACCTGGCAGGCGTCTTCAAGCAGTGTGGAGTTGTTAAGATAAGAGAACCGGACGACCCACGATCCATATCTACTCGGACAAAGAAACGGGAAAGCCCAGAGGTGATGCTACAGTCTCCTATGAAGATGCGACTGCCAGGGCTGCCGTGGAGTGGTTCAATGGGAAAGATTTTCAAGTATCTGTTGCTCGGAAGAAGCCTCCGATGCACCGCATGCGGGTGGCGGGGGTGGGTATGCTGCCCAGAGACGGCAGGGGGATGCCGCCGCCGCTCCGTGGAGGTCCAGGACCCAGGGGGTCCTGGGGGACCCATGGGTCTCATGGGAAGCTGTGGAGGAGACAGAGGAGGTTTCCCCCGTAAGAGGACCCTGGAGTTCCCGAGGGAACCCATTGGGAGGAGGGAATGTCCTGCACCAGCAGGAGATGGGCAGTGCCCCAGTCCGGGGTGCAGAAGCCAGAACTGTGCCTGGACAACAGAATGCAACCCGTGTAAGGCCCCGAAGCCTGAAGGCTTCCTCCGGCCACATTTTTCCACCCGCTGGGGCAATGACCTAGGCAGGAGCGGCTCTGGTGCCATAAGGGGAGGAAGAGGTGGCCTTATGGACCGAGGTGGTCCTGGTGGCATGTTCAGAGGTGGCCGTGGTGGAGCGTCCGTGGCGGCCAGGGCATGGGTCGAGGTAGCTTTGGTGGAGAAAGACGAGGTGGTTCTGGGGGTCCTGCTCGACCTTTGATGCCAGGTGGGAGGAAGAAGAGGAGGGTGGGCGGGCAAAAAGGGATAAAGGTGAGCGTCATCAAGAACGCAGAGACTGGCCCTACTAGATGCAGAGACCCCGCAGAGCTGCACTGACTACCAGATTTATTTTTTAAAACAGAATATGCTTTAAATGTATAATTCCATATTTATAACATTGATTACAACATTATGATTAATCCTTGTCTGTACTTTTATTATTTTTTACCATTTGTGAAGAAACATTAAAATAAGTAAAATGGTAGCATGCTGAGATTTTTTTCTTTTTCTTTAAAGATTCTATTTATTATTCTCAGAGAGAGAAGAAGGGAGAGAGGCAGAGAGTGAGAGAGACATCATGTATGGTTTCACCTGCCTTCAGGCATGGACCTGGCTGGAGACCTGGCTTGCAACCTGATTATGTGCCCTGGCTGGGGAATGGAACCAGCGACCTTTGGGTTCGCAGGTCGTCACCTTATCCACTGTGCCACCAGCCAGGGCTCTCTTACTTTTAAAGACGGTTGTTTAACTACTAAAGCAAAACAATGGGAACCCCTTATGAGCATGCTCAGTATTATTGTAGCGAACCAAGAGGACCTCGAACTGTAACAATGTTCATGGTTGTGATGTTGTTTTAAATAAAATTCCAAATGTTTATACACAAGAACAGAAGAATCATTGTTATATAAATAACTTTCTCTGACAATGTACATGTGCTATTTATTTATTTATTAATAACTTGAACTTTAAAAACTTACTAATTAATTACTTGAAGCTAAAGAGAAACACTACAGTGAAAATTTTAAAAATCGGAACTAAACTCCAATAAAAGTTTTTGAATCAAAACTTGTGAAATGCTGATATAACAGTTTTCAAAAGTACATTAATAACCTTAAATGCTTTTATGTAAAAACAGAAAAGTATGAAAAATAAATTTAACTTAAAATTAAGTGCAGATAAAAAATATAAGGAAGGATTTTGAAAGGAATAGTAAAATGTATAAATTAATGAAATAAGATAATAAAAAATGAGGATTACCAAAAAAACCCAACTCTGTTTTTTGAATAAATAAAAGCTATAAGTTGACCAAGAATAAAATATGAAGACACAAATAAGATGTTTTAGAGATGTGTTATAGCACATTTATATAAATGTGCTGTATAGTCCAAATTTTAAAAGTGTATCATAAAAGAACTGTATAACAAATCTCATTATGAACTTCTTACATTTTACTTCAACATTAAAGAACACTATAAATAGGTGTGACATAAGATATGGTCTCTGGCCCTTTTAGGAGCCTTTGACTAGGTTTACAAATCAAACAATTCTTTAATCACCCATAGCTCATTTATGAATTTCCTCATTGCCTGAAGGTAGTCATTGTCAGCTCCCTGAAGGCAGGGACTTTGTTTTTTTTCTACTGTTGGTCACTCAATGCTTTGAATAACACCCAATGTATAATGAGAGTTCCATAAATTCTGGTTGGAAGAAATCACATGGGGAATGTTGATTATGAATTAGGACATATGCAGAAATTTAGGATTTATAAGTAGTAAATGAAGTAACAAAACAAGTGGAGTAGAGGCTTTAAACACAGGTCCACAATAGCTTCTCCATGATTCTATGATCCTGACCTACCCTGAGGTCAGCTGGCTGAAAAATCTGGCCTGACTGATGGTGGGGTTATTTATAGCCTATCTTTATTTGACTCAGATTCCCTTGGAGGTGTTGTGTCACATACTGTATACGCACACATCTGGTCCCAAGAGTTTTGGATAAGGGATTGTGAATTTGTGTAAATGTCTATACTTTAGTCTGTGTAATAGAAGAATACATTTCACCAGGTTGCAAGCCAGGTCTCCAGCCAAGTCCATAGCTGGAGGCAGGTGAAAGGCAGCCATTCATTGGTGTCTATCTCTCTTTCTGCCACCCTCCCTCACCCGCTCTTTAAAAATAAATAAATTAATTAAAAAAAAAAAAAAACAAAGAAGAATATATTTCATATTTAAGTAGGCCAGGGGTAGTTTGCCTGGCCATACTAGTGATTTATTAAATAAATTATAGCATTGCAATAATTTTATGGTTAAAAATAGTAAACATAGCACTCTGTACTGTTTTCCCTCATTAATGAAATAAAAAGTCTCCTTGGGGGTGTAAATTTTGTATGGGGATGCAGACAAAAGAATGATGACATTGATGACAACATTCCTCTACTTTTGTCTCTTTTATCCTCTATTCAGTGCCCAGAGCTAAACCATTAGGCAGGATTCTACAACTTGCTGGGAAAGCATGCTATTTTGTTCCTCCATCAATATAGCCAACAGTATGACACATATAATGGTCTCTTATCATGAACTTCCTTCAGGCTTCCCTTTTCCCATCTCATAGCCTTGGCTGCATGCCGGTCTGCCACACACTGCTCCTTCTGTTTCCCAGTGTTTCTCCTCCTTCCCTCTATATAACAATGTGCTACCCTCCCCACATTGTTATATTATAAGTGGCTTTCCTTACTGTATAATATTCACTCAGCCATGTTCAGTCAAGCTGTTAAACCTGTTTCTTTTATTAACATTTTATGTCTTCAAAGCCTTTTCAAGTTCCTCTAGCAAACAGTTCCTTTGCATGAGGGGCAATGGGCTTCCTGGCTTGGCATGCGTAATTGTTAGTAATCATTTTTCTTCTTCTATGAAAAATAGATAGCAAGAAGTCCTTGGCAAGCATTGTAGAATCTGGATGCTCGTATTTGGGCTGATGCATCAGTGAGTTTGCCACAGCGGAAGAGGAAGATGTATGAAAATTCAGGCTGAAAAGGATAAGCGATATCAATCACTTCATATTTGAAAACTTGGATCTAAAATTGTCTTCAGAAAGAAATACTACCTCCTTGGTTGAACTTCATATAGTATATTTCATCTAATCTAGCAGCTTCCATGGGTGGGTTAGCGCCTTATTTGGAATGTTTTGAACCTCAGCCTAAAGTAAGACTACAAAGTTCCAGTTTAAAACACTAAATTTTCAACCTCTCCAGAATGCTCAGCAATAATTACTTCTCTATAAATGTTGAATACATGAACCAATGATCTTAAATGAATACCAAGTTTCATTCTTTGTCGTCATCTCTTGGTATCGTTTCATACTGTTGACCACTCTTCTCCCTGAGTGCCCCTCTCTGTGGCTGTCATGTCTACTTCTTCACTGGCTTTTTCTCATCCTCTCCCCATCCTCCCTTAAAATGCCTGCCCTTAAAATGTGGGTTCCCTCCTCATTACCTTCTCTTCATATCTATTTTTTAATGTTATTTATTTATTTATTTTTAAGATTTTATTTATTATTTTCAGAGAGAGGAGTAGGGAGAGAGGCAGAGAGGGAGAGAGACATCAATGTACGGTTGCCTTTCACCTGCCTCCAATAATGGATCTGGCTGGAGACCTGGCTTGCAACCTGGTTATGTGCCCTGGCTGGGAATTGAACTAGCAACCTTTGGGTTCACAGGTCGGTGCCTTATCCACTGTATCACCAGCCAGGGATTAATATCTATTTTTTTATTAGATAAAAATATATACCTAAGAGTCATCTTTTTTTTTTTTTTTTTAAGATTTTATTATTTTTCAGAGAGAGGGGAAGGGAGAGAGGCAGAGAGGGAGAGAGGCAATCAATGTATGGTTGCCTTTCACCTGCCTCCAGCTACGGTCTAGCTGGAGACCTGGCGACCTGGTTATATGCCCTGACTGGGAATCGAACCAGCGACCTTTGGGTTTGCGGGCTGGCATTTTATCCACTATGCCACCTGCCAGGGCTCTCTTAATATCTTATTAAATATATTCTTCCTGGGGAAATTTCACTTGTATCTGGGGTTTGACTACTGACTATACACTTTATGTCCCAGCCCAGACTTCTGAGCTTCATGTTAGAGCACCATTGTGCTGCAACCAGTTCATACCAGAGAGCTAATTGTTAAATTTGCAGGAATTTTGTGTGCCAGTTACTAAAGGTGCCATTGTTAAGATTTTGTTAATTTACAATTAAATATATTTAAACCAAAAGTAATAAATACTGAAAACTCATTATTTCCTAATAATTTTGCTATGTTTTTCTGATTATGAGTGCTCTTGAGATAGTTTATATCTTGTATTTGTATGTTGGAAATACAGTTGAAACCTTGAATTGTGTGGGTCCACTTACATGTAAATTTTTTCAATAACTACTGTAAATATATGTTCTCTTATGATTTAAAAAATATTTTCTCTAACTTATTTTATTGCAAGAATACAGCATATATATTACATACAATATATGAAATATGTTCATTTTTATATTATTGAGTTAACAGTAACTATCCCCCTGCTACACCAGATCAATCCTTTCTTCATAGAGATTATTATTGTTAATAATTGATAAATCATTTGTCATACATGCGTAAGCTCATTTGGAATTTACATGTACAAGGTCTGTCTGGGAAAAACCCAGCCATTGTTAATACAACAAGAATAGTTTCTGTGACATCGATGTACCTAATAGACAAGGAGAGTGGACTGGAATGCACATGCATGAACAATGATGACTTCACTGTACTGGTCAGTGGGGGTGATAGATGCTGTTGAATGAACATGTGTACTATGTGGCTGTTGCATTAAAAATGACTGAGTAACTAGAGCAATGAATCTGCATCAAATTGTGCTTTAAGCTTGAACATTCCTCCACAGAAACTATTCACATGATTTAGAAGGCTGCAGCTATGGGCAACTGGTGATTGGCAGCTTCATTACGATCATGCACCCACTCATGCATCACATGTTGTGCAGATTTTCTTGGTGAAAAATCAAATCACCTAGGTGACTCAGACCCCCTATAGCCCAGATTTGGCTCCCTATGATTTCTGGCTTTTCCTAAAACTAAAATTACCTTTGAAAGGGAGGAGATTTCAGACATCACTGGATTTCAGGAAAGTATGACCTGTCAGCTGATGGCCGTTGGGAGAACTGTGTGAGGTCCTTTGAAGGGGAATGAGATGCCATTGTTCTATGGACATTGTTTCTTGTATCTTGTATCCTCTTCAGTGTCTCTTTTTCATATTACATGGCTGCATACCTTCTGGACAGACCATATATATATATAATTAAAAACATCATCATTGTAACAAATACGTTGCTAAGTTTGTTTTTGTATCTCAGGATCATCTTGATCTTTGTCTCTGGATCACTTTTCCCAGAGGATTTTTTTTTTTTTTTTTTTGTATGTACATTTGAAATAAATGTGATTGAATTTTTGGGCGCAGGATCTTCGTGACATGGATGTAGTGTACTTCTTTACTTCTTGACTTTGGACTTGGCAAAATTCCTTGTTTTGGCTAACAGAATAGGGTGCAAGATTTAGTTTTGAGTTTAGACCTGTGAGGTGGACATGCCCTGGCTAGCCCAATGGTTCAAGAATAATGAGTAGATTCAACCTAGTGTGTGAAGCAGAACCACCCCAACTGATCATTAAAACATGAGAACAAGTGTTTATTGTTCTACGTCATTAGCTATTGTGGTGGTTGTTATGCAGCATTGTTTGAACAATAGCTAACTGATACATAATTTTTAAAAAGGTTCTTGGTGCTTCTATAATGTTTTCCTTTGATTTTAAAATTCGGCATACTTACTTCTAATAGGTTTTGTATTTGATGGTTAAGTCTTTATTTTGTACAACATTTTTCTAGATCAAGAGAAAATTCACCCTACTTTGTTTCCTTATATTTTGGTAAAAATAAAAGCAAGCTCAATTTTATTTTCTTCAAATTTCTATTTAATTGCAAAAGATCTTTGCCTGTCCTTTTCAATTCCATGCTAGAGTCATGAGAATGAGGAATGGATACTGAAGTTCCTAAAATGTTTTTCTTTTGCATTCAGTTTTCAAAATTCTCTTTGTGTCATGCAGGTTTGAAAAATTAAAAATAACTGTACCTCTGGAGATGAGCTCTTGGGTTGTATTCTTCCTTGGGATTTTCTAAGCTTATCCCACCCAAACTGGGTCATCATCCTTGCCTAATTTAAAAATCTCCCAGATCCAATGCTCTACAAAAATCAATGAGATCTCTCCCACCAGATAATCCCAGCAGCCACACATGATATTCTCTGGTCTGATTCTGTATGAATTTGATTTTATATACTCTATTGTAATAATTTATTAACTTGATAAAATCTGGTAACTCCTCATGGAAAATATTCTGTTTATATTTTATTTTCCTGTAGCTTTCTTTTCATAGCCTTTATTATTGAGTATTTACATGAGAATAGGGCCTTTGTTTTTTATAAGTTCTTCTGTGCCTGCTGTTTATTGTCTCCCCTGAAGTCACAGCTCTGTTTGTGACTTAACATCGTGCTTTTCATATTGAAAGCACTCAATGAATCCTGAATAATTAATCTTCTCATCGTGTCTGTGAGTTATCTAGGTGAGTTGAATTAGCCACATTTTTCTGGCAGAGCAACCAAAGCTGAAGGTGATCAGCTGAGGTTGTCTGAGTTCAAGTATAGTAGAATAAGCTTCTCTCCTTGATTACAGTTAATTCCGCTGGTTTATTATTGTGTATATTATATCATGCCTGCTTTTTTCCTGCAACATGTCCAAAAGAAAGACAACATCAGGAAAGGAAAGATGAACATTGGATAATGCAACTTTACAAATAAGTACTTACTCTACATATTTCTCAGGGAAATGGTTGCTGGATCATCTGTTGGTAAAGTTGGGGCATTAGCCATATGTGACAGCATATTTGCATAGGCTGAGGAGCAAATTCTAACTTCAGGACTCCTTACATATTGTTTATTTTTGAATCACAACTTTGAGGTCAACTGGCAAATAACACAGTCAATCATAAATAGAAGATTCAGTGTATTCACATTAGCCAAACTTATGAAGCACAACATCACTGGGCCCTGAGATTTACAGATGAATAAGTGAGTTTTCTGATGAAGTCAAGCAAGCAGTCATGGCTATAGAGGAACAGAAAAGAAAGCACAGGAATGGAGGATAGCTCAGAGGAATATCAGCCTATCAACTTGGGTAGGATAGCAAGTGCATCTATAAAAGCTCTGGGAGAAAGTCACACTTGACCTAGTTTCAAAGCATGTTTTGGAATTAAACAAATGAGGAAATAGCCTAAGAACCATTTAGAACAAGGGAACAGGTAGTTGTTAAGAAGTGATGGTCATACTGGAGAGAGAGCTCCAGGTGAGCCTCATGAGGCAGAGGTCACGCCTTGCTTCAAGGGGAGATGTGTGTTTTGGGCCTGGGCCACTCAGTGCCTTGCTTTGTCCCAGTGTCTCACATGGTCCAGGAATGGGCATGTGAGAACCAATAAGAATCATTTCTTTTTTTTAAATTTTAATTTTATTGTTGTTGTATTACATCCATCCCCTTTTTCCTCCCCGCTGTCCCCTTCCTCACCCACCCACTCCCTCCACAACATCAATCCCAACTGTTGTCCACGTCCATGGTTCTTCCATGATAGTTCCTTGAATAAGCTGCTCCCTTTCTTTGCCTCCTCCTCCCCCTCTGCCCACTGAAGATCTATTCATTGTATTCATGTATCTGGTTCTGTTTTACTTGTTTGTTCTGTTCATTATTGTCCTGTAATGGGTGAGATCATATGGTATTTGTCTTTCACTGACTGGCTTATTTCACTAAGCATAATACTCTCCAGTTCCATCCATGTTGTTGCAAAAGGTAGGAGTTCCTTCTTTCTTTCTGCTGTGCAGTATTCCATTATGTAAATGTACCAGAGTTTTTTGATCCAATCATCCACTGTTGGGCACTTAGGTTGTTTCCAGTACTTGGCTATTGTAAATTGCGCTGCTATGAACACAGGTGTACATAGGTTCCTCTGAATTGGTGTTTCAGGGTTCTTTGGGTATAATCCTAATAGTGGAATTGCTGGATCAAAAGGCAGTTCCATTTTTAGTTGTTTAAGGAAACTCCATACTGCTTTCTATAGTGGCTGCACCAGCCTGAATTCCCACCAACAGTGTGTCAAGGTTCCCTTTTCCCCACATCCTCACCAACACTTGTTGTTTGTTGATTTGTTGATGATTGCCATTCTGACAGGTGTGAGGTGGTATCTTATTGTGGTTTTAATTTGCATCTCTCTGATGACTAGTGATGTTGAGCATTCTTTCATATGCCTTTGGGCCTTTTGTATGTCTTCCTCAGAGAGTTGTCTATTCAAGTCCTTTGCCCATTTTTTAATTGGGATTTCCCTGGTGTTGAGTCACATTAAGTTCTTTACATATTTTGGAGATCAAACCCCTGTCTGAGGCATCACTGGCAAATATATTTTCCCATACAGTTGGTTCCCTTTGAATTTTGTTGTTTTCTTCAGCTGAACAGAAACTTTTCAGTTTGATGTAGTCCCATTTGTTTATTTGTTCTTTTATTTCCTTTGCTCTTGGAGAATTATCAGTAAACATATTTCTGCATAGGATGTCTAAACTTTTACTGCCTATATTTTCCTCCAGGACTTTTATGGTGGCATTGTTTATGTTTAAGTCCTTTATCCATCTTGAATTTATTCTGGTGTATAGTGTAAGTTGGTGGTCTAGTTTTATCTTTTTGCATGTTGCTGCCCAGTTCTCCTAACACCACTTGTTGAAGAGACTGTTCTTACTCCATTTTGTGTTCCTTCCCCCTTTGTCAAATATTAATTGACCATAGAGTCCTTGGTTTATTTCTGGGCTCTCTATTCTGTTCAATTGATCTATATGTCTATGCTTATGCCAATACCAGACTGTTTTGATGACAGTAGCCTTGTAGTATAGTTTGATGTCCAGTATTGTGATTCCTCCTAACTTGTTCTTCTTTCTCAAGATTGTTGTGGCTCTTTGTGGTCATTTGTGGCTCCGTATAAATTTTTGAAGGTTTTTTTTTTTTTTTATATCTGTGAAATATGTCATTGGTATTTTAATTGGGATTGCATTGAATATGTAGATTGCTTTGGGTAGTATGGACATTTTAATGATGTTGATTTTTCCCATCCATGAACATCGTATATGCTTCCATTTATTTGTATTTTCCTTAATTTCTTTCTTCAATGTTCTGTAGTTTTCTGAGTACAGGTCTGTTACCTCCTTGGTTAAGTTTATTCCTAAGTATTTTATTTTTCTTGTTTCTATGGTAAATGGGATTTGTTTTCTAACTTCTATCACTGATGTTTCATTATTGGTATACAAAAATGCTTTTGATTTTAGAATATTGACTTTATATCCAGTTATTTTGCTAAATTTGCTTATTAGGTTGAGTAAGTTTTTGGTGGAGTCTATTGGGTTTTGTGTGTACATTATAATGTCATCTGCGAATAATGACAGTTCGATTTCCTCCTTTTCAATTTGGATACCTTTGGTTCCTTTTTCTTCTCTGATAGCTATGGCTAGAACTTCCAAAACGATGTTGAACAGAAGTGGAGAAAGTGGACTGCCTTGTCTTGTTCCTGATCTTAGGGGGAAAGCTTTTAGTTTTTGCCCATTGAATATGATGTTGGCTTTAGGTTTCTCATCTATGGCCTTTATTATGTTGAGGTATGCTCCCTCTATTCCCATTTTGCTGAGTGGTTTTTTTTTTTAAATTTTATCATAAATGGCTGCTGTACTTTATCAAATGCTTTTTCAGCCTCTATTGATATGATCATATGGTTTTTGTCTTTCATTTTGTTGATGTGGTTGGTGTATTACATTTATTGACTTGTGAACGTACATCATTGCATCCTTGGGATGAAGCCCACTTGATCATGGTGTATGAACTTTTTAACATATTGCTGGATCCAGTTTGCCAACATTTTGTTGAGAATCTTAGCATCTAGATTCATCAGTGATATTGGCCTATAGTTTTCTTTCTTAGTTGTGTCTTGACTGTGTTTTGGAATTGGAATAATATTGGCCTTGTAGAAAGAATTTGGGAGTCTTCCCTCTTGTTGAATTTTTAAAAATAGGTTGAGAAGGATAGGAGTTAGTTCTTCTCTAAATGTTTGGTAAAATTCACCTGTGTAGCCATCTGATCCAGGGCTCTTGTGCTTTGGGAGATTTTTTTTTTTTTTTTAATTTTATTGTTGTTGTATTACATCCATCCCCTTTTTACTCCCC